>QXEO01000334.1:3159165-3294312 GCA_007115705.1 Dactylis glomerata
GCGTTGGCCGATCTTATTGCTGAACGAATCAACACTGATATAGCAGCACTGTCTGTACGTGCATGGGCTATGTTTTTCGATGGATCGGCTTGTGATGATGGTTGCGGCATCGGCATTCTACTCGTGTCGCCCCGGGGGGCAACATATTCCTTCTCCATCAGGCTATCTACCCCTTGCACCAACAATGTCGCTGAGTATGAGGCAATACGCAAGGGAATGGAGTTGCTCATTGAAGCCGGAGCAGAAGCAGTGGAACTTTTTGGAGACTCCAAATTGGTGATTTCCCAACTCACGGACGAATACAAGTGTGAGAGCGAGTCACTCTTCCCATTATGGTTGCAATGCCGTGAGCTGATGGCACAGTTCAGGTATCTAAACTTTAACTGGATCCCGCGGTCGCAGAATACCGAGGCGAATGATCTTGCACAGATGGCTTCAGGCTACAAGGACATAGCAGATGGAACTGATGTTCAGGTACAGTTCCTGGAGGCGGACGACTGGAGAGCCGATATCTTCAATTACTTGAAAGATTCGGCTCGGGGCACCTAAACGGATAAGGTACAAGGCCATGAAGTATGTGCTTATTGGGGATGACATGTTCTACAGGACTGGATAGTTGTACTATGCTCAAATGTTCTGGGGCCAGCCGAGGCAAATCGGCTTCTACACGAGGTACACGAAGGCGCCTGTGGAACTCACCAATCGGCTCACAAGATGAAATGGGTGATCAGGCGATCAGGGTTTTATTGGCCCACCATGCTTGAGGACTGTTTTAAGTACTATAAAGGGTGTCAAGCATGTCAGAAATTTGGGAAGATTCAGATGGTACCCTGCATCAGCGATGAACCCCATCATCAAGCCTTGGCCATTCCGAGGTTGGGGCATGGATTATGATTGGCAAGATCAACCCTCCATCAAGCAAAGGCCACATGTGGATTTTGGCCATTACGGATTATTTCACTAAATGGGTGGAAGCCGTCCCTATGAAGTCAGTAAACTCGAAGGATGTTATCAATTTCGTGAAAGAACATGTCATTCATAGATTCGGGATTCCCCAAACTATCACGACCGATGGAGGTTCGGTCTTCATTTCTCACGAGTTCAGAGAGTTCTGCGAGGACACGGGAGTTAAGCTGATCCGATCATCTCCATACTATGCTCAAGCAAATGGGCAAGCTGAAGCGTCCAATCAGAGCCTTATCAAGCTGATCAGAGAAAAATCGATGAGCACCCTAGGCGTTGGCACGAGGTTTTGTCAGAAGCTTTGTGGGCTTATCGCATGTCATGTCATGGAGCGATAAAAACCTCGCCATACCATCTAGTCTATGGACAAGAAGCCGTATTGCCATGGGAGATTACGGCTGGATCGAGACGTGTCACTTTTCAGAATGATCTAACAACTGAAGAATATGCAGCCCTGATGAGTGACAGTGTTGAGGATTTAACTGAACTTAGGCTGTGGTCGCTTGAGAAAATTAAAGAGAACAAAGCCAAGGTAGCTCGTGCATATAATAAGAAGGTGAGACCAAAGGAGTTCCACGTTGGGGATCTGGTATGGGAAGCTGTATTGCCATTGGGAACTAAGGATGCAGCATACGGTAAATGGTCTCCAAATTGGCACGGGCCATACAGGGTCGACCAAGTTTTAAGGGGCAACGCGTACATGCTTGAGGAGCTGGACGGTGTGAAATTCCCAGTGGCTGTTAACGGTCAGCATCTCAAGAAATATTCCCAAGCATGTGGGATGATGGACAGTGAAATATGGGGGCCGATACATGAAATCGGCCAGTAAAAAAAAATATATCCAGTGAAACATGGGGGCCGATACATGAAATCGGCCAAGTAAAAAAAAACGAGCAGGTGTCAGGTTACATGGCTACTGAAGGAATGCCTCGAAGGCACGAAGGGCGTCAGCACGGACACGATCCACTTCGGCGATCTCGGCTACGTCATCATCGTCCTTGCCCGTCACTAGCTGCTTGCTCAAGGCACGTATTTCTGCCAGATCAGTTTTCAGTTGAGCTTTGAGGCCTTCTGCTTCGTCTTGGGAGCGGGCGATGAATGCTTCCTTGTCATGAATGAGCTTTTTAGTCGCCCGGACCTTCTCTTCGAGATCTTCCAGTTCCTTTTTTAAGGATGCAAGCTCGGCGGCGCTGACAGAGGTGTCAGTTTTGGCATCCAAAGACGCCTTTTTCTCATTGAGCCGCTGGCATTTGGCTGTAATATCGGCCTTCAGTGGAAGTTGGGTGTGGCGTAGATTGATCCTCTCACGAGCCAATTTCACCCTTGACCCGTAGAAAGACAGAGTCACAACTGGCCAAAGCTTCACCTGCAATGCTACCGGGAGTTGGTCCTTGATTTCGTCAAGAACACTCTTCACCTCTTCAGAACCCTCGACCAACTTCTCGATTGGGGAGGATAGCAAGGCTTTGAGACGCTGGAATTGAGGTAGAACAGTGCTTGCTCGTGGTTCATCGTTGGCGACTGAGGGAGCTGGTTCGATGGATTCAGGGTCGAACGTCAGCAAGCCTGAGATATCACAACCCTGGCAAGCAGAAGTGGCGTCAGTATGCATCAAACAGGGAAGGATGAGTCGAAAAAAGCGAACATACCTCTCCTGAGATCAGGGGGAAAGCCGACGGCGAGACAATCGGCTCGTGTGTTGTTGCTGATGGCTTGGCCAGATTGGCAACCGTTTTATCTATACCTTCAGGGATTACTAGATCCAGGCTTGCGGAGGGCATCGACACTTCCCCGACTTTCCCACTAGGAGTGTCCTTCGTCTGCATGAAAGGTGCTTAGCCGATGTGAATAGCAATGAATCGGCATAAAAAGGAGTGGTAAGAGTATGGAGGATAATTACTTGCGAAGCCTCCTGGCTCGGAGAAGAAGTTTGCAGTCCCTTGCGAGCCCTCTTGGGGCTCACAGCTTGCCCCGCCTCGACTGATGCTCGGGGGGCAACAGGTTCAGGAACAGGCCTTTTCCTGGAAGCCGATGGTGGCACATCTGGCTGGCTCGGTGTAGTGGTTCTCTCAGAGTCTGCTGAGCTTGAATCTCCTCGGTTGGATGGTGTTTCCTCGCTGGAGGTGTCTTCGATGGAGACCTGTAAGAAAGGGAGAGTTGGTAAGCACGAGCATGCTTACAAAGATAAATGAGATCAACCAAGGCATGAATCAGCGTACGTGCAAGCTCTCTGGAGAAGGGCTCCGGCGCCTCGAAGTTTTCTTGGCCACTATCTTCCTCACCGCCGTTCTTGTTTTAGTTGGAACTCGGGGGGCAGCTGACCCGGAAGTTGCTTGGCTCTTGGAAGCCGATTTTGGTAATATCGGCTGGTTCTGCATCACGACCTGTTTCAAAGGTGGCGAGTTTTTGCAGAAAAGGACCACAGGAGCCGGTGGGAGGAATTCGAAGGGGGAGCCATCCTCGTTGGTAGGTTCTCGACCATCTTGTCGCTGCAAGAAGACAGAGCAGGATATTAAAAGCATCGTCGTGAGCTGCATCAAGAAAATTTACAAGTAGCAGTACCTGTTCTACGGGGATATCATATTCAGCATCGAGCTGTTCCAGCAATGGTCCCAGAGCTCTTCTGAAGGCATGAGTCTTCCACATCGACCACCAGTCCTCAAAACCATCGGTTGATGAAGCGAAAGTGAGATTGTTAGGAATTGGGATGGTCAGAGCATCGAAGAAGGAATAACACCTCTGACTGGTGAGAGAATCGGGCAGGTCAGCTCTGCTCTCTGTGAGGTGGTGGAGAAGGAAATGAGGAGGTACTTGCCCAAGGCCAAATTGCCGAGCTGCTACGACCGGCTGGTAGAACTCGTATCCAGGCTTGATTATTCTGTTGGATGTGCTCATGCCAACTGGGAGGAAGCAGGGACGGATCATGGTGGAAAATAGTTGCCGAGTGCTAGTGTCATCGGCAAAGTTGTCTAGCCTGAAGGAGATTGGATTTTCAAAATTTTCCGATTCCTCCGTGTAAGGAGAGAAGATAGGATTGTCCAGGCCTTGGAAGAAAATGCTGAACCACTTGGATGCTTCATGAGGGATCAGTTTACTACCTGGCAGGCTATACAGAGCTTGGCCGTAGCTGGTGCATCGGATCTGCTTCCCTTTGACGTCTGGAAAGGTGCAACTTGCCAAAAGGGGGAAGTTTGGGATATGGTTTTGAAAGTACAGCTGAGCCCATAGTTGAATAAACCACCAAGGACCTCCTGTTTTGACTGCTATGTGGGAGAATAGTTTGACAGACATCAACTGGAGATATCGATAGACTTCTCCAAGGAACAGTTTGCCGATGCCAAGTTGAGTGCCTCTGGCAAGTTCGTAGGCCAAGGGAAGATAATTCTTGGTTGGAGCAAGGGAAGGGCCACAGAATATGAAATGTTCCAGCCAGAAATTGAGGAAGGCCGTGTGTTCTTTCTCTGTGACAGGGCCCTTAGTTTTCATGTGGCTTCGAAGATAAGCACCCCAGTTTGTGCAATCTGTTTTGGAAGAAAGCTTGAAGGGGACTTTTGGCAGCATAAAAGCAGAGGGGCTGGGTGATGTGACGTCCAGACTAGTAATCATCACCACGTCTAGCAGAGTTGGTGTCATGGGGCCGTGGCCGAACATGAAGCAGTTCAGAGCATCAGACCAGAAATAGCCGATGGTTTTTAGAAGATTTTCATGCTTCTCAAGGGGAGACAATGATAAAGACAAGGCATCGGCTATTCCCGTGGTTTCCCATTGGGATTGGTAAGTTTTGGCTACTCTACTGTACCAAGAAACCCAATATTCGGGAGGATTAGGCCAGGCTCGTAAGCAGTCGGCCCAAGAATCCAAATCTAGGTTTTGGCTTACGAAGGGGATTCTGTTTGCCTCGCAAGAGATCAGATGGGCAGGACTAGATTCTGTACGAGGGCCAAGGCAGAGAGAAGTTGGGAGAGAAGGATGCGGTAGCAGAATGTCTGAAACCTAAAATTTCAATGATGGGATAAAGCATTAATTCAGGTGTTTGCTATTAATTCTAGCACCGTGCTCGGATTGCGAGGGACAGTTAAGGAGTACCTTCAGACCGGAGACCGCTGTGTTGGTGCTGGACGATTCCGCCATTTACTTTGCTAATGGAGATGGATCTATGCGGTGGGGAATCTAGGGTTCGTGTCGCCGTGAGCCAGACTTGTTCAACGAGGCAATTGGAGATCTGAGTTAGCCTTTTTGAAGATGGTTGTAGGTTACCGTTGAAATTGGAAAGTGACCGCTCAGACTTGTCTTAATAAGCGACCGAATTTGACCTTGCCAACGTTTGTGGGAAAAGCCGATGTATGGCCATCGGCTCTTTGGGCTTTGACTTGGTTGACCGTATCAAGCGTGGTATGGTGAAAGCCGATTCGTTACTATCGGCTTTTGAAACGTTGACCTATTTGACTATCGGCAAAATCGAATTGGGAAAAGCAATCTTTGTTAATTCCAAAGGCGGTTGTTTACAGTGAAGCCGATTGCTTACAAAATGGAGATCTCCTACTAGTACTACTACTGCTAGTTCCTAATCTAAAAGGCGGCGTCGTCGTCGTCGCCGTTGCCATTGCCGTCGCCGTCTTCGCTGTCATCGGCGCTGCTGCCGGCGTAGTCCTCACCGCTGCTACTAAAGTTGGCAGCGGGGGGCCTCCTCGTCCTCGTCGTCGTCGTCGGTGTCCTCGCTGGATCCGGCGCGGAAGCGCTTCGCCGGCGGGTACTCGTCGGAGGAGGTATCCTCCTCTGCATCTTCTTCCTCATTGGAAGAGCCGATGTCCTCGCCCCAGGACACGGCGTCGTCGGCGCTCTCCGCCTCCAGTTCCCCGTCGACGAGGAGTTGGAGGTCTTCCTCGCCGTCGGTCATGGACTCGTCGTCCTCTGACTGGGCGACGAAGTCCCAATCTCTCTCGTCCCACCATTGTGGGGCGAGAGCGTCATACGCCGCCATTGGCGGGTGCTCCGGCGTCGGCTCCCGGGTAACAGAGTCGGAGGATTGATAGGAGAGGCCGGATGTGTTGGAGGAAGAAGAGGAGGCCATGGTGGAGGAAGAGGGTTTTTTGGCTATTGGAGGAGAATGAGGATGCAAATGGTCCGGATGGATTTAAATAAGGGGAATAGTGGCAGATGGTTCAATGCCATAGCGGTTTTCAAGGATGTGGTGCCAGAGTTGTCAAATCGTGTGCTGCGGAGAAGTTGAGAAGGCAAGGCATCATGATGAGGAGGCGATATGACGGTTCTGCTCTGCAACGCGTGACCCGATGAAGAAAAAACAGAGTGGTTTTGGAATTATTATTGCCAAAACCAGGGGGGGCATGTGTTATCGCCACATTTTGGCCATATAAGGAGATGGGCCGTAATCAAGATGGGCTTGGAGGATGGATCGGCCTTGCGCGTGGATTTGGGCTAATTGCCCGTGTATCTGTATAATTATAATAGAGTTCGTTTCGGTTTAAACAAGAGATAGAGTACGTTTAGGTTTATTCCAAAGATAGAAAGTCTCCGGACTATAAATATGTACCTAGGGTTATTGAGAGAGGAGGACGACCACGTTCGCAACAAACACAATCTCGGCGCATCGCCACCCCTTGTTTCAAGGGTTTCTTTCGGGTAAGCGTCGTGCTGCCTAGATCGCATCTTGCGATCTAGGCAGCATCTGCTTATGTCTTATTTGGTATTGCTCGTACTGAAGCCTTGTTGATGGCGAGTAATACTGTTATCGTAGATTTGTTTGGGCTAGCATCGGTGTTTTTGGTTATGTTTGCTTAGTCATGCTGCCCCTAGAGATCTCGCTGCCTTTGCACCTATTTTGGGTGTAAGGGCAGCATCTTGCTTGATCTGTATTCAGTCGATTCAATCTGTCATAGTTGTTCCTTGTTTTCCAAGGATTAGTTTAATATCCGCATGGTTAGGCCTCACAAACGGGTTGAACGATCCAGTAGTACGTAAGGATATGGTTTGCCAATTCGAGAGGAGTTGTTCCGGGAATTGACTCTACGTTGGTTTTTTGGCCTCCTCTAGGGTTAGTTTTCCGTTATCGTTCGTATCTACCAGGCTCAATTACGTGTGGGATGTTCCAATTATGTGGTGAAAGCGTTAAACTGTCGTAGATCGATTTGACTTGTATTGATAAAGCAAAACCCCATGTTATCGTAGATCCAATGCAGATCCATGGGACAATCGGCTACCTGAGCCGATTCGCAGGGAAACCTGAGAGCCGATCGAGGCTCGTATTTAACGTTTACGTGTCTGCCATGCAGGAAACTAATCGAAGCAATCCATCACCTTCCTGATCAGGTATAGGTCAGGTGGCACGCCCTCGCATCAGCCAGGACGTGTGCCGGAGTTTTGCGGGCCGTTGACCGAGGGACCAGGGCCCACCAGCAGCTCTGGGAGCCTCCCGGCTCTTCGTGTTGCTCGTCGCTGCTCGCCGGTGGGTTTTGACAGGCAACACTTAGTAAAAAAATTCTCCTTCTTACAATCTATCACAGCGCCACAAGTGTTCAAAAAGGGTCTACCAAAAATAATACGACAAGTTTTACTAGCCTCCTTACTAAGTACTAGAAAATTAGTAGGTTATTTAGTCTTACCGTGAAGAACTTGCACATCTCGAACAATACCAAGAGGCCAAACAGTCTCTCTGTTAGCAAGCTGAACAACCACGTCAATATCTTCAAGTTCACAAGTGCCAATCTCATGCATAATTTCTTTGTAAAGCTCTAAAGGAATAGCACTTGCACTAGCACCAATATCACATAAACCATAATAGCAATGATCTCCAATCCTGACAGAAATAACAGGAATACTTGTTTTCCTATACTTTTTAGGATGAGAGATAATGTTAGAAGCATCTTCACAAAAAAGAATATATTCATCCCCTACATCTTTAGTAACAAGATCCTTCAATATAGCTACAGGAGACTTAATAGTAATTTGCTCATCAGGTTCTACAGCTTTCTTAGTACTTTTATTCGACACACTTACCAAAGTAGAATACTTCTTTACCTTAGCAGGGAAAGGTGTCTTCTCAAAATAAGGTTCAGGCACAATGCTATCAACAGTACAAACTTCAGTAGCTGTAGCAGGTATATGACTAATAGATCTTTATAAGGCGCATGATATTTATTCCAATCTTTCTTTGGAACATCAAGATAAGAGGCAAAGGCCTTAAGACAATTAGCAAGTATTTGAGAATCCAGACCATAAGTAGTCTAACACTATGAAAGTCATCAGTTTCCATAAAAGTTTTAATGCATTCATAATCATAGGTTATACCTGACTTCCTACCTTTGTCATTTTCCCATCCTTCAGCATTCTCTTGTATACGGTCAAGAAGTTTCCACTTAGCATCTTCTTTCATATGAGTAAATGATCCAAAGCAAGAAGCATCCAAATAATCCTTATCCGGAAGAGTAAGCCGCGCATAAAAATTATCAATAACAATATTATTGGGGAGCTCATGAATGGGGCATTTGAGCATTAGTAACTTCAATCTCCCCCACGCTTGGGCAATACTTTCTCCATCATGAGGCCAAAAATTATATATCTGATTACGGTCTTTATGAATTTCACTTGGAGGATAAAACTTGGAATAAAAGAGAGGTACAATGTCCTCCCATGCCATAGATGGACCAACTTGGAGCAGTCGATACCACTCCTTAGCTTTGCCTTTCAATGATAAAGAGAATAGTTTCTTCTTGACCTGACTTGGTGAAATACCTTCACACCTAAACAACTCGCATAATTCATTTATAAATAATAAGTGGTCATCCGGATGGACAGTTCCATCTCCTGAATAGCTGTTATCCATAATACACCCAACAATTTTCATAGTTATTTTAAAAGGATCAACTTCAGCAGGTGGTGGCGGTGGTGGTTCATCCACATGTGCAGCAGTGGTAGAAGTGTTCCCAAATAGGAAACCAAATGGAGAATTCTCCATAGTAGAGTAAAATAAAAATAAAAGACAAAATAAAAATAATACTCACAGCGACGGTTACATTTACCAATTCCACTCTTCAATAGCGCTACACTCCCCGGCAACGGCGCCAGAAAATAGTCTTGATGACCCACAAGTATAGGGGGTGTATCGTAGTACTTTCGATAAATAAGAGTGTCGAACCCAACAAGGAGCAGAAGGTGTTGATTAGTGGCTTTGATCAAGGTTTCACTGTAAATACTAGCAAACAGTTTTTCAGAGGTATTTGGTAATGCAAATAAATAAAGTACGAGTAAATAAAAGACAGTAGTAATAATTGCAGCAAGTGGCCTAATCCTTTCTTTAGCAAAGGACAAGCCGGTTGTGTAACTTACAATAACCAAATGTTCTCGAGGACACACGGGAGTTTCTGTCAAGAGCTTTCGCTTCATACCACTAAGTAGTCTTTATTTGTTTGATAGGTGTTATGGGGGTGAACCTGTGCTAGCGCACTACCCTTACTAGGATAAATACACACTTGTGATTATACCCCCTGCAAGCATCCGCAAATACAAGAAAGTAATTAAGATAAATCTAACCACAGCCTTAAACTCTAAGATCCTATGCTCCCTGGTGCAATGGTTTCCCAATGGAGGTTTAGGTTTTTATCACTCTAGCAACCCCACAATTGGTAGCCAAATACACAATGCATCTCACTAGGCCCATAAATGGTAAAGTATCATGTAGTCGACGTTCACATGACACCACTAGTGAAATAGCACCACAACAATATCAAACCATTACAGATGTCTCAACAATAATTCACTACTAACATCTTGACTTCTCCCATGTTCTCAAGAACTAAACGAACTACTCACAAGACATCATATGGATCATGATCAGAGGTGAAATGATGGTAAATAACAATCTGAACATAAACCTTAATTCAACGGTTCCACTCAATGGCATCAACTACAAGAGTAATCAACACCGGGAAAGTTTTCCCTAAGAATATAACAAGATCCAACTCAAGATGTTACAGTGGGATGGTGTGATAATGGTGGAGATGAAGGTGCTGGTGATGGAGATGATGATGATGATGATAATCCCGATGAAGTCCAGTGCGATGGTGATGACGATGGCGACGATCTCCCCTCTCCGGGAAGGAATTTCCCTGGCAGATTTCTGCCTGCCGGAGAGCTTTTCTCTCTCTAGTGTTTTCTGCCCCGCAGAGGCGGCTGTGTCTCTCTCTGAGCCCCCCTGACTTAGGTTTTTGGGGACGATGAAGTACGCAAAGGGGCGAGACCAGAAGTGGGCCAGGGTGCCCTCACACAGGGTCGGCATGGCCAGGGGCCAGGCCGCACCCCCTGTGCGTGAGGCTGCCCCCTGGCTCCTCTCTCCTTCCTCTTCTGGCTTCCAGAGTCTTTTGGTAAAATATAATTTTCTAGTATTTTTCTAGAATTTTCCTGATCTTCCAAAATATGGTGTCATGACGGTCCTTTTCCAGCAGAATCCTGACTCCGGCAGCAAATCCACCAATGATCATCAAACATATAAAAATAGAGGAAATAACATAAGTATCATATCTAAATATGAAATATATCAATGAATAACAATAAATTATGATACAAAATAGTGATGCAAAATGGACGTATCATTCGCTGACAGGTAACCATCGGCTCCGAGTCCATCTTCTCTATGTTGTTGATGCACGGGGTCGAATTCGACGCCGACAAGGTCACGAGCACATATCCGAAGGACAAAGATGGGTGCGATGTTGCTTTCAAGGTGTACCTTGAGCGTGCCTGAGATTTGTCTGCCCGGATGATGAGCTTCTTAGCGGATAGGAATGCTAGGAGGGATGCTGCAAAGGCCCGAAAATGCAGCGCGTTGGGCGCCCCATCTAGCAGAGCCGTGGGTAGTTCGACATAGTCTGGTCGACGAACTGAGCTTATTTGTAATGAATAATGCACTGCTACCTTGTGTTTGTGGTAGACTTCTGAATATTGCCTACTATTAAACTGCCTTCGGCTCTTGCTGCATTCTTTCGAGATATTTTATGCTTGGTTGCGTCTTGATTATAGATGACTATTTATGACTGGGAGCCTCATGTGCAGGGCTCATCCGCAGGTTCTGATGCCTGGCATGTTTTGTAAGAAATAGTTGGTAGTTCTTCCTCCACCGTTGAAAGGCAAGTGCCTTCCACGAGCGAACTTTCCCTAATCCGTTCCCTGCGAGACCAACTTAAGAGTACCCAGCAGGAATTGAAGGCAGTCACCGCCAAGGTCAACATTGCTCTCTCCAAGGCTTCGCAGGCCGCGGATGCGAAGAAGTTCCTTCTTGAGGAGATCGAAAATCTTGGAAAGGCTATGAAATGTAAGACTTTTGAGCTCTTGATCTATTCTTTTTCCAATTGACAGTGTGTGATCATCTTTTTCTCCTTTATTGTAGACGTATGCCTTGACAGCGAGGACGAGGCTTGATACGTCTCAAACGTATCTATAATTTTTGATGCTCCATGCTTCGTTTTACACCATTTGCCTATTGTTTCGTTACACTTAGTGGCATTTTTATACACTTTCCGGAACTAACCTATTAACGAAGTGCCACAGTGCCAGTTTCCTGTTTTCTGCTGTTTTTGTGTTTCAGAAGTGATACACAGGAAATATTCTCGGAATTGGACGAAACAAGTTCCTGAAGTCATATTTCACCGGGGAGCTCCCAAACATCCGAAGACCTGACGGAGGGGGGCCACGAGGCCCCCACACACAGGGGCGGCGCGGCCCAGCCCCTGGCCGCGCCACCCCCTTGTGAGGCCACATGGTCCACCCTCTGACAGCCCCCTTTCGCCTACATATACCCCCTAACGAGAAAAACCTAAGGGCCCGATCAGTTTTCCAGAATACATCGCGATCCGCCGCCGCCGTCGACCCGAAGATCGGGAGGGTCCAGAAGCTCTTCCCGGCACCCTGCCGGAGAGGGGAATCGCCACCGGAGGTCTCCTTCATCGCCATGATTGCCTCCGGAGCGATGAGTGAGTAGTCTACCTTGGACTATGGGTCCATAGCAGTAGCTAGTTGGTTGTCTTCTCCACCATGTGCTTCATGTTTAGATCTCATGAGCTGCCTTACATGATTGAGATCACTGTTATGTAATTCTATGATGTTGGTTTGTTGGGATCCGATGAATATTGGTGTTTATGATTAAGTTGTTGTACTGAATTATATCTTTTGTTATCTCTATGTTGTTTATGATCTTGCATGCTCTCCGTTGTTAGTAGCTATCTTGGCCGAGTAGTTGCTAGTGACTCCAAGAGGGGGTATTTATGCTCGATAGTGGGTTCATGCCTCTATTTCACCTGGGGGAGTGACAGAAACCTCTAAGGTGGTAGATGTGCTGTTGCTACTAGGGAGAAAACAACATTCATATGCTCAAGGGCATATGCTTTGTTTACATTACACACTTTGCTTAATGCAATTATCTGTTGTTCGCAACTTAATACTTCTAGGGTGTTCGGATGATATCCCCGGGGGTGGATTATTAGTCATAGATGCAGCTGGATGGCGGTCTATGTATTTTGTTGTAATGCCCAGAGTAAATCTCATAGTGATCTTCTTGACATAACACGTTAGCTCTATTCTATCAATTGCCCAACTGTAATTTGTTTACCCAGCATGTTATTTTATCTATGGAGAGACACCACTAGTGAACTGTGGACCCCGGTCCTATTTTAATCATATTGCAATCAACTGTTTACTATTCCCGCACTGTTTACTTTACTAGCATATTACTACTGTTTTCCACTCGATACACTCATAACCTTTGTTTCAAGCAAACCGGTGAGATTGACAACCTCATCGCAAGTTGGGAACAAAGTATTTGTTTGTGTGTGTGCAGGTTCCACAAACACCTTCAGTCGTCACCGTCTCTCTTCTTCAAGATCGACATTAAACCTTGGTTTCTTAACTGAGGGAAAACTTGCTGCTACACTCATCATACCTTCCTCTTGGGGTTCCCAACGGGCTGGTCAAGCACCACGCACAAGGACGTCTGCTTCCACATCAACTCGCCATCAACACTTTTCTGGCGCCATCACCACCAAGTAGCAGCCACTTTTCTGGCGCCGTTGCCAGGGAAGAGAGAAGACTTCTGCGAGGGGAGTTCTTCGCACACACATTCTTTGCTTTGTTATTTGTTTTGCTTTACTTTATTTTATTTTACCTGCATTGCTTTTATATCAAAAACCCAAAAAAATTAGAATCCTTGGTAGCTGTTTTTACTTGTTTACTTTCGCTTTGCTGAAATGGCCAATCCTGAAAACACCAAGTTGTGTGACTTTGCTAGCACAAACAATAGTGATTTTATCTGCACTCCTATTGCACCACCTGTTCCTGCTACCACTTTTTATGAGATTAAGCCTGCTTTATTGAACCTTGTTATGAAAGAGCAATTTTCTGGTGCTAGTACTGAAGATGCTGCAGCTCATCTCAACAATTTTGTTGAGCTATGTGAGATGCAGAAATATAAGGATGTTGATAGTGATATTATTAAGCTCAAGTTGTTTCCTTTTTCTTTGAGAGGAAAGGCTAAAGATTGGTTGCTGTCTTTGACTAAGAATAGTATTGATTCATGGGCTAAGTGTAAGGATGCTTTTATTGGTAGATACTATCCTCCTGCTAAGATTATATCATTGCGTAGCAATATTATGAAGTTTACTCAGTTTGATAATGAACATGTTGCTCAAGCTTGGGAAAGAATGAAATCTCTGATAAAGAATTGCCCCACTCATGGACTGACTACTTGGATGATTATCCAAACTTTTTATGCAGGACTGAATTTTTCTTCAAGGAACCTACTTGATTCAGCTGCTGGAGGCACTTTTATGTCCCTTACATTGGGCGCCGCGTTGAAGCTACTCGACAACATGAGGGTAAATTATTCCGAATGGCACACCGAGAGAGCTCCACAAGGTAAGAAGGTAAATTCTGTTGAGGAAACCTCTTCCTTGAATGATAAGATTGATACCATTATGGCTATGCTTGCTAATGATAGGACTCATGTTGATCCTAATAATGTTCCTTTGGCCTCTCTGGTTGCTCAAGAAGAGCAAGTTGATGTGAATTTCATTAGAAACAACAATTTTAACAACAATGCTTATAGGAACAATTTTGCTAGTAACAATTATAGGCCATATCCTTCTACCAATGGTAATGGTTATGGTAACTCTTATGGTAATTCCTACAACAATACTAGGGCCGCGCCCTCCGAGCCTGAGGTAATGCTCAAGGACTTCATCGGTAAGCAAACTGCTTTTAACAAGTCTGTTGAGGAAAAGTTAGGCAAAATTGATATTCTTGCTTCTAAAGTTGATAGCCTTGCTCATGATGTTGAACTTCTGAAATCAAAAGTGTTTCCTAATGATGTGAATGTGAGCAATATTGTTGCTGCCGCTAATACTATCCAAGTTGGAATTGATGAAAATATTAGATTGTTAGTGGAATTGCATGCCAGGTGGGAAAGAGAAGATGAGATGGCTAGAGAGATGAAGGTATGTACCATTACTACCTCTAATGATGTTGCTCCTACTGATAGTAATCCTCTTACTTTGATTGGTGTAGAGAAAACTCCCACTCCTTGCGCTAAAAAGCCTAAAACTGCCAAAACTTTTTCTCAAAAGAGTGCTGAAATTTTTCGGAGTGTGGGAGATGATAGCTCTATCTCTTTTAATGATTTTGATGTTGATGGCTGCAATATATCTGAAGTAATTTTGTTCTTGCAAAAGCTTGCTTTGACTCCCAATGCTAGTTCTTTAAATATTGCTTTTACTAAGCATATTACCAATGCTCTTATAAAGATTAGGGATGAAAAGTTGAAGCAAAAAGCCTCTGTTCCCAAGAAGTTAGAAGATGGTTGGGAACCCATCATTGATATGCATGTTAATGGTTATGATTGCCATGCTTTATGTGATCTAGGTGCTAGTATTTCTATTATGCCTAGAAAGATTTATGACATGCTTGATTTACCACCGCTTGAAAAGTGTTATTTTGATGTTCCTATTGCTGATGTTGCTAAGAAGAAACCTTTGGGAAGGATTAATGATGTTCTTATTGTGGTTAACAATAACCTTGTTCCCGTTGATTTTCTTGTTATGGACGTTGAATGCCATGCTTCATGTCCTATTATTTTGGGAAGACCTTTTCTTCGAACTGTAGGTGCTATTATTGATATGAGGGAAGGCACTATCAAGTATCAATTCCCATTAAAGAAAGGTATGGAACACTTCCCTAGGAAAAGAAAGAAATTACTTTTTGACTCTATTCTTAGAGCAAATTATGAGCTTGATGCTTCATCTCTTGATATTACTTGATTCGCACTTTTCTGCGCCTAGCTCAAAGGCGTTAAAGAAAAGCACTCTTGGGAGATAACCCAATGTTTTATTTTCAGTACTTTTTATTTTATTTGAGTCTTGGAAGTCATTACTACTGTAATGACCGCTCCTTATCTTGTTTATTTCGTTTTTGTGCCAAGAGAAGCCTCTAATTTGAGTGAGGTAAAGATTTGGGGAAACTGCTGTCCTGAAACTGTTTTCGGTGCTGCACCGTAAAAATTCGTGAAAATTCTCTGTTTATCTTTTGGACCTGCGATTTCTTGTGCATATGCCCCAGGTTATATCCAAACTTTTCTTAGTTGAACACTTTTTGATTTGAGCAACGGAAAATCCCTCAAAAATTCGTCCTTTGTCAGCTGTTCAGTTTTGACAGATTTCTGCCAATATTCGTTTTTGCCACTTTATCGCTTTCTTTTGAGTTCTTTTTGATCATGGAACTCTTGTGGAAGTTGCTACAGTAGTATATACTTTATATGTGGTGGTTTTGGGTTGAAACCTGAAGCTAAAAGAGGGTTGAATATATTTTATGCTTACACTAATGTTGCTAATAGAATTGTGTTTAGTTTTGTATGAAGGAAGTTTTCAAGTGTAGGGATTGGAGAATGATGAGATGAGTTGAAGAATGGACAAAAGCTCAAGCTTGGGGATGCCCAGCACCCCAAGAAATATCCAAGAAGTACAAGCGTCAAAGCTTGGGGATGCCCCCGAGGCACCCCTTCTTCATCGGCAAAAATCAGGTCACCTTTCAAAACACTATATTTTTATTGCTTCATGCACTATGTGTTTTTCTTGGAGCGTCAGTTGTTTTAGTTTTCTTAGTTTGCTTAGTTTGTTTGTTTGCTGCAATAAATGGTTGGACCCCAACAAATTCCCTTTGGAGGAGATGTACTCGTTTTCATTTGCAAAGAACGCTCTAGTTTTCACTCTTATTTAAAATCAAGCGTTCTACTTTTTTCTGCTACTGCTTTTGGTTTTCGTTTTCGCCTTGATTTGCGTTCAGATCTTTTCATATGTTTTCATCAAGGTGTATTTTTGCCTCTGAACTTTATTGGTTTTCATCAAAAGAGGTGTCTTTAAAAATTTCAAATGGTGTTGGAAAAGAGAAAAAGCTTTGTGCAAAATAGTGGTACAAGAAGGAGCTTGTGTAGACTGCGGCTTAGGCTTTTTCATGTCATGCTAGATGTCTTTTTGATAGTATGCTTAGTGGTTTTGCTGTAGCATGACTTGTCTCAAATAACTGAGATTGCTTAATGAGCCTTTGAAAAAAATCATGCGTTGTTTTTATTGTATGGAAGCATTATTTTGGTTTTCTCCTTGATGCTTTATTTGGGTTGACTTGGCGCATGCTCACACATGTTAGACTCTTACAAAGTCGCCAATAGCCTTCATGATCATTTAGTTTTTGACTTTTGATGCCATCATATGCTTCTTTTAATGTCGCTTTGTCGCTTTGCATGATTATGGCCATTATTGCTCTCTTAGTTGGTCGCTCCCAGTCTTTTGCTAGCCCTCACCTTGTACTGAGTATAAGCTCTACTCGTGCATCCAACTCCTAAAAGCCAAGTTTTCCAAAGTGTCCACTATAAACTCCTATGCATGGTATTTGTAAGCCATTCCAAAGTAAAATTTTCATGTGCTACCTTTCAAAAACCTTCAAAATACTTCTCGTTTTGTGACATTGTTTTTAGCTCATGGGGACGTAGTGGTCGGATTTGCTATCTTCCATATTGCTTATTCCAAAAAAGAAAAAAAAGAGAAAAAAATAAAAGAAAAAAAGGCACTCCTCCATGGTATGTGAATGTTGGTGGGCACCCGATGGAATCGGTTAGCCGTGGTTTGTGAAAGGAAAAAGGTGGGGAGGAGTGCCAAGTTTTATAAAAAGAGCACCAAAGTGCCAATCTCTCTCTCAAAAACTTGCTTCATTTTTGTATGGAAGATAGTAAGAACCCCATTGCCAGTCGTTGACAAAGACAACCACCTCTCAAAATCAAGTTTTTATCTCTGTTTTACAAAATGAAAAGCTCTAGCACATGCTAAATCACTGCTTCCCTCTGCGAAGGGCCTTTCTTTTACTTTTATGTTGAGTCACCACCTTCTTTCTTTATGCACCATTAAGAGAGCATAGTTGTCATTCTTAGTGTGATATGCATTGTCCCAAGGTTCATTGATTGACTCATATTGTTGGTTTCACTTGTTCTTAAATTATTTGTATCTAGTCGCCCTCTTAAACTTTGAGGTGTCCTATGCATTTATGTTTTGCTCTCTTTGAAGGACAAGCTGAAAACCACTTGTATGTTTTTCCTTATGATTTGAACACACGTTTGACTTTCATTGTTTCATTATCATGATCTTTTGTTTGTGTTCATTTGCATGTTTTACAACATGGTTGCTAAGTTCTTATTGTCATGATTATATCTTTCATGCCCATGTTTTAAGTTCTATTGATCCCAGCTCACCAATGCTTACATATATGATCAAGATTGTGTAGGTGCATGTCACCTCAAAAATTATTCTTTTGTTATCACTTACCTACTCGAGGACGAGCAGGAGTTAAGCTTGGGGATGCTTGATACGTCTCAAACGTATCTATAATTTTTGATGCTCCATGCTTCGTTTTACACCATTTGCCTATTGTTTCGTTACACTTAGTGGCATTTTTTTACACTTTCCGGAACTAACCTATTAACGAAGTGCCACAGTGCCAGTTTCCTGTTTTCTGCTGTTTTTGTGTTTCAGAAGTGCTACACAGGAAATATTCTCGGAATTGGACGAAACAAGTTCCTGAAGTCATATTTCACCGGGGAGCTCCCAAACATCCGAAGACCTGACGGAGGGGGGCCACGAGGCCCCCACACACAGGGGCGGCGCGGCCCAGCCCCTAGCCGCGCCACCCCCTTGTGAGGCCACGTGGTCCACCCTCTGACAGCCCCCTTTCGCCTACATATACCCCCTGATGAGAAAAACCTAAGGGCCCGATCAGTTTTCCAGAATACATTGCGATCCGCCGCCGCCGTCGACCCGAAGATCGGGAGGGTCCAGAAGCTCTTCCCGTCACCCTGCCGGAGAGAGGAATCGCCACCGGAGGTCTCCTTCATCTCCATGATTGCCTCCGGAGCGATGAGTGAGTAGTCTACCTTGGACTATGGGTCCATAGTAGTAGCTAGTTGGTTGTCTTCTCCACCATGTGCTTCATGTTTAGATCTCATGAGCTGCCTTACATGATTGAGATCACTGTTATGTAATTCTATGATGTTGGTTTGTTGGGATCCGATGAATATTGGTGTTTATGATTAAGTTGCTGTACTGAATTATATCTTTTGTTATCTCTATGTTGTTTATGATCTTGCATGCTCTCCGTTGTTAGTAGCTATCTTGGCCGAGTAGTTGCTAGTGACTCCAAGAGGGGGTATTTATGCTCGATAGTGGGTTCATGCCTCTATTTCACCTGGGGGAGTGACAGAAACCTCTAAGGTGGTAGATGTGCTGTTGCTACTAGGGAGAAAACAACATTCATATGCTCAAGGGCATATGCTTTGTTTACATTACACACTTTGCTTAATACAATTATCTGTTGTTCGCAACTTAATACTTCTAGGGTGTTCGGATGATATCCCCGGGGGTGGATTATTAGTCATAGATGCAGCTGGATGGCGGTCTATGTATTTTGTTGTAATGCCCAGAGTAAATCTCATAGTGATCTTCTTGACATAACATGTTAGCTCTATTCTATCAATTGCCCAACTGTAATTTGTTTACCCAGCATGTTATTTTATCTATGGAGAGACACCACTAGTGAACTGTGGACCCCGGTCCTATTTTAATCATATTGCAATCAACTGTTTACTATTCCCGCACTGTTTACTTTACTAGCATATTACTACTGTTTTCCACTCGATACACTCATAACCTTTGTTTCAAGCAAACCGGTGAGATTGACAACCTCATCGCAAGTTGGGAACAAAGTATTTGTTTGTGTGTGTGCAGGTTCCACAAACACCTTCAGTCGTCACCGTCTCTCTTCTTCAAGATCGACATTAAACCTTGGTTTCTTAACTGAGGGAAAACTTGCTGCTACACTCATCATACCTTCCTCTTGGGGTTCCCAACGGGCTGGTCAAGCACCACGCACAAGGACGTCTGCTTCCACATCAACTCGCCATCAACACTTTTCTGGCGCCATCACCACCAAGTAGCAAGGCTCGGCGCATAAATGCGCATCTTCATGCGGCTCAGACTCATGCGAATTCGGCCGCAGACACTTTCTGGGCTAACCGATCGAAAGCACTGAAGCTGACTATACTCCAAGATCGAGTCACCCAAGCTGGAGTTTTAGCTGAAACAAGCCGTGCCACGCTCACACTTGTGCATGAGGCGATGTTTCCCTTGAACGATCAGCCTGATGGTCTCCCTGCATTGCTTGGTTGCTTTGAAAATGGTGACGCCACCTATCGCTTCATTTGTGAGGATTTGCGATGTGGGGCTCTGGTCGCCCTCTCCTTCGTGCGAGCTCGTTATCCTAAAGTTGACATGAATCTAGTAAGGATGCTGCCTTCGACTCCCTGTGGTCGTGTTGATATGGACGTGCATTATGCTGCTTGCAAGCAAGCCGCTGATTGTATCGTGAGACAGATCATCACTGAGAGTGATCGTCAGAGAGCGAATCTGGAAGTTTTAGCGTCCTAAATTGGTTGCCTGTGTGAACATGTGTTTCCTTCTTGTATGTGCTTCTGTGAAGTTCTTCGATGCATTGTCCTCTATAGAAGACGTATATTACTGTTGGCCTTTGTTGAATTGCATGATCAAAGGGCGGAGCCCCCGAGCGTAGGTCGAAGGGCGGAGCCCCCGAGCATAGGTCGAAGGGCGTAGCTCCCGAGCGTAGGTTGAATAATTTTTAAGGCGCCCGAGTGTGGGTCGAATAATTTTTAAGGCGAAGCCCCGAGTGTGGGTCGAATAATTTTTAAGGCGAAGCCCCCGAGTGTGGGTCGAAGGGCGAAGCCCCCGAGCGTAGGTCAAAGGGCAGAGCCCCCGAGCGTAGATCGAAAGGTGGAGCCCCTGAGCGTAGGTCAAAGGGAGGAGCCCCCGAGCGTAGGTCGAAGGGAGGAGCCCCCAAGCATAGGTCGAAGGGCGTAGCCCCTGAGCGTAGGTCGTATAATTTTTAAGGTGAAGCCCCCAAGTGTGGGTCGAATAATTTTTAAGGCGAAGCCCTCGAGTGTGGGTCAAATAATTTTTAAGGCGAAGCCCCCGAGTGTGGGTCAAATAATTTTTAAGGCAAAGCCCCCGAGTGTGGGTCGAATAACTTTTAAGGCGAAGCCCCCGAGCGTGGGTCGAATAATTTTTAAGGCGAAGCCCCCGAGTGTGGGTCGAATAATTTTTAAGGTGAAGCCCCCGAGTGTGGGTCAAATAATGATATGAGGAATCACACTTTTATTGCCTGGCACCTAGGGCGCAATGTTTGAGCGTGGTCTGCTGCCAATGCTTAGTTACAGAGAGAGAGAAGGGAAAAAATCTATCCGCTCTAAGGATAGAATCGGCGCAGCTGCGCGGCGCTCCATGGGTTCTCGACGTCCACCCCTGTTTTGGGGTTGCGTAGTTGATATGCCCCTCCTAGGATTGCTTCATGGACGAGATATGGGCCTTCCCATGGTGATTCCTGCTTCGATGTGCTTGTTTGCTTGAGACGAAGAACAAGGTTGTCGGGCTCGAAGAACCGTCTGCGTACCCATCTGCTATGGTAGTTGCGGAGGCTTTGCTGATAGACTGCTGATCGGGCGAGAGCTACATCTCGAGCTTCATCCAGCAGATCTTGGGCATCGGCTAGTGCCGTTTGTGCATCTTCTTCAACGTAGGTGACCATGCGGGGCGCGCAGTAACGCACATCCGTAGGAAGCACTGCTTCTACTCCGAAAAGCAGGAAGAATGGCGTGTAGCCGATCGAAGAGTTGGGTGTTGTTCGCAGGCTCCATAAGACCGACAGCAATTCTTTGACCCAAGTGCCTGTCGTGCGTTTGAGAGGTCGAAGGAGTTGCTTCTTCAGGCCTGTGCAGATGAGCCCGTTGGCCTTTTCGACCTGGCCATTGGACTTGGGATGCGCCACCAAGGAGTACTTGATCTTGATGCTGAGCTCTTTGGTGAATTCTTGAAATTTGCCCGAGGTGAATTCTTGAAATATCCAAGAAGTACAAGCGTCAAAGCTTGGGGATGCCCCCGAGGCACCCCTTCTTCATCGGCAAAAATTAGGTCACCTTTCAAAACACTATATTTTTATTGCTTCATGCACTATGTGTTTTTCTTGGAGCGTCAGTTGTTTTAGTTTTCTTAGTTTGCTTAGTTTGTTTGTTTGCTGCAATAAATGGTTGGACCCCAACAAATTCCCTTTGGAGGAGATGTACTCGTTTTCATTTGCAAAGAACGCTCTAGTTTTCACTCTTATTTAAAATCAAGCGTTCTACTTTTTTCTGCTACTGCTTTTGGTTTTCGTTTTCGCCTTGATTTGCGTTCAGATCTTTTCATATGTTTTCATCAAGGTGTATTTTTGCCTCTGAACTTTATTGGTTTTCATCAAAAGAGGTGTCTTTAAAAATTTCAAATGGTGTTGGAAAAGAGAAAAAGCTTTGTGCAAAATAGTGGTACAAGAAGGAGCTTGTGTAGACTGCGGCTTAGGCTTTTTCATGTCATGCTAGATGTCTTTTTGATAGTATGCTTAGTGGTTTTGCTGTAGCATGACTTGTCTCAAATAACTGAGATTGCTTAATGAGCCTTTGAAAAAAATCATGCGTTGTTTTTATTGTATGGAAGCATTATTTTGGTTTTCTCCTTGATGCTTTATTTGGGTTGACTTGGCGCATGCTCACACATGTTAGACTCTTACAAAGTCGCCAATAGCCTTCATGATCATTTAGTTTTTGACTTTTGATGCCATCGTATGCTTCTTTTAATGTCGCTTTGTCGCTTTGCATGATTATGGCCATTATTGCTCTCTTAGTTGGTCGCTCCCAGTCTTTTGCTAGCCCTCACCTTGTACTGAGTATAAGCTCTACTCGTGCATCCAACTCCTAAAAGCCAAGTTTTCCAAAGTGTCCACTATAAACTCCTATGCATGGTATTTGTAAGCCATTCCAAAGTAAAATTTTCATGTGCTACCTTTCAAAAACCTTCAAAATACTTCTCGTTTTGTGACATTGTTTTTAGCTCATGGGGACGTAGTGGTCGGATTTGCTATCTTCCATATTGCTTATTCCAAAAAAGAAAAAAAAAAGAGAAAAAAATAAAAGAAAAAAAAGGCACTCCTCCATGGTATGTGAATGTTGGTGGGCACCCGATGGAATCGGTTAGCCATGGTTTGTGAAAGGAAAAAGGTGGGGAGGAGTGCCAAGTTTTATAAAAAGAGCACCAAAGTGCCAATCTCTCTCTCAAAAACTTGCTTCATTTTTGTATGGAAGATAGTAAGAACCCCATTGCCAGTCGTTGACAAAGACAACCACCTCTCAAAATCAAGTTTTTATCTCTGTTTTACAAAATGAAAAGCTCTAGCACATGCTAAATCACTGCTTCCCTCTGCGAAGGGCCTTTCTTTTACTTTTATGTTGAGTCACCACCTTCTTTCTTTATGCACCATTAAGAGAGTATAGTTGTCATTCTTAGTGTGATATGCATTGTCCCAAGGTTCATTGATTGACTCATATTGTTGGTTTCACTTGTTCTTAAATTATTTGTATCTAGTCGCCCTCTTAAACTTTGAGGTGTCCTATGCATTTATGTTTTGCTCTCTTTGAAGGACAAGCTGAAAACCACTTGTATGTTTTTCCTTATGATTTGAACACACGTTTGACTTTCATTGTTTCATTATCATGATCTTTTGTTTGTGTTCATTTGCATGTTTTACAACATGGTTGCTAAGTTCTTATTGTCATGATTATATCTTTCATGCCCATGTTTTAAGTTCTATTGATCCCAGCTCACCAATGCTTACATATATGATCAAGATTGTGTAGGTGCATGTCACCTCAAAAATTATTCTTTTGTTATCACTTACCTACTCGAGGACGAGCAGGAGTTAAGCTTGGGGATGCTTGATACGTCTCAAACGTATCTATAATTTTTGATGCTCCATGCTTCGTTTTACACCATTTGCCTATTGTTTCGTTACACTTAGTGGCATTTTTTTACACTTTCCGGAACTAACCTATTAACGAAGTGCCACAGTGCCAGTTTCCTGTTTTCTGCTGTTTTTGTGTTTCAGAAGTGCTACACAGGAAATATTCTCGGAATTGGACGAAACAAGTTCCTGAAGTCATATTTCACCGGGGAGCTCCCAAACATCCGAAGACCTGACGGAGGGGGGCCACGAGGCCCCCACACACAGGGGCGGCGCGGCCCAGCCCCTAGCCGCGCCACCCCCTTGTGAGGCCACGTGGTCCACCCTCTGACATCCCCCTTTCGCCTACATATACCCCCTGATGAGAAAAACCTAAGGGCCCGATCAGTTTTCCAGAATACATCGCGATCCGCCGCCGCCGTCGACCCGAAGATCGGGAGGGTCCAGAAGCTCTTCCCGGCACCCTGCCGGAGAGAGGAATCGCCACCGGAGGTCTCCTTCATCTCCATGATTGCCTCCGGAGCGATGAGTGAGTAGTCTACCTTGGACTATGGGTCCATAGTAGTAGCTAGTTGGTTGTCTTCTCCACCATGTGCTTCATGTTTAGATCTCATGAGCTGCCTTACATGATTGAGATCACTGTTATGTAATTCTATGATGTTGGTTTGTTGGGATCCGATGAATATTGGTGTTTATGATTAAGTTGTTGTACTGAATTATATCTTTTGTTATCTCTATGTTGTTTATGATCTTGCATGCTCTCCGTTATTAGTAGCTATCTTGGCCGAGTAGTTGCTAGTGACTCCAAGAGGGGGTATTTATGCTCGATAGTGGGTTCATGCCTCTATTTCACCTGGGGGAGTGACAGAAACCTCTAAGGTGGTAGATGTGTTGTTGCTACTAGGGAGAAAACAACATTCATATGCTCAAGGGCATATGCTTTGTTTACATTACACACTTTGCTTAATACAATTATCTGTTGTTCGCAACTTAATACTTCTAGGGTGTTCGGATGATATCCCCGGGGGTGGATTATTAGTCATAGATGCAGCTGGATGGCGGTCTATGTATTTTGTTGTAATGCCCAGAGTAAATCTCATAGTGATCTTCTTGACATAACACGTTAGCTCTATTCTATCAATTGCCCAACTGTAATTTGTTTACCCAGCATGTTATTTTATCTATGGAGAGACACCACTAGTGAACTGTGGACCCCGGTCCTATTTTAATCATATTGCAATCAACTGTTTACTATTCCCGCACTGTTTACTTTACTAGCATATTACTACTGTTTTCCACTCGATACACTCATAACCTTTGTTTCAAGCAAACCGGTGAGATTGACAACCTCATCGCAAGTTGGGAACAAAGTATTTGTTTGTGTGTGTGCAGGTTCCACAAACACCTTTAGTCGTCACCGTCTCTCTTCTTCAAGATCGACATTAAACCTTGGTTTCTTAACTGAGGGAAAACTTGCTGCTACACTCATCATACCTTCCTCTTGGGGTTCCCAACGGGCTGGTCAAGCACCACGCACAAGGACGTCTGCTTCCACATCAACTCGCCATCAACACATTTCTGGCGCCATCACCACCAAGTAGCAAGGCTCGGCGCATAAATGCGCATCTTCATGCGGCTCAGACTCATGCGAATTCGGCCGCAGACACTTTCTGGGCTAACCGATCGAAAGCACTGAAGCTGACTATACTCCAAGATCGAGTCGCCCAAGCTGGAGTTTTAGCTGAAACAAGCCGTGCCACGCTCACACTTGTGCATGAGGCGATGTTTCCCTTGAACGATCAGCCTGATGGTCTCCCTGCATTGCTTGGTTGCTTTGAAAATGGTGACGCCACCTATCGCTTCATTTGTGAGGATTTGCGATGTGGGGCTCTGGTCGCCCTCTCCTTCGTGCGAGCTCGTTATCCTGAAGTTGACATGAATCTAGTAAGGATGCTGCCTTCGACTCCCTGTGGTCGTGTTGATATGGACGCGCATTATGCTGCTTGCAAGCAAGCCGTTGATTGTATCGTGAGACAGATCATCACTGAGAGTGATCGTCAGAGAGCGAATCTGGAAGTTTTAGCGTCCTAAATTGGTTGCCTGTGTGAACATGTGTTTCCTTCTTGTATGTGCTTCTGTGAAGTTCTTCGATGCATTGTCCTCTATAGAAGACGTATATTACTGTTGGCCTTTGTTGAATTGCATGATCAAAGGGCGGAGCCCCCGAGCGTAGGTCGAAGGGCGGAGCCCCCGAGCATAGGTCGAAGGGCGTAGCTCCCGAGCGTAGGTTGAATAATTTTTAAGGCGCCCGAGTGTGGGTCGAATAATTTTTAAGGCGAAGCCCCGAGTGTGGGTCGAATAATTTTTAAGGCGAAGCCCCCAGTGTGGGTCGAAGGGCGAAGCCCCCGAGCGTAGGTCAAAGGGCAGAGCCCCCGAGCGTAGATCGAAAGGTGGAGCCCCTGAGCGTAGGTCAAAGGGAGGAGCCCCCGAGCGTAGGTCGAAGGGAGGAGCCCCCAAGCATAGGTCGAAGGGCGTAGCCCCTGAGCGTAGGTCGTATAATTTTTAAGGTGAAGCCCCCAAGTGTGGGTCGAATAATTTTTAAGGCGAAGCCCTCGAGTGTGGGTCAAATAATTTTTAAGGCGAAGCCCCCGAGTGTGGGTCAAATAATTTTTAAGGCAAAGCCCCCGAGTGTGGGTCGAATAACTTTTAAGGCGAAGCCCCCGAGCGTGGGTCGAATAATTTTTAAGGCGAAGCCCCCGAGTGTGGGTCGAATAATTTTTAAGGTGAAGCCCCCGAGTGTGGGTCGAATAATGATATGAGGAATCACACTTTTATTGCCTGGCACCTAGGGCGCAATGTTTGAGCGTGGTCTGCTGCCAATGCTTAGTTACAGAGAGAGAGAAGGGAAAAAATCTATCCGCTCTAAGGATAGAATCGGCGCAGCTGCGCGGCGCTCCATGGGTTCTCGACGTCCACCCCTGTTTTGGGGTTGCGTAGTTGATATGCCCCTCCTAGGATTGCTTCATGGACGAGATATGGGCCTTCCCATGGTGATTCCTGCTTCGATGTGCTTGTTTGCTTGAGACGAAGAACAAGGTTGTCGGGCTCGAAGAACCGTCTGCGTACCCATCTGCTATGGTAGTTGCGGAGGCTTTGCTGATAGACTGCTGATCGGGCGAGAGCTACATCTCGAGCTTCATCCAGCAGATCTTGGGCATCGGCTAGTGCCGTTTGTGCATCTTCTTCAACGTAGGTGACCATGCGGGGCGCGCAGTAACGCACATCCGTAGGAAGCACTGCTTCTACTCCGAAAAGCAGGAAGAATGGCGTGTAGCCGATCGAAGAGTTGGGTGTTGTTCGCAGGCTCCATAAGACCGACAGCAATTCTTTGACCCAAGTGCCTGTCGTGCGTTTGAGAGGTCGAAGGAGTTGCTTCTTCAGGCCTGTGCAGATGAGCCCGTTGGCCTTTTCGACCTGGCCATTGGACTTGGGATGCGCCACCAAGGAGTACTTGATCTTGATGCTGAGCTCTTTGGTGAATTCTTGAAATTTGCCCGAGGTGAAGTTGGTGCCGAAGTCGGTGATGATGCTGTTCGGTACGCCGTACCGGTAGACGATGGACCCGAAGAACTTGACCGCCATAGTCGCCTCTTGATTGGTGATGGAGACAGCTTCGATCCATTTGGAGAACTTGTCGATGGCGACTAGCAGGTAAGTGTGGCTTCCTCGAGATGATTTGGGCAGAGGCCCTACTTGATCGAGCCCCCATTGCACAAAGGGCCATGTGACGGGTATGGTGCGCAGTTCTGATGCGGCCGCGTGAGGCTTCGTGGCGAATCGCTGGCATGCGTCGCAATGCTGGATGATGTTCTTGGCATCGTGAAGGGCCCAAAGCCAGTAGAACCCTGATCAAAAAGCCTTGGCAACAAGGGTTCGACTGCTGGCGTGATGCCCGCAGGTTCCTTCATGAATATCTCAAAGGAGGGCAATTCCATCTTTGGGTGCTATGCATTGTTGGAGGACCCTTGTGGTACTGCGCTTGTAGAGTTTTCCATTAATTATCATGAAAGCCTTGGAATGTCGCATGATCTATCGACGATGGATGGTGTCCTCTGGGAGCTCGCCTCGTATCAAGTAGGCTAGGTATGGCTTCGTCCAGAGCGCTTCGGCGAGCATGACTGTGGCTGTTTCTTTGGATAGGTCTTCTGTTCCCGCTGCTGGGGTGGGACCTGGATGGTTAGCCCCTGAGCGTGTTGCTAACGTCGGGTCGATGACTGGCTTGATCTTGACGGAGTGCTCGAATATCTCCTCGAAGAAAACTCCTGGCGGTATCGGCAAACACTTAGATCCAATATTGGCCAAGTTGTCTGCCTCTTCGTTGCTTTCCCTGCCGATATGGGTCACCTCGCACCCTTCGAAGTTTCCTTCCAGCTTGTCGTACATTGCATGATATGCGATCATGTTTGCGCAAGTCGCGTCGCACTCCTTCATGACTTGCTGGGCGATGAGGTTCGAGTCCCCGTGGATCTTGATGTGAGTGGAGCCATAGGCTTTTGCCATACGCATACCGTGCAGAACAGCTTTGTACTGTGATTCATTGTTTGAGGTGTTTGCGAAGCGCATACGTAAGATGTAGCGCATCTTGTCCCCCTATGGTGACACAAGGACCACTCCTGCTCCTGCTCCTGAATTGCGCTTGGACCCATCGACATATATAGTCCAGCAATTCGACAAGTCTGGGAGTTCGGGCATCTGTGCTTTGGTCCATTCGGCGATAAAATCTGGTAGGACTTGCGACTTGATTGCTGACTGTCGCTGGTACGTGATCTCCCAGGGCCCCAAAGTAATCCCCCAGAGCGAAACATGCCCCGTGGCATCGGGATTGTTGAGTATGCTGGATACTGGAGTCGAGGCCACTACTATGATGGAGTGGCACTCGAAGTAGTGCGGAAGCTTCTTCCCTATCATGTAGATGGCGTATGCCAACTTCTGGTAATGGGGGGTACCTTTGCTTGGTTGGAGACAGGACCTCACTAAGATAATACGCTGGTCTTTGCACTCCATGCTCCTTGCCGTCTTCTGCATGTTTGACCACCAAGGCGGAACTAACTACCTGATTGGTTGCGGCAATGTACAGCAGCATCGGTTCTTTCTCGCGAGGAGTGACTAGGACTAGGGATGTTGAAAGGTGACGCTTAAGGTTGTCAAACGCGGCCAGCGCCTCTTCTGTCCAAGTAAAGTTGTCTGTCTTCCAGAGAAGCCGATAGAAGGGGAGAGCTTTTTCGCCGAGCTTGCTTATAAAGCGGCTAAGCGCTGCTAGTCGACCTGTCAGCTGCTGGACATGTCGAAGCGTCTTCGGCGGCTGCATGTTGATGATGGCCTGAATCTTCTCCAAATTGCCCTTGATTCCTCTCTCAGAGACAAGGTATCCCAACAACTGACCTGTAGTTACTCCAAAGAAGTACTTCTTCGGGTTGAGCTTGATGCTGTATCGATCGAGGTTGGCGAAAGTTTCTCATAGATCGTCGAGCAAACTGTCTGCCTTTGTGGATTTGATGATGATGTCGTCGACGTAGACCTCGATGTTGCGGCTGATTTGTTCCTTCAGGCACGCCTGCATACACCGTTGATAGGTGGCTTCTGCGTTCTTTAGCCCAAAGGGCATCGTCTTGTAGCAATATACCCCATGTGGCGTGATGAACGCCGTCTTGTCCTTGTCTTCGACCTTTAGCCGTATCTAGTTGTAACTAGAGTATGCGTCGAGGAATGAGAGACGTTCGCAGCCGGTGGTGGAATCGATGATCTGGTCGATTCGGGGGAGCGGAGAGTAGTCTTTTGGGAAATGTTTGCTTAGTGCCATGAAGTTTATGCACATCCTGTAGATCTTGGTGTCCTTCTTTTCCACCATGACCGGCGGTAAGAGCCATGTGGCCTCCTTTATTTCTCTGATAAACTTTGCCTCGAGGAGGCGATTTATCTCTTCGCCCATTGATCGGGCCTTCTCCGGATTGTAGCAGCGCATCGATTGTTTGATGGGCTTTGCATTAGGAAAAATCTTCAACTCATGCTCGGCTAGTTCCCTGGGGATGCCTGGCATATCTGCAGGATACCAGGCGAACATCCTCCAGTGCTCACGGAGGAACTCAATGAACGAGCTTTCCTATGCGGGGGAAAGAGAATTCAACACCCGCGTAGTTTTTGATGGATCTGTCGGGTGGATCTGGTGCTCTTGGGTGTCTTTGCTGGCGTCGAATGATAGCTCTGGGGCATTCTGCTGCGCCAGTGGGTCGATGTCCATGTTGGTGCTCTCCCTGATGTGATTGAGTTCTTCGTGCACCCCAAACATTTGGGACATGTTGTTGAAGTCCTTGTCACAGTTTTCAGAGCGGGCGAAACTTTCGCTGATCGCCAGTTGTCCTCTGTTTGTGGGCATCCACAGTTTGAGGTAAGCATAGTGTGGCACCGCCATGAATCGGGCAAACGCTGGTTGCCCGAGAATAGCATGATACTGCGAGGGCCAATCAACGACCTCAAATTCGATCATCTCCTTCCTGAAGTTTGCAGGAGTGCCGAAAATGACGTCTAGGTGTATCGCCCCCAGTGGGTATGTCGGCTTCCCTGGGACGATTCCGTGGAAGGATGTCTCTATCGGCAGGAGGTTGTCCATCGGGATCTTGATCTTCCGCAGCGTGTCTGCATAAATGAGGTTTAAGCTGCTCCCTCCATCCATGAACACTTTTTTGGAGGTGAATCCTCCTATCTATGCTTTGAGGACCAACGCGTGGTGTCGAGGGCACGGGATCTTCGGTGGGTGATCTGACCAGTTTAGGTATTCAGGCGACGCTGGTGGTGCATGCTCGGCGTGAAAGACCTCTCTGCCATGCTTCCTCTAAACCCGATTTGTCGGACATCTTCTCTGGATCATCGGCACAAAACCTCATGGTGGTGAGAACGCCTCTTCTTCGATGGCCGGCTGACGCGGTTCGATGACATGCTGGATCATGGCGGCTTGGTGGCTTTGCTGCACCACGTTTGCTAGCGGGTTAGGAGGTGGCAGCGGCGCATTGTAGGCCACGCTACCTGCGACCGGTTGTTCAGCCCGCATCTTATCCTGAAGCGCTTGGCTGAGCCGAAGGAACTCCCTGCACTCGATAAGGAGATGCGCGGGTTTTTACCTCCCATCCTTGTTGATGTAGGTGTGCCTGGTACACCCTCCGTTGAGCATCTCTTCCGCCAAAAGTGGCGGTGCATCACGACATCGATGACATTCCGTCCTTGGCCTCGAGTCACGGTCGGTGCTTCTACTGTTGCTTCCATAGTAGTTGTTCCCTTGCCTGGGTCCATCATGGTTGTCATCTCGGTCATTGTTTACGTAGCCTGCTGCTACCATATCCGCCGTATCCGCATCCTCGTAGCGGTTTCGGCGTCCTTTCTTTCGTGAGCTAGAATGAAATTGGTCCTCCGGGTCGACGTCGCGGTCTGCTGATCGGCAACGGCTTCTAGGGACTGCGATAGAGTCTTCTCCATCGGCCCACTCGTTTTCCAGGCTCATGAGATGGTCGATGGTCTTGGGCTTGCATCGCCCCAGCTCTTCTCTGAAGTCTCGCCAAATGAGACCGTCCCAAAAAGCGTCAATGGCCCTCTCCGGTGAGATGTTCTCCAATGTATTGCACAGGCTGAGCCATCGGGATATGTACGACCTCGAGCTTTCTCCGGTCTTCTGTACGCACAAGCGTAGCTCTTTGAACGACATAGGCCATCGCGAGGTGCCTCAGAAGTTCAAAATGAATGCTTGCCGAAACTCTTCCCAAGAACGAATGTTGTCTGGGGTGAGGTTGTTGAGCCAAGCCCTTGCATTGTCCTTCAGGTGCAGGGATAAAATTGGAGGGCGTTGTCTCTGGATCCGCCGCTGATGGTGACGGTGGTGATGAAGTCATCGAGCCAAATTCGAGGGTCCTGCTGCTCGTTGAACTTGACTACACCGTCGCTAAGTTTTATCCCTTTTGGCAGCGATGTGGAGCGAATCAGGAAACTGAAGCACTTCACACCACACAGTCCATGATGACTATTTCTGAATGCCTCCAATTTGGCCTCCTCTTCAAAGCGACGCGCGTCATGCCGCGCACACGTGGAATCGACTCTGTTTTGAGCCAAGCCATGCCAAAGTTCACCGTTTATAGGCTCCACCACCTGGGACCTGGGCGCTACTGCTGGCGCTGCTGCCTGGTGCCTAGACGGATCGACTGGAGGGATGTTCCTTCTTGGCGTTGCCTCGCGGTCTTGCTCGTTCGTACCTTGAAGCACCCTGACTCTTTCTTGTGCAAGATTCCGCAGGTGCCGCATGTGCTCATCGCCGTTGGACGCATTAGCGGCGATATATGCTGCTGTCACCATAATGGCAGCTTCTTTCATCCTAGGCAGCAATTCAACCTCATTGAACTCTGCCTCTAATTTCCTCGCGATGTTGTGCGCCGCGCCCTCGGGTGGGATGTGCAATCGCGTGCTATGCTGAACGCTCGATGATTAGTGTGATGAAAGCTCGGCCCGTCTTCTGCTGGATGCGTCGGCCTCTTCTCTGCGTCGTTCCAGGACTCGCTTATCAGCGTTAATCTGGTCCTTCTGCTCCTGGATGATAAATCGGAGCACAGCTACCTCTTCGGGTCTTGGATTAGGACCCAAAGGCGCCTCGCCTGAATAGACCTTCCTTGCATGTTGGATCTGGTCTTGAGTTATGAATCGGCCGCCAGTATTTGGCCGATCTCGATTGTTGTTGGCTCTATGCTCGTTGCCATCTCCGTGCGAGGCCATCATACAGTGCCCTCCGAACGGTGGGATTGAGTCATCGCTGATCTCGCCCAGCGCGAGAGGGTAGACGTCATCATCTCCGATGCACGATCCGACCTCGATCATGGTATTAGAATCATAATCGATCACGTATCCTCTGTCAGACATGGCGGATTCGCTCGAATATGAGCTAGCCGAGTTGCCGATCTTTCCCTTGGCCTCAAGATAGACGTCATCGGCTGAAAATGTGTAGTCTGAGTAGAGCCCTTCAACATAATCAGGGTCGTAGGGCATCGGACGGAGCGTGAGGGCTTCGCGAGCCCGTTCGCACTCGGATATCGTCGGGTATATGGAAGCAGTGCCTCCCCGAGGATCTTCACAACCGGCGATCTCATGAGACAATAAGTCTCTGGCACCCACGAAGTGGTAAGTGTCGCACTCAACGCAGTAGGCGGTGGTTGGGGATGGAGGTATATCTTGAAAGTCGTTCGACCCAACTGATGGGGCCAAAGTTTCCAGCCTTGGTTCTTCCTCCGATGGCGCCAGCGGTATTGTTGTCGACGGAGTGTTCCCGATAGCCGGTGACATGCTTGGATCCGCCGCGGATGGGGTTGAATCATTGACGGAGATCAGCTCAGCAACTCCGTCGTCGTCGACATGAAAGTTGAACAGCCCGAAGGCCATATCGAACCCTCCGATCCTTTTTGAAGCCATGCCCGTCAAGCTCAAGATGGGCTCAACAACAGCCATCGCTGGAGGGTCAATGTCGAGTGCCAAGGCAAAATCGGCGATGCTTGGCGATGCGATGTCAGAGACGATAGACCCAGTGACGTCGACCTTAGTTGCCGATGAGGTGGTGTTGATGGCGGGCGGCACAGCGATGCCGACAAGGGTGGTCGATGCAGTGTCGATGTCGATGCTGGCGTTGGTGTCGAAGTTGATGGTGAGCGAGTCGATGTTGATGTCGATCGACGACGCAGAATCGACAACCATAGCTGATGACGAGCCGTCAAACCTTGTCGGTGTGGTGAGGTCAGTGATGGTTGGTGAAGGAGCCGGCGAATCCATAGATCCAGATCCCGTCGTCCCCACGGTCGGCGCCAATTGACGAGGTTCAACCCCGGCAATGCCCATGCTTGAGGGCTTTCGAGACATGAAGAGCTTGTGGGATCCGGCAAACTCGCGATCAGACAGCGCCGCCCCCGCGATGGGTAACGACCTACGTCCTGCTTGTCTGACTTTATTGATGGGGTGGCTACAATGGTTGAGTACAATGGTGGCGTAGACACGATCTAGCCGAAAGGTGGAGAGCTCTCGAGATTACGAGCGCTCGGGTGGATGGTGGCGAAAAGTGTCTACAGAGGTTCTCGGATATCCCTCCCAACCTTTTATATGCGAAGGTTGGGTCCCGGGATTGTTCTCTAAGCCAATTATAGATAGAGGCGGTTTGAATAAACCCTAGACGAGTCCTAATTCGACTAGGTCTCCTTCTTCGAGTCTTGCATTGCACGCCAAGTCTCGCTCCTGGGCCGTGCCAGACGGTTAACTTCATGGGCCTTGCTATCTCTTCGGCGGATGTCCCTCCTGGACCGAAAACCAGGTAGGCGAATATCGAGGGCCCATTCATCATTCCTTCATCAGGGACAATGAGAGCTCAAAGCTAGTAAGTACCATAATTTTTGAAGGTTTATAAAACTTGCAATCACTGCTTTCCTCTCCGAAGGGCCTTTCTTTTACTTTTATGTTGAGTCTCCACCTTCTACCTTTATGCACCGTCTAAGAGAGCATAGTTGTAGTTCTGAGTTTAATGTGCATTGTCCCAATGTTATCATTGATTGATTCATGATTATGGTTTTGCTTGTTCTTAAATTATTTGTATTTAGTCACCCTCTTAAACTTGAAGGTGTCCTGTGCATTTATGTTTTGCTATTTCATGAAGGACAAGCTGAAAACCGTTTGCTATGTTTTCCATATGGTTGAAACAGGTTGAAACACACACGTGACTTTCATTATTTCATTTTTCATGATCTTTCATTTGTGTTTTTTTCATGTAATAACATGGTTGCTAAGTTTCTTCTATTGAGATTATGTCTTTCATGACCATGTTTTAAGTTCTTTGATCGCAGCACTCAATGCTTTACATAGATGATCAAGATTGTGATGGTGCACGTCACCTCAAAAATTATTCTTTTGTTATCACTTACCTACTCGAGGATGAGCAGGAGTTAAGCTTGGGGATGCTTGATACGTCTCAAAAGTATCTATAATTTTTGATGCTCCATGCTTGTTTTTACACCATTTGCTTTATGTTTTGTTACGCTTCATGGCATTTTTATGTATTTTCTGGAACTAACCTATTAACGAGATGCCACAGTGCCAGTTCCCTGTTTTCTGCTGTTTTTGTGTTTCAGAAAAGTTACACAGGAAATATTCTCAGAATTGGACGAAACGAAAGCCGAACCTACTAAAATTTACTGAAGCTTCCAGAAGACCGAAGAGGAGGCGGACGGGGGCCAGCCACACCATAGGGTGGTGCGGCCAGCCCCTGGCCCGCGCCCCTTGGTGGTGAGGCCGCCTGGCCCACCTCCTGACGCCATCCTTCCGCCTATATATTCCTCTCAACGGGAAAAACCTAAGGACCTGATCTATTTTCCAGAAACACATAGCGATCCGCCGCCGTCATCGACCCAAGATCGGGAGGGTCCAGAAGCTCTTCCCGGCACCCTGCCGGAGAGGGGAATCGCCACCGGAGGTCTTCTTCATCGCCATGCTTGTCTCTGGCGCGATGAGTGAGTAATCTACCTTGGACTATGGGTCCATAGTAGTAGCTAGATGGTTGTCTTCTCCACCATGTGCTTCATGTTTAGATCTTGTGAGCTGTCCTACATGATTAAGATCATCTTTATGTAATTCTACATGTTGTGTTTGTTGGGATCCGATGAATATTGGTGTTATGATTAAGTTGATGTTCTGAATTTTATCTTATGTTATCTCTATGTTGTTTATGATCTTGCATGCTCTCCGTTGTTAGTAACTATCTTGGCCAAGTAGATACTAGTGACTCCAAGAGGGGGTATTTATGCTCGATAGTTGGGTTCATGCCTCTATTTAATCTGGGAGAGTGACAGAAACCTCTAAGGATGTAGATGTGCTATTGCCACTAGGGAGAAAACAACATTCTTGTGTCTAAGGACATTCGCTTTGTTTACATTACACACTTTGCTTAATGCAGTTATCTGTTGTTCGCAACTTAATACTCAAGGGGTCCTCGGATGATTCCCCGCGAGTGGATTATTAGTCATAGATGTAGTTGGATGGCGGTCTATGTATCTAGTTGTAATGCCCAGAGTAAATCTCATAGTGATCCTCTTGACATATGCATGTTATCTTTATTCTATCAATTGCCCAACTGTAATTTGTTTACCCAGCATGTCGTCATTTATTCTATGGAGGGACACCACTAGTGAACTGTGGACCCCAGTCCAATTTCCTTTATATTGCTATTACTGTTTACTTTTACTCGCAATGTTTACTTTCTCGCATACTACTATTGCTTTCCACTCGATACGCTCATTCCTTTGTTTACAGCAAACCGGTGAGATTGACAACCTCATTGTAAGTTGGGAGCAAAGTATTTGTGTTGTGTTGTGTGCAGGTTTCACGTTGCTGCTGGTGCAAAGCAAAGCACTGGACGAGGCGCCCTATAAATTGTCCGGAGCTGTCGCGAAGCTAGCAGGCATCACCTTCTGAAGTTTGGCTTTTTCCTACTGGTTCGATAAACCTCGGTTTCTTACTGAGGGAAGACTTGCTACTGTGCTCATCATACCTTCTTCTTGCGGTTCCCAACTGGGTGGTTATCTGCCCGCATCACACCCCTTCTCCCAAAGTTACGGGGCTATTTTGCCGAATTCCTTAGAAAGAGTTGTCTCGCGCCCCTAGGTATTCTCTACCTACCCACCTGTGTCGGTTTCGGGTACAGGTACCCTTTTGTTAAACTCTTCAACCGGGTTATTCTATTCCACTTCTAGATAGAGAAAAAAACTAAAGAATAATACTTAATAATATGGGAAAACATTTATACAAAACACCTATTGCGAGCACACGCAAGGGAACCGTCCAAATGATCTTTCAAATTGGTCAAGACTCTCCAGTTTATGGCCCCTTCTATACGGTACCAGTTGTTCTTTCACTAAATTTGCTTCATTAATAGGCTCACGATTCGACTTTGATCGTTATGGATTGGTACCAAGATCAAGTCCTAGGCAAGCAGACCTAATTTTAACTAAAAACTAAGAAAACTTTTTTGCACGATTCAGATGATCAAATGAAAAATCTTTCTCAACGATCCCTCTTCTACTAACAAGAGTCGAAATGCGTTTTGTTTTAGCCGATCTTAGTATTGGTGTTTTTTTATGGATTGCCATTTCAAGTATTGCTCCTATTGTTCTTCTTATGGCAGGGCCTTTATTACTTAAAAAGAAAATGCACATTCTTAAATCACTTTCTCTTCTTTCTCCAATCTTGGATTAGGGAAGAAGGAGATATTCGCGACTATTGGAATGAGTAGCATTCGCTGCTGCCGAATAAACCAACTTTAAGATGGGATAAGATGTTCATTGCTTTAATATATTATGGTATTGTTTCCAAAAAAAAAACTGGTCGATTGCTTCCTCCAGGAAAAAAACTCGTGTGTTCGAGACAGCAACGAACCATGCATATGCAGCTGAATGCGATCAATATGCCAAAAAGAAAAAAAACGTGTGATATGTCATGCCTAGCTACCAATGAATTATATGGTCCAAGTTTGATAGTAATGCTAATTCAAAAATTTGGTCGCTATACGTTTTTCTTCTAGCACTAATATGTTAATTTAATTAGGAGTATTATTTTTTGCGAAACGTATTTGTGATGTCTCAACAACAATCTCTTAAAAATGGTGGATTAAGCTAGCTAACTGCCTCCTCTAGAAAAAAATTGTATGTTTAGGCTAGCTACGAATTGCTAGCCTCCTCAAAATATCCGTAGTTACTTCAACTAAATAATTCATTTTAACGCAATCTATGGTTGCTCTAATTTAAGGAAAACTCCAGTATTGTAGGTGAGACGTACTAAAAAAATTGACCAGCAGAGTTAGTGTGTGGGAGGCGGACTCTAGCTACTATTTTTTTTTACCAGCAGAGTTAGCGTTTGAGAGGCGGACTCTAGCTACGAAAATCATACAATAGCTACCATGACTTTAGTCCAGGCTTACCGAAAAAATGGACCAGCAGAGTAAGCGTGTTAGAGGCGGACTCTAGCTGCGAATTACCATGGCGTTAGTTCAGGAATGACCATTAGTAGTATTTCGTACGTGCTCACAGGCAAACTGGTCATGCATTGTCTCTTTTTGGTCGCTTCAATATTTTTTGTTTGGTGGAGAGCCATTATGTGATCTTTAGATATTTATATTGTTGATTAATATTTTCTCCTTATATTATGCATGGAATTTGTGACCTGATAAATTTATTTATTAAAGAGTTATTTTTTATATATAGCTACAAACTAGAAAAAAATATTTGTGGCTCTGATTTTGTGACTATTGTCAAAACTTCAAACATGAGATTTTAAGGTTAATTCCAAAGTAAACAGTCAAAATAAAATATGATTAAATTTAGTTACAAATAGTTTGCAACTGGAAGGGCTACTATGGTGAAGCAGACGGATAAGAAACTCCGAGAACAAAAGGAGGTGTTAGTATTGATTGAACAATCATTATAATATTATGCTGGGTGTGTGTAAGGATCGAGTTGAACAAATATATATGTACCCAGATATAAATGCATATACATTAACTTTATCTACTCATCTCTATCTCTACTACTAATAAAAGAGCAAATTTAAATTATCCTAAAGCCACACGAGAAAACATACACATACCTATCAGCACCACACGATTAGGGCAACTAATCACAATCTATTGGCTACAATTAATCAATTTGCTGTCCGGTGTACACTTAGGGCTCGTTTGGCACCCATCATTTCATTTCATTTGGTAGAAATGAAATGAAATAACATAATGATATCATTTCATTTTAAAAAATCCACAGAAATGATAGGGTATCCAATAGGTATTAAGGTTAGGTATGAGATAAAAACCCATGGAATTTCAAATGAATTCCATAACCAATTTCGTGGTAGCCAAACAAGTAATTGGTAGAATCATAAATGAATTCTTTGATTCTAGCCCTAAATGATGGTAGCCAAACGAGCCCTTGGCAATTTACATTGACTGACCATACTCCACCGGCGGGGGAAAACTTCACCTCCCGCCTGGGCTGTTCCTAAAATCACGTCTAATCTGATCCGAAAAGAAGGAAACGTCGATTGGATCCCCTGCTGCTTTCGTTGCCATCACGGCCAATGAAGCCCAGCAGCCCAGCAGCCCCGTCGCCTCAAGAACCTCGCATCCCTGGCTGCGCGGCAACCTCGGCTAGCCTCTTACCGCTGCCCTTACCGCTGCAGCGTATCGTCGCCTCCCTCACCGCCTTGCACCGCATCGTGGCCACCTCCTCTCTCCGCCGCTGAGACCGCCGCTTCCCCTTCCCTCCGTCTGTTGCTCGATCTCCGGGTTATCGAAAGCGAAGAACTGGTGCGTGCATGAGGACCTCCGAGGCCGTCCTCCAGCGCATCGATTGTCCTCAAGAAATTCGGCCTCATGTGCTCTCAAATGGAGCCTCCGCGCAGGTGACACACCTCAATACTGAATACTGTTCATGTGCCGCACAGGTTTATTGGATGGGCGCTCCGTCTAAACTTGAGCCGGCCCCAACAATGATTGCTTCAGATATGTGATGGCATTTGTTTCAGTTCCTTTTATATTCGTTTCAGCTAAATGGATTTCTGCAGTTTACGGTATCTTGCATGTACATTTATTTCAGCTAAATGGACCCCTTTTGTTTTTGTATTTCATTATTTTGTGATACTTGCAGAAATTCTATTTCTGAAATTAGAACACACCTTTGTTAGTGCTCTTTTTTGGCAGGAACCTATAACACTCCGTGACCTTGGTACTACCTGTCCGTCTAGAGGGGCTATCGAGCGTTGGTTGGCCGAGCAAGGTGTTTGTTTTGCTTCTGAATACATGTGCTTCTTATCTTCTCCTTACATCCAGGATTCCGGGAAAATGAGTACAATCAGAACCCATGGTTGCTCTATCGGGCTTTGGAGGCTTTAGGGTCACAATGATAGTTAGAGAAGGCGTAAAATTTATTGACATAATAAACATATTGTTTTAGACTTCACAAGAGGGAGAATGCCTTCAGATGCAAGCCTCTATCAGATTGCGATTCGTATGTGTCTTGGAAAATATATCTTTGATCTTGCTGGTACGTGTATTTCCTCAAATGAGGAGCTACTTTGGAGACCCTTGTCTCAGCTTGAATATTATTTTCTGGTTTACCAAAGTAGATCTCTTGTTAACTAGAGATAGTTCCTGAGTATATTGGTGAGAAGTTTATCAAATAAAACAAAACAGGAATCGGCATTTTTTGTAACTCTGCAAGCAAGCCTGAAATTGTTGCACATTCCAAAAGAGGTAACCTTAGACCAGTTCCTGCAGTGTATTGAACCGGTTCAAATAGAGGAGAGAGAATGCTAAGAATCGCTTTGATACACATTGTCGCTGGTCTTATGTTTATTATTGGTTTCAATTCTTCTGCTCCTTTTGTGCGGGAATGCCGATATGTCTCATGAGAAATCTAGATAACACCATTTACATATTATTTTTTTGTTTATAGATGGTGGAAAGTTCTATTGTATGGATGAAATGCTTCATGTACGAATATACAAGGAGCGAATAATTTTTTAGAAGGTCAATGAAACAACAAATATTTTGCTTAGTGAGGTACATAGTTAGCATGTCGATATACTCTCGCTTTATTCTTAGCATTTCTTGCCAGATTGTGTTTTTTACCTCACTTGCTTCTTGCTAAATTGTATACATTAAGTGCAGATCACGATTATTGTTTGGAGTGCTCGAACGTCTCGCATGAACAGCCAAAGCTCGAAGGTGTTTCTACTGATAAAGCAATTTTTGGTACATATTTGAATGAGGATGAAGCTAAAGCTAAAGCAGTGTCCTGCCATAGGACATGGACATTTTTTATATTTAACTCAGATATATAAGTCAGACATTCTTGATATTACAGATGAAAATATACTAATCCCTTTGTTGTAAGTTGTAACTGGTTGTAATAACATCTTATCTTGCAGTAAGGAGGGAGTACTCTTTCAGTGATAAAAAATATAGATAAAAAATTAGACTGGCAACTTTACAAATGATAAGTGGGAGTCGTGCGTTGCACGTGCCATTTTACTAGTAAAGGTATAGTTGCTAGAGAAATATAAAATACATGTGGTTTTTGTTTGAGCTTTCACAACCGAGTTCTTCATGCTTTTAGTTGCTAGAGAGAGAGAGTGTGTGTGTGTGTAAGAGAGAGAGAATTGTGTTGACCAATACATTTGTCAATATAATTTGATTAACTTCCCATCCAATCTTTTCGCCATATAGAACAATAATTTGCTCCGTCAGATCAAAGCATCAAAAGATATTGTTTGCTGATGAATCTAGATCTGCTATCTGTCTTTGGATGATAATATAGTATCAAAGGTAGCTTTTGATTTTATTTTCTTTTGATTGAGTTTTGTTTAGTTAGCTAAAAATATAAAATTTGTAGACATCCAGTACTATCCCAACATTTGAATACATGAGCGGCGATAAAATAAAAAATCAACCACCCCCAACCCCAACATTGCCGAGCATCAGAAAACGTTTATGTGGTGGATCCTTGATTTTTAACCAAAAGATTGAATTGAAGACATATTAAACCTTATTGTGTATAAAATATCATATGGGTAGAGCTAAAGATCTATGCTGCATCCATATAGTGCGTTAGGTTGGTTTGTGTGTTGACAAGGTTCTAACCCGGCAATGCCCATGTTTAGGGCTTTCGATTGATGGAGAGAGCGTGGGCGCTTGGCGGATTCGACGGCTTCAGGCAGAAACAGGGGTGCACACGAATTTACCCAGGTTCGGCCCCTCAGAGGGTAAAGACCTACATCCTGCTTGTCTGATCTTGTATTGCTTATATAGTTGGAGCTGTTACAATGATGCGCAGATGAGATCTGGCTATGGTCGAAAAAGAGATGGCGTGTGCTAGCCTATGCGTGGGATCTATGCGAGATTAGATTGATCCTGCCGGATTGTCCCTCCTTGGCCGCCCCTCCTCGCCCTTATATGGGGGACGAGGTCTCGGGATCTGGTCCAAGTCGGTTACAGGTGTATGCGAACCCTAACTAGTCTTGGGCTTCTTGGGCTTCGACTGTCCATCTTGTTCTTGGGCTATAGCAGGTAGGCCAATATCGAGGACCCGAGGGGTCATACCCTCGTCAACATCCATCTATCTATTGCTATGGACCCGTAGTCCAAGGTAGACTACTCACACATCACTCCGGAGGCAGGCTTGGTGATGAAGAAGGCCTCCGGTGGTGATTCCCCTCTCCGGCAGGGTGCCGGGAAGAGCTTCTGGACCCTCCCGATCTCGCGTCGACGGCGGCGGCTTGCAATATGTTTTCTGGAAAAGAGTGTGGGCCCTTAGGGTGGGCGGAAGGGCGATGTCAGGGGGTGGACCAGGGTCCACACCACTTCGTCTCATGTTGGAAAAAATAGGAACTTCAGCTTTTGTTTTGTCCAATTCCGAGAATATTTCCTATGTAACTTTTCTGAAACACAAAAAATAACAGAAAATAGGGAACTGTCACTATGGCATCTCGTTAATAGGTTAGTTCCAGAAAATGCATAAAAACGCCACGAAGTGTAACAAAACACAAAGCAATGGTGCATAAACAAGCATGGAGCATAAAAAATTATAGATACGTTTGAGACGTATCAGTCGGGCGTCGGGGTAGCAGGTCGGTGGTCCTGGTGCGGCGGTCGGAGGAGCTAGCCGCTGGCGGAACAGGGATGTGGATCGGGGGCAGGGTTTCCAGAGGAAGAAGATGACCCCAATTCCTGTTTTTTATTTTTATTTTTTAATTGGGCTGACAAGTGGGCCCCCTTTCCATGTCAGCATGTCTGTTGCTTTTTTACCATGCCAGCCTTACAAATGGGCCTCGACTGTCATAAACGCCGTCAATTCGTTGGAAATTGACAATCAGTGCGAATTGCAACAAACTTCAAAAAATCTCGTGGTTTTATGCGATTCAAACATAAAGTCGTGGTTTTCCAGAATTTGAGTTGAAATCTTGTGGTTCTATGCTAACAACTAAATAAAAACACAATAACTAGGTTTAGAGTTGTCACTAGGGCGTTTCTACATGATGCCTGACGAAGGAATGACGAGTGGACCCTCGATATTCGCCTACCTGGTTTTCGGCCCAGAAAGGACATCCGCCGAAGAGATAGTGAGGCCCATGAAGTTAGCCATCTGGCGCGGCCCAGGAGCGAGACTTGGCGTGCAATGCAAGACTCGAAGAAGGAGACCTAGTCGAATTGGGACTTGTCTAGGGTTTATTCAAACTGACTCTATCTATAATTGGCTTGGAGAACAATCCTGGGACCCAACCTTCGCATATAAAAGGTTGGGTGGGAGATCCTAAAGCCTCTCTAGACACTTTTCGCCACCATCCACCCAAGCGCTCGTAATCTCGAGAGCTCTCCACCTTAGGGCTAGATCGCATCTACGCCTACATTATAATCATCCTTTGTAGCCACCCCATCAATAAAGTCAGACAAGCAGGACATAGGTCATTACCCATCGCGGGGGTCGAACCTGGGTAAAACATGTGTTTCCCTGTGTCGTCTGATCGTCGTCGAGTTCACCGGATCCCACAAGCTCTTCATGTCTCAAAAGCCCTTAAGTATGGGCATTGCCAGGGTTGAACCTCGTCAATGCTAGTAGATTGAATCAGATCGGTTGATTCTGACCAAATCTGGTGCATTCCAGGCTCATTTTTGTCTACCTCTTGCTCTAATTATTGGAGAAGGGAGCGACGAGGAAGACCACTGTCTCTGTTAATAAGGTTGTATCCTCGGACCATCTTTGGATGTGGTGCCATCTCGTCTGCAAGTCTCTTCTGCCCGACCTTGGAAGCAAGGGGATGTGGCGGCTTGGTGACCTGACCCCGTGCCCGCCGTGCCTAGAGGTCGCCTAGCCGGACCTTGGCCAGAGCTCACCCGCTGTGGCAGAGCTCGTGGCCGACCCGCCCCACCCCGCGCCCGCTTAGGCCAAAGATCGCCGAGACGGGCCCTGTTGGAGCTCGTGGCCGACCGACCGCCCCCGCGCCTGCCCTGGCTGGAGTTCACCGTGCCGGGCCCCGACCTGGCCGATCTCGACCGCCCTATTGGAGCTTCTTGCCGACCCATTCCGTACCTACCCTGGCCGGAAGTCGCCGAGCCGGCGTTGCCAGAGATCTTGGTCGGAGGTTGCCAAGTAGGGCATTGCCAGACCTTATGGCTGGAGGTTGCCAAGCTTGGACCTGGCGGAGGTCGCCTGCCCTAGCCGGAGCTCTTGGTCGACCGACCAGCCCGGGAGGTGATAGGGGTGTAGGAGATGGGCCGGTGGGTTGACCAGAGGGTGAAAGAGGCGTGGCGGCAGTGCGGCAACGCCCTACCTCGCCCGAGGAGGAGGGGCACTATGGTGCTCGCCTGAGATTGGCGACGATGAACCGGGGTTGGTGGAATCGGGAGGAAGAAGACCTTTTCCCCTTTCCTTTTCCCGTTTGAATTTTTTATTTTGTTATAAATGGGCTGACATGTGGAACCTACCTAGTCCATCCCCAGTCCACCCAAACCTAACGACTAGTCCTTGCCACGTCGGACCTGAGAGCAGGCCCCACATGCCAGAAATAGGGTTAGCTCAGAAAATGGTACAATTAGTGCTCCGCATCGCGAACATGCCCCAATAATGGTAGTCATGTGACAAAACAAACCGTTTTGGTAGTTTCCTAACACAATTGCCCCAATTATGGTACTCCCTCCGACCCATATTACTCTTTGCAAATATGGATGTATCTATCACTAGAATATGTCTAGATACATCCGTATTAACGAATAGTAATATGGGTCGGAGGGAGTAGTTTTTTATCATTTACTCCAACCCCAGTCTATATACCTGAACAAGATAAATCAATTGTAAATTTGTAATTACCCTCATATAAGGGCACATCTGTCCTGAGTCGCCGGCGCCATTATATCCTAATAAATCCATAGGTGGCCGCAAATAGCATGTTCAGTTCTTCTTGGTATTCTCTGTCACACGTACAGATCCATAGGCAACTTTTCCTTGGCGATCACAATGGCTACATGGTTTTGGTAGTACCTCTCACGGCTCACTTTTCATTAACTCAATTCACCTATTTATACATATACTGAACTACTCCTAGGCAGTGCGAAGCTACTATTGCCACCACTAACACATGCCCGGAACCATATATACATGGCCTCCTAGAGTCACTCCAGGATCCATAAGAATGCACACACAAGACTAAGGCCTACAGCCTAACATGCACTCGAGATTGCATTGCATAGCTCACACCATGCGTGCACTAACAACTTGACCATGCACCTAATCATTAGCATGTTACATGATGACAAGATTAACTGGCTAACAGACTCTGTAGTCAGTACATACCAAGGCTGGCTGAGCACTTACTGGCCTCCTACAAGCTGCAGTGTATTCTCATACTCGCGACGATGTCCCAAACAGTATTATTAGTTTGAACTGTCATTAATCGTGATACTTTGAAACGTTACCGGTCCTATAAATAAAATGTATATGCATAGCGTCTGTACATAAATGTCGTGATAATAACTCCAGATGCTTTTGCATGTACAGATCCATACATGAATGATGATTAACAATCTCTCTTTGCAACTTTTTCACCCAGCAAAAAGGGTTCACGGTAGTGCACTTGTTGTGTACGCATGGCTGCAGCATTGAAGCAAATTCCTCAAGCGGTAGCAGAAACATTGATGGCGGCTATTCATCAGCAAACAGAGTACTATTGATAATTGGTGTGCCAGCGCTTCAACAATGCATCAGAACCACCCTCACAAATTTTCAAAATTTGTAACACAATGAGGAAAGTATATAAATTCTCGGTAGATTATATAGATAATAGGTTCGAAGACATCATGGCAACTGTATGCTCATATACTGAACAAGTTTACCACACTAGAGAATACTGCAATTGACAGAAGGAAAAGCCAAGAAAATTTTGTCGATGTCTGCTACACATCCTTCAAAATTATTCTGTTTAATCCAAGGTGACAATGTGACGGTCATTCTTTTAAGCATAGACGCCCATTTGAATATCAATGTAAGGACATCAATGTCACGAACCTCTCCACTGAAGTTGATTATTTCCACCTCTACAATATTATCCAAAGAGATATTTTGGTTTCTCCAGTTCCTAGGCTCATCACAGGGGCAATTTCCAACACATTCTAGTGCTTCTGTCATCTGAAACATGAAAAACCATTTAAAACTATTTTGAAGAAAGTAGCATGTATATATGTAATACACACGATCATCATGAAGATTTACCTCAGACCCAGGTAGAAAAACCTTAAGACTTTGTGTGCAAGTTAGAAAGCCATGTGTCCCAAAGAGGCGCAACAAAAATGCTCCATAAACATGTTTTCTTTGGTCGATATGTATCGCAACCACAGAAAAATTGGTAATCGGAAGTTTCTCTATCTCACGCACAAAGTCGAGCACTTGGCCCAAACCATCCTGCAAAATGATGCTATTATTTGGCACGGTACACATGCAACTTATGAGTCACAAATTTAACCTGCATGGTATGTAGTATAAAAAAGAGGACGGTCAGACAAGAGACATACTTTATGATTGGTAGATACATGCAAGGATAGGACATGAATATGTTGGAGCGGCAGACAAGCGTCTTCCCTACCATTGGTAAGAACCCCTTGTTCGTCTTTGTAGCTCTCGACCGTTTCTAGGCTTAGCGTCGAAAGGGACCAAAAGCCAAACAATAGAGCCGACCCTGTATATGACCAACACAACGAGGCCTTCTCCAACATTGGGGCCGAGATGCGCATGTTGATTTCCGCGTTGCCATAGACAGCGAGTTTTAGTCGCTTCAGCAGAGGGGTGATGATGTCTATGCCCCGACAATTCTCGACTCTATCGACATGAATGTAAAGCACCAGCAACGACCCGGAGCTGACCCTAACGTCGGGCGTAGACACATTTGCGCTCACCTTGAGCACGCGTAGACGTGGGCAACGGGCGAGCAATGCCTGAAGGTCGACGGTGGTTCTGTTGTCTGTGAGCATCAAGCTCTCAAGCCCGGAGAAGTCGCCGTCCGGCAGCTGTGTGAAGCGGACGGAGCACAAGCTCATGTCGATGGACCTGGTGCCGTGGAAGCATGGCAGGTCGACCGTAATCCCTTCAGAGAAGAAATTGGTGAAGATAAGCTCCTCCGGAGAGAGCCTGACTGCAGTCCGTAAAAGGGAGACAAGGCGTGCTGCGATGAAGAAATTGTAGGACACATAAGGGCGGTCAAACATAGTGTAGCCGCTGTAGTCGTACTCGATGCCTAGGCGGGACACCACGAGGCCCAGCGTGTCCTTAGCCGCTTCGAGCGCGGCGAGCCCCGAGTCGAGAGTTTCCGGATGGACATGCCGGAAGGTGACACCGAGCACGCGCAGCCGCGGGCAGCGGTCTAGCAAGGCGGCGAGGTCGACGATGTTGCCGGAGATGGACAAGGTCTCGAGCGCCGGGAGCTCGCCGGCCATCGGCGGCTTGATGCAGAGAAAACACGTATCTAGGTCGATCGAGGTTACGCGGCCAAAGGTAGGCAGCTCGATGGTAACAGGACCGCCCGGTCTTTGCGTCTGCGGCAGGATGAAGACGATCGAGGTCCTCGGGTGAGAGCTTCTCGGCAATGGCGTCCAGCAGCGACTTGGCGCGGGCGTCGTCGAGCTCCGGCGACGTGCTCTCCGCGAGACGGACGTCGAGGAGCGATACCGCGGCGGGGAGGCTTATGTTGGAGAGCGCCGCTTCGACCACGCCGGCCGGGGCGTCGCGGAAGATGAGACCGGGGAGGCCAGCCCAGAGGACGCGCCACCGGCGCGAGAGCAAGCTGGTGCGCGCGGCGGCGCGGGTGCAGCGCAGGCGCACGAGGACCTCGGAGAGCATGTCGTCGGAGAGCGCGGTGATGCGGTCCTGTTCATCTGGAGAACGAGGTTCATGGAGCGGCGGCGGCGGCCGAGTCGATCGTGATTCCATCGGCAAGTGAAAACGGGAACCCTCCACGTAGGGCAGGTCAATTCGATCGTGGTGCAAATATACCAGCTGCCCCGAGCCTTAGGTTGCGATCGAGGGCCCAGAGTCCCAGACTTCACGGCCGAGGAATCCAGCAGCTACTGATTAGCAGGCTCCGACAGAATCCAGCAGGAGTCTGATTTGACGTACTCTTTCCCCGACCCATAATACTCTTCGTTAAAATGAATGTATCTAGACATATTTTAATAATAAATACATTCTCTATCAGAGAAAAGTAATATGGTTTCGAGAGAGTACCACATGCGCTTAATTACGAGGAGACGTACTGACGTACTGTTTTGCGTACAGCCTGCAAGGATGCGTACCGCTCCACGACACTCCTGCCGTGGGCGTGGCCGGGCGGTCTCCGTTGATGTCCCGCGAGGAGCTAGCGCACACCGCAACTCTGCAATATGTCCGCGAGATCTCCGGCGGATTAATTTAATTAAAAGCGTCATTAAGAGAGCAGGGCCCTTGCATGCGCCAAAAACGTAAGAAAGAAAAATTATAATTACTCGCTGCTCGAAAATGATGAGATCAAGGCAGAGAAAATCCATCTCTCTTTTTGCTTTTGATTAATTAGGGTAACGCTGCTGCATGCATCTGTTTGCTTTGATTAATGCTATACTGAGTATTTTTTTTTTGGAAGTAGGTCATCGTTTTGAACCATTGTTTGGATATGGAACTCCACGAAATCGATTTCCATTGTCATCAATGCGTTCATTGATGATTTCTTCATTCATCTCAGTTGTAATTTCAAACCCTAGATAGTGTGGAATTGCACATGCACTCCTTTAATCATCCATCTGTTGTAATTTCAAACCCTAGATAGTGTGGAATTGCACATGTACTCCTTTAATCATACATCTGCCTTCACATTATCATGAGATGATGTCTTGTGCCCTCATGCTTGAGTAGTTCTCTTAGTTTGTATGGAGAGAGAGAGAGAGAGAGAGAGTGAGAGAAATCCTAGCACCGCCATGAATTGTATGCAATGATATATTGTTTATTAGTAGTATAATGTGTACTAATGTTCTTCATGATATTGTTCGAACATGGACTGCGTAATATTTGCCTACTGGAGAAGAAGAGTGTTGTAATTGGTGTTACATGGGGTTAGTGTGCATAATGGTGACAGTAGATGTCTCTTTTCTTAACCGACCGTCAATAACGGAATACGGAGATCCAAGATGCATCATGCATATGCTATGGATCCTGGAAGGCATAAGGCACAAAAAACCGTGCACAAGCGATCATGCGGAAAATAGGTGGCGGATGGTGTGCCACCCACTTCTTGTGCATGTCACGCTGCAGCAACAGATGTCTGCCATTAGCGTAGACTAGCATTGAGACACTCACGTGTAGAAAAACATAAAATGCGCAACTAAATTTGTCATAACCAGAAAATTATGTGAGGAATCAATGATAACAAGAGACCAGGGTAGATAGCACTTCCTATGCCATAACCAGCAAAAAGGATTTAAAAAATCAGCATATCTATTTTCCATACATCTACTGACTATGCACATAACAGATTTGCTTCCATAGATGCATGGTTTTCACTTCGTACACATTCTACAGGGAAAACGGAATAAAACTAAGCAAAAATACATGAAGGAGGAGAAGAGAGACCTCACTGGCAGCAACAAGTTGTGTAGGTGGCCGGAAGCAGCAGGTTGGAGTGGTGGCTGGCAGCAGTAGCTCAATGACGTGGTCAGGAAGACGCCAGCAGCATCTCCAGTGACCGCTCGACCAGCTGCTCCTTTGAGAAATATAGAAGCAGGGTGACAAATAATTACCTGCAAACCACAACAATTTAGCAATACATCTAAGCATGGTTGTCCAAGTCCCATGAGAAAATTACAACGCAGAAGAACTCTGCTAAGAAAACAAACACATCATATACGCTAAAATACATGTAGACTTGTGCCTTAGCAGGCCAATTGAATCAAAGCTTAGAACTAAACCATAGCATAGTTGCCAAGCTGCCAAACATGAGTGGTTACACATGGTGACCTCCTCGTTAATGAGGGAAAAAATAAATTATTAAAATAAAATAATGGGTACTAATCATTCCATGCATAGGAAAACAAGTTAATAGTGAGAACAGACAACATTCCAGCTTGAACCAATCGAGGTAACAAAATATGGTCAAATTTGTATCACAACATTAAAAGGATCTAGCAGCCATGGTAAAATTGTGATACTATCATACTAAAGACAAGATCCTAAGCAGAGAACAAGTCACCTACACGAAGTTGTGATACTAAAGACAAGATCCTAAGCAGAGAACGAGTCACCTACACAAAGGGGAGTTACAAGGTTCAGATCCTCATATAATGTCATTGCACTAACTCAGGATGACATTCAGAGAGATGTCGAGACAAAAAAGGATCAATTTGTAGTTACATTACTTGACACAGAGGTCGGTGTGCACTCACATGATTAAACTAAAAGTGCCAAAACAGTGCAAATATGCAATGCAAAAAAGAAGGCAAACCTATATATGTAATTTTAAACCCATTACACTGAAATTATGTGTAACCAAAATTCCAAATGACATATTTCTACAGATTCAGGACCATATGCATTTTTTGCCATGAATGTGAGAAACTTCACGGTTCGTGTACTTAAGTATGCATGCATACAAAAGTACTACTGCCTCTGCATATTATATGTTTTGGTAGCCTACCAAAATATCTTACAATTTGGAAGGGAGGTTGTACCTAGTTTTTGCATGCCTATCTGTACTATGCATCAGCTCAAAAACTACAGCGGCCAAAAGCAGAGAGCTGCCAAAATGCTAGCGCCTAGGTCCAAGTCAACAAAAGAAAGCAAGCATTATTCAAAATTCTGTGCCAGTCGAAGAAATATCACAGGCCATCAATCAGGTTGTAATAATTTGATAAATCATTCAAAATGCTCTACTAAATATACAAAAATATAGCTGTCATGCCAAAACAGTAGCAGTTATACAATCAGCAACAGTACCAGATACACAATCAAAGTATAGTTTATATAATCTCAAAACCAGATAGAAAGGTTTAGTTGATATCAAGTGCGCCTTTATAAATCTCAGAGAGCATCAGGGAGAGAGAGAGAGAGAAGTGCACCCAAAAGTTTCAGTCTTAATAAACAAGGGTAGCATTATTCTGCAGTTCAGTAGCTTAATGAGAGTGTCTTAAATTCTGCAGATATAATCCACTAGGCATTGTCAGTATACACATGCACACAAGACCATCAAATTTGATTTCAGTTTAACATGATAACGGTACTATATTATAGGTACCTGACACCAGATGTATATATCCAAGTTTGCATGTAGAGGAAAAACGCAGGTCAATAACATGCAAAGATAGTAAAAAAGCACAAGCTTGCAAAAGAATATTTCACGAAGATCACCATTTGTAGTATGCATATATGGTTGCTAACTGACCACGTGCATGTACATCTCAGAACTGGAAAAGATATATTAAAGTACTTATTATTCCTGATAGCCTTAAAGTTTAAAACAGAAATGGTTGTTGTGTAGTTATGCTAGCTTGCGTGAATATTTTTAAACTGAAGGTTATTCTTGTTATAGATGAAATAACTAAACTGAACCGAAATAGTTCTAACATCATGTTGGGGCAGGCATACACATGAACAGTGAGCCAAGACATCCATGCTTTGTAGCGGCTTATGTTCAGGTTTTAGGAACGAGAGGAATTAGAATCCAAAGGACTATCTTCCGGTTCCACAATAAAAAGAACCAAACAAATTGAAAAGGGAAATAGTTGGAGCTTATCAACATGGAAACGATTAGCCTGCAGAAATACTTGAGATACATTGCTCTTTTTTGACATGGAGACTAACTGTTCTTGTTAATTGGATATGTGAAGTCATAAGCATACCATCAGTGGGAGTCTACAACAATTCAAAAATTCCAAAGCAACAATAGTGCCCAAAGTGCTAAGTGATTCTTCTACTTCCCAGGAAAAACCCAAGGTAAATAGCCGCTTTATTATTTTCAGACAATAGGGCACGTTTCATGTTTCATATGTACTAGCAAAGAAGCAGAATAGGGAAGCATGGTATATATGATTAACCAAACAAAGTGCAAACAAGAACCATGGACACAACATGCTATAATATGTTGCTCATTCACTAATTTGCATAGTAGCAGACCACTACCCACACTACAATTTGTAGACGCATTAGAGAAAAAACACCCTGTAAGTAAAAAGCATTCACCCATCAGATCTTCAGAGAAGAAAACCGGCACCAGATCGATCAAGATATAGACATTCCAAGGCCGGTGGTAGGAAGAGATAGAAATTATACCTTGCAATGAAGACGGAGATGACCGGAACATTCTTGGGCCTTCCTAGATTGGGGAATGACTCGTCACGCTCGTTGCTCCGAGGCTCCCCCTGGTTGCTGCCAGTCTGCGCATGCAATGAACTGGCTCTGCTCATCCACCAGCGAAGACCTCACCCCATAAGTAAAATACCTATACATGAATTTCAGGAGTGTGAGGCCCACACTGACTTCATTACTAGTTTAGTGATCAACACATAAGTTAATAGACGCATACATTTACAGGGGACAAAGTAGTGAGCATGTAAAAAAAAGTGGAGTAGAACTGTATGCACAAAACCTAAGGTATAAAGCTACAGAAGCAACCATTTAGACCAAGTGCTAAATGTTTATCCACATATGTTGAGGAACATGATGGAAACTCATATGGCGTTTGACCATTTACACTAAATGGAGTTTTCTTACATAAAAAAGAAAAGAGTTTTCCTCACTGTACAGCATCATGTGCAGACTGCCCCGCAGGTAATTCTAGAACGACAGATCTTCGGTAAAGGGATATTGCTAACTCGCAAAATTCCGACGAACACAAAAATAGAGATTCAGAACAGATGGGCGTCCAGTATCATGCTAGCCTTTTGAGATGGTTTCATGCATAGATGAGACGAATCAAGACAGGAAGACAGAGAAATGAAAGTTTTAGTGGGGCGGCGGAAGTGACATTATTTCTAGTTCAGCCCCGAACAAGCAAAACAAACTGATTACAGCAGAAAAATACAAGATGAAAAATAAATGCCAGGGAAATAATAAATCCATAAAAGGATTAGTTCACTTCTCAATTTATGCCTAGAAAGTTAGTTTACATGACACAAACAAAGCAAATATACAGGAAATCTATTAGCCAAGGTTCACTTCTAAATTTGATCAAATGACATTAAAAATTCATATTAGTTACTATTAGTTTGTTGTACACAGCAACACGAGAAAGACTTACGGAAAGAAAACATCAACATGCATAGCCTAGTGGTTCCAGAAATTGTATGCTTGCACAGCCCAGTGGTTCCAGAAATTGTATGCTTGCATACCTTGCGTGCGAGCTTCTCCCGCTTCTCTTGTTCCATTTTCTGCAGAAATAGGTGAACAACCATGTTATTAAGTACTAAGAAAGCATTGACATGTATACAAACATTAGTTCAAGAGAAAGCTGCTAAGAAATAATGAACAATCCATGCTACCATCAATCACACAAGCAACAAATCTGATGTCAAATGGCAGGTGCACTGCAATGAAGGGCACACATGCAGATCATGCATATATATTAGGAGTGGCAGATGTCATCTTACTGGCAGAGGTGATATAGGTTATTCCATGTTTTCAGAAAAATGCATGCTTCAAATACTCAGTCCATTGTGCAAAGCAAATGCACTAGGCATGCCTAACTGGCCATTACTACTGCAACAAAAGAACGGTGAACTTTGAAAACCGACTGCCAGAATTCACTTTCAAGGCAATTGTGTTAGATAAGTGCATGCAACCATGAAACTCATCTACCACACATACATGCCAGGCACTGATGGAAGAAACTAACAGCAAGCAAGCATGAGCAACAAGAAGTGCAGGAAGACCCCTTGCTTCCATCTGAAAGCAGGCAGGCATGAGCAAATATGACTAGTATTGGTTGAATTAGTTTTCTTTAACTAATGGAGTCTTTTCAGAAATTCTAAAGATATGCAGATGACAGCAAGATATCGATCTTGTTGACACTGATTACAAAGACAAAGAATGAGGCACATTTACTAGACACGTGTAGGCTATAGCTGTGCAAGGAACCCGCAAAGATATCCTCACCACCCATCATGTTGACCATGATTGAGCTGAATACATTGAAATACAACCAACTGTAGTTGTCATTTTAACAAGTTGCAACTGACGTGTTAGTAAGTAGAAACAGCAACTACAGTTAATAAGTAGAGAGGTATCTTATTTCTTGAGACACAGCCATGGTCATAAAAACGTATGAGACACATTTTAGTGCTCAGAAAATATAGCTAAATCAGACACGGCTTGACTTTCTTTAAGCAAAGGAATCGGCGAAAAATAGCTAACCTCCTAGAGCTTGATCCTTAAGCATGTCACCAACAGTAGGTACATCTTGTAATTAAGAGAAGAACTAACTAGCATATCACAGACAGGCAAACACTAGAAATAGACAAAGAAAGAGACAGAGGGATCTACCTCCCTATTTTGCAGCACCAACTTGAAGACATGCAGCAACAGCAGCTAGCAACCTTTGGGTCCTCAACTAGATTTGTTGTTCAACGTCAGAACTAAACTCCATTAACATATAGTCGACTGAAAGAGCAGGCTAAAATAGTGAAAGTGTGCATCAGAACCAAGTGTATTAATTTATAAAATTTCGTCTATAGGCCTATTTATTTCTGAAATCAAAGTTGTAGCTAGAAACATGAATTTCTTACAGAGAAGACTAGAACAAACTCATACTACGAACTATAATATAGCCAGATTTAATATGAACGAAATGAAAACACACATGAAACTTTCAAACAAGTGTGAACTTAAAAGTTTTTTTCCATTCAGAGGAGAGAACATTTGTTGATCTGCGACAACATTAAAGTGTACTGTTTACCACCTTCACCATGTAAGTGGCAAGAGGTGGTTCCCTAGTTTCTATCCATTTATAAACTATAGAACAATTCAAGTTTCATCTCAGATTGCAGCCCCCCTACACTAAATGCATACAAAAGTAACTAGGCTTCCCTAGGTCAGATCAGCATGTAAAAATAAGACTTGTACAGATTGTCAACAAGGCAAAAACATGTACTATATTATGGAAATATTATATTTCAAGGGATGCCATGGAGATGCTAATTCCAAACTCTTGCAGGAGAATAAGACATCACATAGGAAAGGGAGTTGCTTTTCTAATTTAGCAAAATGCCATGGATCTGAGGAACTTCCTTTCATCCATGATTGCATCCAAACAACAAGATTCAGTTCGTCAATTTAGGTGACAAAGGTAGCAAAGTTACATTGCTCAGATCAAAATTCATGTCACACTACAACACCAACAACTAAATTGCTCGGCTTATACTATACACACCACTAAACTTTTGCATTACGAACTTGAGACCAACCTCGGGAATCAAAACACCTTCACATCACTTGAAGGACTGTAACCGAATATTACCCACCCCCTCCCCCGCATCGCTCCTCCATGGGAAGGGATGGGTAGAAAACCTAAAACCGCCAACCTTGGCAGCATTGCCTCCCTCCCTCCCCTCATGGCAGTTGCCCCTCTATTACGGCACATCGGTGGTTGTGCAGCGGCGCTATGGCGGAACCCTGGTTGCATGTATCTAGACACATTTTGGTGTGTCTATTCATTCGTTTCAACAAGTATTATGGGTCGGAGGGAGTATTAGTATTGATTACTGAACCTAGTATCATTGCTCTTTTGTTCAAATCGGGGAAAACCACTGCCAGAACCACACAACTGGTTAGCACAGGAACCACCAGATGGTTATGCCACAGAAAATTTGCATACATTCACATACACGACGTTCCTATACAGACAATATTACTAAATGGTTCAGAAAATGTAGAATAGTTCATTATCAAGATAATAAAACAGAGATAGCTAATAATGTACATAAGAAATGCCACAACTTTGCATGTGCATGAACATGTGCACCAAATAAAAGATGGAACCAGATCCATTTTGTGTCACAATCAACATCAGCAGCAATTGCATACACAAGACTGAAGGATGTACTGGTACTAACTCTACCTTATATCATTGTTGTTGTGTTCAGGTGAGGAGCAACACTACCTACATGCATATGCAGGCAAGTAGTAAGCACCAGATGGTTATACAAGAAAAAAATGGCTACCTTTACAAGTCCACTAAGTGGTATTGGTGTGTCCCTGTCCTTGTCGCCCCTTTCTCTGGGTTCTGAGGACCGCCAAATGAACAACTGAGTATTTCAGGAGCCGAAATGTAAGCTCGAGGGCAGCACTAAATTTATTTCTTCCCATTGAGGATAGAACCTGAAGGAAGTGGCACCTGATCAACAGCATAACCAGGACAGACACTAGAGGAATATGTTCATGTACTTATTGATTTTATCAACAGCAAGCAAATGAATTTTACCTTGAGGGCCAGCACTGCTGCTACAATGCCCAGCCAAGACAGAGCATATACCTGAAAAAATACGAAGACATCATTCAAACATGTTGATGATATGAGATTTAGTGCAATAAATTACAGTAGATTCTCAATATAAATAAGGATTAAATGCTGAAGACATTTCAAGCATGATCAAAATTTACCACGTGATTAAATAGACTGACACATATGAGATGAAACATACTGAATCTTGATCAAATCCTAAAATCTAGGAGGCAAGATATCAACTTTTTATACAAAAGCTTGTTCTGGACATAATAATACCAATATTTTGGCAACATACAAGCATTAGAAGCTATACATTATTAAAAGATAGAATACAACAAAACAACTTTGAAATGTCGAATATCAATAACAATATTGTAATCCTACAGACATCTGGGACACCTCCTGAAACCGAGGACCAGAAGCATCCAACTGCAAAAGAGCGCAAGATCGACTCTTTTCCACATCCGAACTGCGTCCTGCAAGATCTAGCCCTTCTAGGGGAAGAGTGACATCGAGGGGAGGGGTGTCTCACCAACGGGGGCGGACTGTAGACGACCCGGACAGAGTCGAGGCACTCCTGAGGTGGAGCGACCTCACAGAAGAGGAGGCGATGGAATGAGGGCGCCACATCTCCCATCCACCGGCGCCAGGTACTTGGCGTCCTGGTGCCTTCCCTCGGCAACCGACGCACGCGCGCGGACGCCGGAGCGCCGCGCACCATGCTACCGAGGAACTCGCTCTTCTGCAAGCTAGGCTGTCGTGGTTCCTGCATGCGATATAGGTCGACAACTGCGTGAGGTCGGGCCCTGTCGTCCTCGATATAGGCTTATTGAAACCAAAGGACCTGGAACTACCTGCTTTCGATTTTGAAAGTCCACTGCTTCCAGCAAAATTTCCATAACCTGCAATGAGCAACCAGCATTAAGTACAATATTCGAGGAATCAATGGTACAAATAATAGGTCATACCACTGTAATGATCCGGTATTGAATAGAATTGTGAAGAGGGAACATTCATAATTTGAAAACATGTGTTATTATATTTAATAGTAATACATTCCAGTTGTCACTGCGTTGACGGCAAGGTCACAAAATAGATTGCTATTTCATCTTAATGAACAAAGATGATACGTAAAAACACAAGATTTTCCAAAATTCAGCTACTGCTTCTAGCCAGAACGTTTCTGTACAGTAGGAAATCTGCAACCGGATAGATCATGGGAAACTAGGAGCAGAACAAGGGAAAAAGACGACCTTTTGATGGGTGTCATCTTGGTGGGGCTCGATGACGTTTTGCTCGAGCGCGAAATGGGACTGGACGAGCTCCTTGCTGAGCATGTCCAGGTCAACCATTGAGTCGTCGTCACTCACAACCACAAACACAACCAGCTTCATCCGCTCCATCATGTCGCGGACTCGGAGCAAGTCCCAGGGCAAGCAGCTAGGGAGGAGGCGCCAATGTGGCTTTCCTCATTCTGCCAATGTGAAAGTTGCCACAATTATTAGCACATTCAGTTCACCATGATCCAGTGACCGAAGATAAATTCTAGGTACATATACAGTAACTAATGACAGAAAACTAGATACACCAGGATAGTAGCACTAGTCAAAATATGCAACCCCAGTAATGAATCAAGCATAGGGATCTACCTTAAAAATAAATGCTCTGCTAAATAAGAATAATATTGAATATTAGCATCAGATTCCAATTGACAGAACTAAGTCTGCTTAAATTTTCTCAGAAGCTTCAAGCAACTGTGATTAGAAAACATGCAACAAACACTTCAGATGTCAGTTCATCGTAGATCTAGCATCCATGTCATTATTTCGAGGATCTCCCTTTGGTTATGTTGCTTTCGAGCCGTATTGGCAAATTATGGTGTGCTAAACATGAATTATATTGCAAGAATAGGAGGAGTTTCCATTGTACAGAGACAGAACTTAACTGGAACTTGATGACATATAAATAGAGAATTCACTTGAGAACATAAGCAGTGTCTATGACTGCATCTGAACAAAGAACCAGATCACTATTACGAACTAAGTCCATCCTGATATCTATCTTAGAAAGATCACCCTGGCCCAGACGGAACGACAACTCAGAAAGAGGAACAGAAAGAGGATTTGACCTTGTAATTTTTGTGGCCGCGCTACGCAACATGGCCGCAGTCGCCAATCTAGTGGAGACGAGTCCTGCGCCTCCGCATCCGCGTCCGACAGCGCCTAGACCTTACTCTGGCTCGCCCCCGAGCATGCCAAGCCGAGCGCCTCTTCTGGCATTTGCACGACCAGACTCAAACATGGACGAAAACCTGCAAAATGACACATGTAGTTAGAAACTATTGATGCTGGCATTGCTAGGAACTGTATGGTATAACTGAGTCATTCAAGATACCAAGGAAACCTAACTCGAGGGAAGGGTCGCCTTACCAACATGAGGCCTCCAAATCTTGACCTAGCAGTCGCGGTCGTCGAAACCACATCGACGCCACGATGACCCACTTGCGAACCCCCTCGCCATCCATATGGCCAAAGTTAAGGCCACCACCGTTGTGATGTTGTAGGGAGGGGAATCAACCACCTCCCACTAACGCCATAACGCGCAGACACCACCCATCAGAGGGGAATCGACCACATCCCACATGTCCTCTAGAGTCCACCACAAGGCGTGGTTATAGGAAAAGGTCATACTCGGGCAGCATCACCACCATGGCTTCCTAGTGGACGAGTATCGGGCCACGTGCAAGGGAAGCCCATCCCGAGAAAGGAGGTGGCGATGCCTCGCCTTTGCACCGGATCTCCGTCTCGTGCCACTTACCATGCATGAATTGTCAGTGCCCCAGCAGATTCATCCTTGCCGGATCTCGACGGGGAGCTACCTAGAAAGTCAGCCACATTGGCCAGCGGGTAGCCTCGATAGTGCCAACCACGGTCATCTCTGACTCTAAGTCCTAAGGACTGTCAGCCGCCACCGTAACCCGCCAAGGGCCACCTTCCAACCACCTTACCAACTCTAGCCCGCCCCGTAGGGGAAGGAGGAGCCACGTCGGTCACCAATGACCAGATATTGGACGAACCAAATCGGTCGCTGCCGTCATGGGAGTCACCTTTGCAAAGCTCTCCGTGCCAACGACTAGCGCTCACCATTGCACCGTTGCGCCCCGCACTAGGGAAACACCACCTCTCATCCTGCACCGTCCACTATGGAGTGAGGGAGAGAAAGGTCCTCACCAATGCTAACACCAACTAGGCTTCGCCCATCGATGCGCCATGGCAGCGGCAAGGAGAGGGGAGGGAGGAGCAGAATGGCTAGTCCTGTTGGCTAGGGTTTCTCCCTGTTTTGCTTGCGGGAGCAACATGTTCGATGATGACCTCTTACCGGCACGTCCTCTTTCTACATCCAACGAACATTTTGTTAGTGGTTACTATTAACTCCTTCACACTCATATCGATCGTAAGGGCAGATCAATCGTAGCAAGTAGCTAGACAAACAATGCATGCATGTAAACCTAGTGGCTAACTAGTATATGTACGTGATTAATTACATGTCTACAAGATCCTAGCACAATATCTTTGTCATTTCATGCATACCTGTAGCTTTACTGGAATGACGGGTTGAGGTTGTCGTGCGTCGTCCGGTGCCGCCAACATCAACAAGGTGAGGATGTGTTGGAATATATATTTGTGTTACTTAGAGATGGGTTGCATCCCAACTCATTAGTTTTGATCTTATTGGGTCTTTTTAAACACATTTTTGGAATACATGACTCATTTCCACCATCTCAGTGTTACTTTAACCAAACTAGGGTTTGTGAGTCTCCACCTCCTAGACGTTCTCCGGCGAGCCGACGAAGTGTCTAGAAATCTTGATATCTCTTGGAATGACGAAATACTCGATTGTAGTTTGAAGCCTATATATTTGTGCAAATCATTTGCTGTATTTTTGCCTCTGTAGGAGGTAGGCAAAAGTTTGAAATAAAGTCAGCATAAAAATATTTTATAATGATACCAGGAAATTTAAGGCTACTATAAAAATCCATGCAATATTGAATTCGTTCAAACATTTTGAAAACGGTTTTGATGCGGCTGGTTTGACCTCTTTGCCCAGGTCTTTTCGCCGCGTATCGTCAAGTGCGACCAGAAAGGGTATGTGTAGACCCTTGGCGTCGTCAACATGTCGCTCATTCTCGCATCCTAGGGCGACGCGTCCAAGGTGTGGTCTATATATAGCCTTGCGTCTCTGCCTGACACCGATCGACTGGGATTGCTTCTCTCGATCGTCCGGAGTTTTGTCATATAAAATACCATCGGGGTAGATATGATCAACGTCATGCGTCTCCGGTGAGATTAATCTTCACGTCCACGTACCTAGCGTATGTGATGTCCTGCTTCTTGCATCTGGATTGATTAATTGGTCGATCTGGACACAACATGTGTGTGCTGGGTGGCCATGCAGTTCGTATGTATTGATCGGTGGTAGCTATAGCTAGCGTGTATAGCTAGTCATTTAGTCATGGGTATGCGCATCTAGCCATGCATCAAGACATATATACTAGATAGCATCGGTTTGAGGCACTATGAGAACATAACGACTAACTAAGATTAGCATATAGCCTTATGCATGGCATTATAGAATTTTCTAAGGGCCATACGATAAATTATACCCATTTACAAATGTACACTTAAAGCTAAAAGTGAATTTAATTTATTGGAAAACCACTCCATGCAATGTCTCACCGACACCACCACGGCATCGGCCGCCTCTCTATCGACACCGGTAATTGTGTGTGATCCTGATAATGGTTTTCGTCATGTTGCATGCATCCATATTGGGACTCCATTCCGAAGGTGGAGGGTCAGCGGCCTTCTTCACATGATTCTAGGCGAAACCCTATTATCTTGGCCCCGCCATAGCTTTGCGGCTGCAGGGAATAATTTTGGAACGAAACGTGCGCGCGGGTTTTCAAAGCGGCCAAAGCGGCCCAGCGGACAGGAGCCTTCAAAGCCGGGTAATCTTGATCGATGCGGAACACCACGGGCGGGTGCACCGATAGATACGACCTACTAGCACTCATCATGGCCTACTAGCACTCATCCGGTGTGAGAGAGGGGGCCGGGTACTACTGATGAACTGAATGACTTCCTCGTTCTGATTCGTTCCCTTGTCATCTTGCTGCTAGTGCAGCATCATCATCGATGGCGTGGATTCTACTATTATTCGAGTACATATATAGGCATCAAATCTGTGTAATAATAAAACATGGTACTATTATTCAACATTGTTATGATTTAATATACTAAGTTCCTAATTAAAAATTTATATCTAATGGAAGCTATGTCCAAAAATATGGAAGTTTAGTATAAAACTTGTTGTGCGAATAACTAATCATACCCGGTTAGGTGAGTTTGCCTTGCCACGAGGCCCACCTATCAAAGCCACCTTCACCTTGTTGTTGGTACCATTACATGATTGCTTGACTATGTATGTATGATAGAAAATACCAACAAATTGAACATGCTAAACATGATTAATTATAGCCTAATCTTGATTAATTATTTCTAATCTTAATTAATTATTGCTAAACATGATTAATTATAGCCTAATCTTGATTAGCTATAGCTAAACTTGATTAGCCTAATCTCCATTCCGCGTCGTCCGGCCGATTCGGGAGAACCAGGCAATTCCGCATCTACACGGTATATTCCCTTTGGCAGGACTAGTTGGTTCCGTTCCGACTCCTCAACCGAACACAGGAACGGGTCCTAGGGACGGAACCGACCCGTTCCGTTCCCTCTAATTCTGGAACCGAACACATCCTTAGTCTCGGTTTGTGTCTCAGGCTGGGACTAAAGGGTTGTAACGGGCCGGGACTAAAGGCTGCCGCGCGGTTGGGCGAATTTGGGGCGACGTGGCCGGGCCTTTAGTCCCGGCCCAGATTACGGCCGGGACTAAAGGGTCCTGACCAAAGGCCCATTTTCCACTAGTGAGTAGTTAGGCGTGTACACATCGTCCCCTACGTTAGTAAAGCATCCAAGGTGTTGAGCATGGACCACGGGTCATTGTAGACTTCACAAGGGTGAAGTCAAACTATCACACGATGTCGAGGAAGTCGTCGGTGATGTTGAATCATCACCGACTTCCTAAGGGAGAAGTTAATCTTATCTCAAGGAGTGCACCTAAACAAGCAACATTTTCTAGATCCAGTACCGAGGCTTATTACACATCCTTGTATAATGCAACATCTGATGTGATTTGGGTGGAAAAATTGTTGAGATAGCTCAATGTTGATATGCTGCTTCACTATGACATGACAATCTTGGTGCTACATACTTGTCAGCGAATCTAGTGTTTCATGCTAGAACGAAGCCTGTAAAAGTGAGCTACCATTTTATTTGTGAAAGAGTTGCTAATGAGTTTTGGAATAATCAGAATTATGCCCACCTCTGATGAAGTTGCAGTTGAATTTACTAAACCTCTTCCGCAAAAACAAGTTGAGTCATTTAGATACAATCTCAACTTAGACAAGTTGTTATTTGTTATTGAGGGAGGAATTGAAGTATTTACTAAATTTGTACCTTGCAACGTTGCCATGTGCGTGTATTGATAAACACGATGATAAGCCTACGGTTAGTTAGGTTGTTTTTAACCTTGGTAAGATGTGAATTGATCTAGCTCCTTTCTTGTAGATCAAGTTGTCATAGTTGTAATAAACTCTTTGTAATTGCCTCTCCGGGTTTGGCTATAAACTTATCATGCAACGCCGCCGAAACTAAGGCAAGCTTCACAACTCGTAAAAAGCAGCATGTGACGTACTTGTCTGTTCCAAACATGAGATACACCTAGCATCCGTCCATCCTCCATGCATGCATATTTTTATTTACAGTAGAACAAATCAGGCAATATGTCATTATTTTATTAAATCGGCCTAAAACCGATATAGACACCCTCGCTGACCATCATAAAACACGATCGTCTCGCATGCACGCACACCCAAACTAGATCTAATGGTCGTCGTCGAGAATTTTGTCTTGTTGTCATCATTTGTCTGCCAGCCAGCCAGTGACTCTAATTTCACCAAAGAACGACAACCTAATATGACCTCGCTGCAGTGGCCTTGTGAAGCGTACCGTCCCATATTAAACGGTTGAGTCATCGCACAAAAGATTGATAGCTTCGATTATGATTATAAGATCCGAAGAGGATGTATGGAGGACCCGATCGAGCGGATGAAGATCGTCGTGACCGAACCAACCGCCCCATGCATGCATGCATCCTGATCGTTACATAGTAGGAGTATTCGACTAGCTAGCACTGGTAGTCGCAAATTTGCAGCCATTGTGTGGTTGGCATGCATCTTTTGTTGCATGTGAAATAAACTGAGCTTCGGTTGGTCCTTGAGCGGGACGTAGCTAGCACACAAACCAACAAACATGCAAGAAAAGGTGGCGCACGCTAGCTCACGTACTAGCTAGTTTGATCTGGACGGCGTTGAATCGGCTCCCGCCCCTGCATGCATCATGCATGCTCACAGGGATGCCATGAACGCCACCACGTACACCGGCCCGTTTGGCCAATGAGGCTGGCTATAGCTCGTGCCCTGCCATAGGTCTTTTTGACTCCGTCTGTGTACTATACTGAGGATGAAGTGAAGTTGGTTTTGATTGGTTTCCTTGTCATGTTGCTGCGAGAGCAGTGCAGAAGCAGAATCATTGATGGCGTGGATTCTACGTACTAGTACTACACTCAGTCGCAGACTCACAGCATGCAGAGCTCTGCTGTTCATCCGACTGCACGCAGCTGCATTATTGGTACGGACAACTCCTGCTCAATATCTCCATCTGTGACTCGTCTCGTCTGAGCCGATCTCATCCTCATCATGGTAGTGGTAGATTAGCTAGAACTAATAACCACTGACTGATGGTAGTTATACCGTTTAGGACTCTATGCAAAAAAAAAAAAGTTATACCGTTTAGGATATGGGAACGGCTGTACACGTACTGCAATCCCAGACGCGCCAATGAAAAAACATTCGAAATTAACCCAACCTTGGTGGTAATCTGCAGGTCGGTACTCTACACCTCAAAAGATTTGAAACGGAGTGAGATTTGAAACCAATGATGGCTTTGGTACTACTGTACACCACAAAGTTGCCAACCTTGTCGTCGTGCGTCGGCTAGGACGACGATCACGAGCGAGAGCGGGTCACTCACTCTGAAAGAAAGATGCCCAACTTTATCACTTTCGCTGCCAAGGTTTAGGTTTATCCACTCACTCACTCAGCCCGTCCCATCTACTTGTGCCACACGGCGCAGTCTACTGCCCATCGTCCTCCTTGGCTCCAAGTGGATGGCGGGCCATGGCTATCTCCATGACGGCGACCAACGAGGACGCAGAATCCTGCTTTGCAGTCCCAGCCAGGACAATGGACTGGAGCCGCTGCAGCTGCAGCTCGCTACAGTTGATTGATCCACCACGTGGGTGGGTGGGTGGGTCTACTCTAGTCTACTGTCCGTACCACCACTAAAATCACTCGGTGTAGCTAAAATCGATCAATCTAATCAAACCGCGGTCACCTGCGGGGGTCTTCTTGCGAGGCTGTTCTGCTTTTTACAGTCAGGTTAGAAGGGCAAGACTAGGAGACTAGCACCGCCGACAATGGACTCCGGCACTCCGCCACAACCCCTTTCCATGCCCCCGCCTCATCAAGCAGCACCAGGCTAGCCATCCCTCTAAGTCTCCACTCCCTTTCTTCTTTGTTAGCGTTGTTGCCCCAAATACACACACACCTGGCTTGATCCTCGGGATGCGGAAGCGATGATGGTGTGCAGGAGGACAAGACAGAGGCACGGTTTTGGCATGGCTAGCTGTGCGAATCGATATATGAGGGCACTCACAGTTGGATTAGGGGGCACGGTTGCTCAACGCGTGAGCCGGTCTCAAATCAAGCGATACCGTGCTCACAGTTAGCCACAGAGTGATATCGAACAGACAACACCGGTTAGTCCACTAACACGTGATTGTTATTGTTTTGAGAATGTCTCTATTCTAAAAAGAAACAGGATGCAACTCTTCGAATCGCCCCTGGCAACTTCGTACTTGTATTCTACTACTATACAAATGCCAAATTTTCTTCAAAACCAAAGCCAGTGGTGGAAAAAGGATGGGGGAATAACTTCAAGAGAACCAAAAAAAATTGATGAGCTACAAATATGAGAAAACATGACTGAAAAAATCATCCTATCAAATCGCCAATCAAGAATTTTGAGAAGGAATATAATACACACCCTAGACAACGAAGGGAGGGATCCATTCAACCGACTGATAAAGCAACCTACGTACCTACCTATTGAGGCTTTTTTGCACAATGTTGAAACATCTTTCTAAAAATACTTACTAATAAAAATTAAATCATAAAAACCAATCTAATACTACATGCATGTCAATTATTTTTCTGTCCTAAATCTTAATTTATATTAAACATTTTTACTCATTATTCTCTCAACATACAAACATTAATTTTAGCGACATGATGCGCTAAATGTGAAGAAAAATTATCAAAGTATATAGTGTTATAAAATTTTGTAGATAATACACATTGACTCCCATGGAAAAAATTTAGTTGTTTTCCTCGTTGAGCCAGTGGCTCTTCAAAACATATGATTAAATCATATTCTTGTAGCAGGCCCTTGCGGACTATTTTGTGTTATTCCAATGAATTCTAGGTATATATGTCTATTTCTATGACTATTTTTGCATCCTTAGGTTTCGTGTAGAGAGATCTAAAGCATGCGCTCTAATAAATATCTTGTTATAAATTTCAAGAGTGCGTGATTGTATTTTTCTTACATGGGCATCATAAAAAATGTGTGATAAAAATCACACAATTATATTCTCAACATTGTTATCATTTAAATATACTATGTAAATGATTGAAATCATAATTCTAATGGATTGTCTAAGTTGTACAATGGGTTATTAGGGGGTGTCTCGAGTGGCGTGGTTATGTAAATTAATGTTATAAACCTTGTTGAGATAGCTTAATGTTGATAGCTAGGTTGCATCACTATGTTGTGATAATCTTGCTAAATACTTTTCCACGAACCCATTATTCGATGCCAGGATGAAGCTTATATAAGTTGACCACATTTTGTTCGTGAAAGAGTTGCTAATAAACTTTCGAATATCAGATCTATACATACTAGTGATCAAGTTGTAGTTGGGTCCACTAAACCTCTTTTGATAAGACATTTCATAACACTACAATCTTAGACAAGCATGTAGTTTACTGGAGCACGATGACATATGATGACAAGCCTGGGGTTAGTTACTAGCTAGTAGTATGTTTCGTTGCAATTGATAATCCCTACAAATACTCTAGTACCAAACATGCCATTAGCACATCTATAGTGCATACTACTAGTCAGCAATACATCACGGTGGCCCGAGGGTATGCCATGGCATACCGGGCATACCCTCTGGGTCTGCATGAGAAAGAGAGAGACGGTTTGCATGGGGCTGTTTGAAAGGATATATGGGTCCTACATGGTTGGATTAGGGTTCAACACGTGAGGTTTTCTCCGTTCAAAGTGATCGTACTCGTGGTTAGTCACAAAATGATCTTTGAGATGAACAATGACGATTAATCCACTAGCACGTAATTATTGTTATTTTGATCGATCAATGTTCTAACATGAAACTGGATGCAACTCTTGGAAACGCGTTGCCAATCATTTTTAAACTAGGGCTCACCATATAAAGTGGAGGCATAAAGTCATATAACCTCGGTACGCCTTATCAAGAGGTCAAAGTGGTAAAATAACTACCACTCCATGCAAAAGTTTCTACGACAATAATTTACATACATGTAATTCTAATTTCTTCGGTGCTATGTAAAATATACCATCTTCACAAGGCCAAAAGAGTGTTAATATAAGACCCACCACAGCACACGAATATCTTCAAGATCCCGTCAATATCTTCAAGACCCACCAGAGCACATCAATGTCTTCAAGATCCCGTCAACCATTAAGGACTCCTTTGATTCCAAGGATTTTCAAAACGCAGAAATATATAAGGCCCCCTCTCCAGTCCTAGAGAATTAGGAAACTATAGGATTTTGGGCGCAGAAGTATTTGATAGCACAAGAAAACCATAGGAATTGTAAAAAGAGGGTGCAGTGGAGCAAAATTTCCCTCCAAAACATAGCGCAAATGAATCATTTGTTTCAAACGACCATTATTGGAGGAAACAATCCTAACGATTTAAATCCTCCAAAAATCCTGCATAATTTATTTGAGTCAAAGAAGCCCTAATATGTAGTAAAACACCCTACCATGACTTACAAATGATACCAAAGAAAAGGAACATGAGGCTAGGCTGTGAGTGCACCACTGCTCCACTGCATATATAGTCATCTCATTGGCGTTTTCTCCCCATTCTCCACTCAGCACACCACCCACAGCCAGCCAGCCAGCCCCAATCTCTCCTCGCTTTTCCTCTCACGAACAGAGCAGCGAGCCTTGTAGTCGGTGGCCAGTTGATCGAATCCAAGGTGAATGTTTTGGAGCTCGCATTCCCTCCTCCAAAACTAGACGCCGCGATTTTTTCGAGGGGAAACCGCGTGATTTTTTACCGTGCTCTGCTTCTTGATCCCCTCCCGCTCGCTTCTTTTTTCCTCTTTCGAACAAGTCGTCTCTGAAGAAAATCTTTCGTCCAGTGGGTTCGTCCGTCGATCGATTTCCCCTGTTTTGGGAGTTCACAATGTGACACGGTTCTACCTTTTGTTTCTTCATCAAGAAAGATGGGATTTTCGTGTGTATACGTCCTCCTCTGCTTGGTGTTCTTCGATGGCTCCACTCGCTAGTTAGCCTGTAGCATCACCTTTTAGTTGGATCTTCTCTAAGTAGAAAAAATATATATTTTTGTTTGATCCAGAAAGATTGCTTTGTGTAGTGTGTACTAGTTCCTTCTCAACATACGTACTTAACAACTTTACATGGTAATCATGACAAATTTTATTTCAATTTGTTGTCGAGATAGTTGAGTACGGCCATAGTTCCTACTGCTCACATTCAGTCTAGTTTTACGTGTGACAACTGATAGGATCTACGTTGCAACTAGATCCTGCTCATGGAAGGTTTGATAGGATCTACAAACATTAGTTCCGACTGCTCATATTCAGTCTAGTTCCTACGAGCAACGTAGATCCTGCTCGTGCAAGGTTTGATAAGGATCTACAAAACATTGTGCAAAGCTGGTGAATTTCTCATCCTGCTTCTATCAGGAACAAGCTGCAAATTTTCGTTTTGCCGTGAAATTTATTTACGCGTGTGCTAGCGAATATTCCAAAATAATTCATAGCAGTTTCCGACCTCTCTTTTTTGGCGTTTATTCTGACCGAAATCTCACTCTGTTTTACTCTGTTCCACTCTGCTGGCAGCTGACCGAGCATGGGGTCGAGGAGGCCATGGCTGGCAGGGTTCGGCGAGGACGGCGGCGGGAGAGGGGGGCAAGGTCAGGGCAGGGGCGTCCGTCCTGGCCCTGGCCTGGGCGGCTTCTACCCCCAGCAGCAGTACCAGCAGGGCGGCGGCCGTGGAGGAGCCGCGTATCATCAGCCTCGCGGCGCGATGCCGCCGGCGCAGCAGTGGCGTCCCGCCGGCCCTGCTCCGGTGCACAGCAACGGTGGCGGCCGTTATGGCCCGTCTGCACCGATAGCTCCCGAGCTGCGCCAAGCAATGGACGATGCTCCGCACGAGCCCGCCGACGTCCCGGCCTCGCCGGAGAATGGCTCTCCGGTGGCCGCTCTCGAGGTTGTCACCGCGCAGCTCTCGGCCCTGTCCATGGAGGCCGGCGCCGACCTGAGCGCGGTCGTCGTCGTCGTGCAGCCGCCGATCCCGCTGCCCGGCGACTCGTACAAGTTCCCGCATCGCCCCGGGAGCGGCCACCTCGGCACCAGGTGCCTGGTGAAGGCCAACCACTTCCTCGCCGAGCTCCCCGACAAGGACCTCCATCAGTACGACGTGCGTTGCTCTTCTCCTCTTTCCCTTGACAGCACCATTGTTCTCCTGCTACACGTCTTCAGTTTCATAAAGCTCTTGACGTCGCACATGGTTTCTTGGCAGGTTGCGATCACGCCGGAGACCACCTCGCGGGCGGTCGGCCGCGCCGTGATGGAGGAGCTGGTGAGGCTGCACAAGGCGACCTACCTGGGAGGCCGGCTCCCGGCCTACGATGGCCGGAAGAGCTTGTACACGGCCGGCCCGCTGCCGTTCACCTCCAGGGAGTTCCACATCACCTTGTTCGACGAGGACGATGGTTCCGGTGCAGAGAGGTCTGTCCCTGAGACTTTCTTTCGCACGATTCTCTGTTTATGATTGTCATTGTTCACATTTCTGACTGTTAATTCCATCTATGATGCAGGCGCCAGAGGACTTTTAAGGTGGTGATCAGGTTCGCCGCACGAGCCGATCTTCGCCGGCTTGAGCAGTACATAGCTGGGAGGCAAGCAGAGGCTCCCCAGGAGGCCTTGCAGGTTCTTGACATCGTGCTGCGTGAGCTGCCGACCTCTAGGTACAGTGGATTGATCATCTCTGGGTATTCTATAACATGAGATGTCAATTAATGAGAAATAGTACAATGATATGCATTCCCATCCTTGTTAATTGTTACATAGGTACGAACCATATGGCCGGTCCTTTTTCTCGCCGGATCTGGGGAGGCGGCGGTCTCTCGGCGACGGGGTGGAGAGCTGGCGCGGGTTTTATCAGACCATAAGGCCTACTCAGATGGGACTCTCGCTGAATATCGGTAAAAATCTCACATTTTCTCATGAATAAGTTTTGCTACAATGAAATGGGGATCCATGGTGGTCCCTGCCCCTGGGTATGTGTTATCTACCCCCTCCGGCCCAAATTAATTTGCGCAGCCATAGTGTATGGCTGCTCCAATTAATTTGGGCCAAAGGGAGTAGTACAATGTGAAGCCACTTATTAGCAATGCAAATTGCTGAATTTTTATGATTTCACAAGTGTTGTTCTTCCGTCCATAACATTCAGAACAAAAAAACCCTTTTGATAGGTATGTATATATTTCCATGAGGGAGAAAACCCCGCTCAGTTTCTACATTAAAATGGGAGAAACCCAAGTAATTTTCTGATAGATAACCAATCAGGATGATACACATTTGATGAGTCGATGTTTCATTCGCAGACCAAACTTCATGCCGGCAGCACATATCTGAAATATGTGCATGTAGTTTGTTTATTTTTCCGGCTTATGATTATACCGTTATGCCTCAGAAAGAAAGCTTACATAGCCAACTCATAATTACATGATGGTTTTTTGCTGTTTATAAAATGGAAAATATCACTAATGAATTGAAGATAGAAGAAAATTGTGAAGATACTGATTAGCAATGAAAGTTGATGCATGTTAATGTTTCCCCAAGTACTGTTGCTCTGGCCATAATGTACAGAAATGAACTCTTCTAAATATATATTTATTTTGGTTAGGATAATAGCTAGTTAGCATTCTCAGTGATACTTTAAGTCTGATGCAACCATTGAGCTGCTTTAATAGATGTTTTTCGCATTCCATCTACCTTTTGTTTAGTAGATGTTATTGTTATTTATGGATGCATTCATGTAGCTCTGTTACTCTGAACTCTATGACAGAGATGCCTGCCTATTGGTGTTGCTTAACTGATTATTCAGATTTTTCATACTTCTTCAGTACTTCCCTCATTATATAGTTCCCTTCATTTTCTTCCTTTTCAGACATGTCGGCAACATCTTTCTTTGAGCCGCTGCCTGTCATCGATTTCGTCGGACAGCTTCTAAACACTGACTTCCACTCAAGGTCCCTCTCAGATGCTGAACGTGTCAAGGTATACTCTTGTAACATTTTGTACACATCATTGTAGTATCATTTTACTTCGTTTAGCAAGAGCTAGTCTCAAATGAGTGTACGTATGTTGTAAGACAGAACTATATGAATTAACAAACTATTGTTAACTTCTTAAATCCATTACCAATATCACATTTAAGTTTGAATGGCTTTAGTTGTCCTAGTTATCTGAGTTGTAATTTCACAATATTTGATTGTAATTTTGTTCACTAACTTAGCAAGCAATTTTGATGTTATTGTGGAGCACCCTAGATCAAGAAGGCCTTAAGAGGAGTGAAGGTGGAAGTTACTCACCGTGGCAACATACGGCGCAGGTACCGGATATCTGGTTTAACAAATCAGGCAACTCGGGAGCTAAGGTACGCAGCTTAAGCACTATGGTACTATTCTTCATGCGCTACTGTAATCTCCATTTTATTTTTCATTCATTTACATTTAAATCATATGGTACTTTTCTTGCTTTCCTAATAAATAATGATGCTCTTTTGCAACAGCTTTCCTATAGATAAAAAGGGCACAGTGAAGTCTGTTGTCCAATACTTTCAGGAGACATATGGCTTTGCCATCCAGCACACCTACCTTCCCTGTCTGCAAGTCGGAAATCAGCAGCGTCCAAATTATCTTCCCATGGAGGTATGTTAACATATGCTCCATTTTGGCTCTGAAACCTACAAATTTACTGTTTTCAAGATGTGCTTAATACTCTGAATTTTTTTCCAGGTGTGCAAAATAGTGGAGGGACAGAGGTACTCCAAGAGGCTCAACCAGAGTCAGATCAGAGCTCTTTTGGAGGAGACATGTCAGCGCCCACATGATCGGGAGCGTGACCTACTTCAGGTATAGCATTTCTTCTTGGCACAGCGTTGTTGAGGATCTACCATCCTATCTGCAAGTAAGCAAGTTCAGATGCTTATGGAAAACACAATTTTATTTTCTGTGTCTACAGATGGTGAACCACAACTCGTATCACGATGATCCTTACGCAAAAGAGTTTGGCATCAAGATCAGTGAGCGTCTGGTGTCGGTTGAGGCACGGGTTTTACCTGCTCCTCGGGTAAGTGGAGCCTGAATCATGTTGAACACAGTCTTTTGAAGCTCTTTATCTTGTGCCTTAGCACTTCTCTGCTAGTGATCCTTCTTTCTGCCAATGTAATGCTCAAAAATACCACATTAGTCGCTGTATCGCCTTCAATGACTTCTCTTTTGTTTCTGAAATGTGCAGCTTAAATACAGCGAGACTGGTCGAGAGCAGGATTGCTTGCCTAGAGTTGGCCAGTGGAACATGATGAACAAGGTAACAATGCCAGACTTGTCCAAGTTGTTATCTGCATCAAGTATATGCCCTTTGTTTACTAGATCTCAAGCCTTACTGCACATTTTCTCTTCTTTTTCCTTAACTAGAAAATGGTCAATGGTGGTAGAGTCAGGAGCTGGATGTGTGTCAATTTCGCTCGAAACGTGCAAGACAGTGTTGCTACCGGATTCTGTCGTGAACTCGCGCGCATGTGCCAAGCCTCAGGAATGGCAAGTATTCCTTAAATGCTTCAAGATATACCTGCTCAGTGCACATGTTATTTCTTTTTCATTGTACTTGTTGTTTACAACAGTAACAGTATTGCTATCAATTGTAGGACTTTGCTCTGGAGCCTGTTCTTCCGGCTATATACGTGCGTCCCGATCAAGTGGAACGAGCTCTGAAAGCTAGGTTCCACGATGCAATGACCATACTTGGACCGCAGCACAAGGAGCTGGAACTGCTTATTGGTATACTTCCTGATAACAATGGCTCACTTTATGGTATGTGAACTTTCAGTCACATTGATTTCTACACACTACTAGACTGAATGTTCCAAGCCAAATGAATGCTCATACCATGCCGGTATCTATCAGGTGACTTGAAGCGTGTCTGCGAGATCGACCTTGGGCTGATTTCACAGTGCTGTTTGACCAAGCAAGTGTTTAAGATGAACAAACAGATCCTGGCAAACCTTTCCCTTAAGATAAATGTCAAGGTCAGTTAAAACTCAAGCGATACCACCGCTTCTTGTTGTGCTTTGTCTATTTCTTTGATCGTGGAGTCTAACACGACCTTCTGTTTTGTTTTCAAAGGTTGGGGGAAGGAACACTGTGCTGGCTGATGCAGTGTCAAGGTGCATTCCTATGGTCACCGACAGACCTACGATCATATTCGGGGCCGATGTCACCCATCCCCATCCTGGTGAAGACAGCAGCCCTTCCATTGCCGCGGTAAGTTGAACAAACTTATCTATACTCCATGTTCAGTGACTAGCTGTTCTTGTCGACATGGGTCAACTTGTTTGCTGAAACCATTGATTTGCAACTATTTTCCCTGCAGGTTGTGGCCTCCCAAGATTGGCCAGAGGTGACCAAGTATGCTGGACTGGTTTCTGCTCAAGCTCACAGGCAAGAGTTGATAGAGGATCTGTACAATGTGACTCATGATCCTCAGAGGGGAACCATCCATGGTGGCATGATCAGGTATCCCTCGGTCTTTCGCATCTCTCTGTCCATCTACTTTCAGCACAAGTCATACATACATTCTGTGGCATGCATTTGCAGGGAGCTTCTTATATCCTTCAAGAGATCAACCGGAGAAAAGCCCCAGAGAATACTGTTCTACAGGTATGCTACCTTGCAGAATTTTACACTCATGCTTTGATAAGAGTTTGAGTGAAAGAATATCGGGTGATATACTTGAGCATTTGAACTGTTCTTTTCGCAGGGATGGTGTGAGTGAAGGCCAGTTCTACCAAGTTCTACTGCATGAGCTCGACGCCATCCGAAAGGTCACAAACAAAACAATTCCCCCCTAATTTGCCATCATTTTACAATTTACACACGCCCTTTTCATCTTACTCATCCGTCTCTCAGGCATGTGCATCGCTGGAGGCCAACTACCAGCCACAGGTCACCTTCATCGTTGTCCAGAAGCGCCACCACACGAGGCTGTTCGCGCACAACCACAATGACAAGAACTCTGTCGACCGTAGTGGCAACATCCTTCCCGGTGAGTACTGCTATGCCATTGTTCTTCAGGTTGCAGGCACCTTCATCTTGCCAATGGCATTTTTTCTGAAGGTCTGTGCTGTACTTTCTTTCTCCATTTGCAGGTACTGTTGTTGACTCCAAGATCTGCCACCCCACGGAGTTCGATTTTTTCCTCTGCAGCCATGCTGGCATCAAGGTAAACATGATGATGCCACCTACTGATTACTCACATCTACTGTCAATTTAGGCTCTGTCAGATGATGATAACTCCAATGATCAACATTATCTATCCCTAGGGCACGAGCCGCCCCGCGCATTACCATGTCCTGTGGGATGAGAACAACTTCACTGCTGATGCACTGCAGACCCTCACCAACAACCTCTGCTACACGTAAGTTTCCGCGAGTTCTTCAGCCGCTTCTCGAACAATTTATCAACATTTCTCTGCATAACTTTCCATCTCCTCCGAAAACAGTTACGCGAGGTGCACGCGGTCGGTGTCGATCGGTAAGTTGATATCCTGAAATATTTTGATGATCATCAGTGATGAAAGTCTGAAGTTTCAGTTAGCATTTGTGACAGAAAATGTTTGTATTGCAGTTCCTCCGGCGTACTACGCTCACCTGGCCGCCTTCCGCGCCCGCTTCTACATGGAGCCGGAAAGCTCCGACAGCGGCTCCATTGCGAGCGTGGCCCGCGGCACCAGCTCGTCGACTTCCCGCAGCACCCGCGCCCCTGGCGGCGGGGTCGTCAAGCCCCTCCCCGCGCTCAAGGACAGCGTGAAGAAGGTCATGTTTTACTGCTGATGATCTTGGTCTAGGATCATCTACTGCTGCTGCTAATAAAGAGGCTCCATGCCTTGGGTGATGACTGTCAATCGCCTGGAAGAATTCAGTAATGATGTGGTACTGATTAATTAAGTATGTGGCTCGTTGTGGGTCTCGGAAGATGTGAGGCCAATTATGTGCTGAACCATGTTTTATTAGGCTACACTGAACTTGCCTGTATTTGCACTCTATTCATATGGAACCATATGTTTCAGGATATTGTTTCTCCTAAAATGTGTGCATTTGGATCTTCAAAATGTGCTTTCCTGGTTAAATGTGTGCATTTGGATCTTCAAAATATGCATGCCTGGTTACTATTTTGATTTCCAGCTACCTCCCTTAGGGTTTGACTGTATATGATTCTTTTTTGTCTATTTCCTTGAAAGTGATCAACATAGTTCGCACTCTTCTATGCTTGGAAATGTTTCAAAAGAAATTATCTTCATATTTTGTAAGTTGTACTAGGCTCTTCCAGATCTCAGGCAAGTTCATTAAGAATATGAAATTGAGTCAAGCATACTCTCAGCGTAGAACGATCTCCAATCATTGTATTATAATATTCACTTGTTGCTATGGGCAATTTTGATCTTTGTTACATGTTTCTAATCAACCATGAACACAATAAAAATATCACAAATGTACACAAATCCCACAACAATCACTTCACTCTGGTTATCAGTGGAATGAATCGAGCCACAGATATTTCGCTTCACAACACAATCACCGTGTTCATCTGTAGCTGTTCTGCTCGTTTGTCGGCGGCTTCGGCCCGAGTAGGCTGGTCATCATCCTGAGCATGAGAAGGAAGCATTCAAAGATCAGTATGCACGCATGATTCCGTCTAGCAACTTTGGAAAGAATTCATTGCCGCATGGAAGAACTGAGCGCTACTAACCTTTGGATCCGGTTCTGTGGTTTTCTGCACAATCCCCAAAGCCCAAACAACAAACGGGTCAGTCAGTCAGTCAGTCAGTTGCTTCCCCGGTCTTTCTTCAGTAAATTTCGTAAGAGTGCGCACACTTGCCTTTCTCTCGGTCTCACTACGATCTCGTTGTTGGGCACCACCGCGCCTGTCGCAGTTGGAGTCGTGGTTCTCGGAGCCTGCTCCCCTACCCTGGGAACGGTCCTCACCTGAAAGAAAAGATGGAATAGTCATCGATCATAACTCATTTTGTTATTTTCTTGGTTGAAACGTGCACTGGTAAACTCACCAGGTTCCTGAACTGAAGATTGTAAAACATCTGCAGGTACCGCTGTTTGGCCACTCTCTCTTCCTTGTTCAGAGTCCTCCAAAACCCATACATTGACCCCATGTTCAGCACTTTAGTTGCATATATCTTCCATGTGTAGCTGCCATCAAGTATAACACACATGGTTTAATTTGTTATCCAGTGACTACAGGAAGATCGGTGCATGCGTGCCACTCATGAGGCAGCATAAGAGCTGGAGCCCTACCATTCGTAGATGCGCTGAAGTCCAGCAGTGGACATCTTGTTCCAGTAGCTCGGGTCTTCCTTGCACTTCTGGAAGAAGTCTGCAATCTTGGTGCTTGCCTCCCTGCCGTTCATCGGATTGATGTGGAAACCTGAGACCCCGTCAACAATGATCTCGGCTGGCCCTCCCTGGTTTGTCGCGAAGGTTGGCAGCCCACAGTTCATTGCCTCGATGACTGTTAGCCCAAACGCTTCATAGAGTGCAGGCTGAAACCAGAGATATGCAGTGTAAGGCTAGAGTTCCAGTTTTATCTCTAAGAAGTTGAATTTTACACAGGGGTTGGTTACTGAAGCGTACAGTTCACAGGATGAAAGCATATACTGTTCATGATCGAACAGTTAGTTTTGTAGGCTGTATTTGTATACCTGAACAAATGCACCCTTTGTATCTGCAATGTAACGGTACAGCTCGCCGTTACGGACACGGTCAGTCTGTGCCTTGATCCAGCGGATCTGTCCTTTCAGCTGGTATTTGTCGATCAAATTGTGCATCTTGTTTATCTCTTCTATCTCTTCTCGGTCACTAGACTGTGACGCGTTGAGGAGGCCCGCGACAACGACGAGGTTGACGAGGTCCCTGACCTTCTTGTTCTGGCCATACCACTCAACTAGCCCAGTGATATTCTTCACCTTGTCCAGCCTTGCCATCGAGAAGATGATTGGCTTGCTTCGGTCAGCCAAATACCCTCTGGGTTTCACAGCATTGACCAAAATATTTAGTAGCTAGCTATGTCTGATCAAACAAACAGGAGGGAAGGACTTACATGTGTTCGTCAGTGTCGTCCTTACTGTACAGCAACTCCTCAATCTGTGGGTGTAAACCAGTCAGACGCTTCTGCTTCTGCGTGAAGGGGAAGTAGACGGACTGATCAGCGCCAGGTGCAGCAATGTTGAACTTTGGGTCGAAGACGTTGATGCCCGTGGCGTAGCGGCAAAGGCCAGGCATTGTGAACGCATAGTGGTGTTCATATTGGCCAGGCTTCTCTTTGCTGCATGACATGTTCACGTTAGAAAGTTCTAGGAATATGTACTCGAGCATTGTTAGAGCACTATAAGTTGATTCAGTCTACAGACAGACCTCCCAGCGATTTCTTGGTATGTGCTAGTGATGATAAAGTCAGTAGTATTCATGGCAATCATATCAGCAGTGAATTGGCAGGAGAAGTGGTACTTCTGGTCCAGCTCTCTCCACTTGACATCCGAGTCCTCATACTTCGTCTTCTCAAGAGCATGTGCAATTGTTCCCTGTCAAAAAGCTCATTTAGGAATTCCATATAAGTTGTGGTTGGTGGCAAAGGAAATCTTGAAGAAACCTATTTGATTAGACATTTTCTCACCTGTGTGACTCCTAGTTTGCTTGCCATGAGGGATGCCACCAAGTTGCCATCGGTGTAGTTTCCAATGATCAAGTCTGGCTTGCCCTCTAGAATGTCAAGAATTTTGGTAGAAGCATCCTGAAATTATGTCGGGTTGAAGATTTACGCAAGATCACGAACACAAGAGTGCTGATAATAAAATGATCTGCAGCTGGCAAACCTGAGCATATTTCTCCAGGTAAGGGTAAATGTCAAACCGAGAAACCCACTGGCGCAGATCCTTGCCATCTTCAGTCTTGAATGGCACGCGGAGTATGTGTGAATATTTTGTATTTTCAACTGGTTCGAGCTCCACATTACATTTCGTGCCTTTGGCATCTGGTATCAGTCTTGTTAGCTGCGGCAGAATAGTTGCCATTAGTTTAGCAGTTGTACAGATGACATAGCAGAAATGGCTAGGATCATGGCTTTACCACAAGAATCTTTGGTGTTATATGCAAACCCTGCTGCTTGATCCTCTGCAGCAACTCCTCTTCCATGGACCTGACTTGGTCCAGGATGTAGACAACCTGTTACAGAGAAACCATGCTTTCAGAGTATGATAACCTGACCAGACTATCATTTCCTATTATTTGATGATATCGATACCTGACCACCGGTGTCTGGCAAGCCTAGAACCTTCTCTTGGCCAAAGTAACCATGGATAGAGAAGACAACAATGTTAAATATGGTTGGAACCCTGCTGAAGAACTTCTCCATGTTGATAGGATCGGGTGCCTGCAGCACTTCTGATAGGAAATTCAGAGTCTCCTTGCATCTTTCAGCAGTGTCACCCCATCCTTTCTCCAATCCCCACTCTTGAAATCTGCAAGACCATTTGTAAAGAAATATTACAGATAATTGCAAATTTTTGCACTATGAATTTTGCATCTACTTAGCATCAAAGTATATCACCTCTGTTCAAATTTCAAATATGGTGTGTATTTTGGCAGCCCGCTAACAAAAACTTCTGCAAGGAGGAGTGCCGTCTGAAGTTTATTCACCGTGTCAATTGTCTCGTTAACCATCAGCTTCTGCATGTTCATAAGGATATATAAGTTCAGTCAGTCTGCAAGTTCTTTTTTCCTGATAATCCATGTGATATGAGTGGCTGATCGTTTTACCTCCCCGCGGTAATTCAGGGCGAGTAAATAGTCGAGCAATGGCTTCATGCTTTCAGGCTTATTACTCAGCTTTGAAGACATGAATTTGGAGACAAACTGCATCCCGTTCCCTATGGATGAGGGCAGCGTCAAATGAGGTGTTGAGAGATCAAGAGCGCCAAAATCAACTTCCAGTGAGTTGTCATCGTTGGCCCTGAAATTCAGATTAACAGACCATATTTTTCAGATTCATGAATTTAGTCATCTGGCATAAAGTTCCTGATCAATGTAAAAAATTGCATTATAATGGGATAATACATACCATTTCTCATCATATAAGGTCTCTTTAAACTTCAGGTATTCTGATGGTGTAATTCCTTCGACTGACAGTTCGTCAGAGTGAACTTTCACATATTCCCAGATACCTGGATTCATTCTGACAGCGAATGCAACGAAAGGTGGTAGCACTACTGCCTCCTGCAAACATAAAGGTTACCCAACTCAATAAAATATATTCTATCAAAATTCTAGCCATGTAATAGAATTGGGTAATTTAAAGCGAAATTACCTGGGTCGAACATATAATGTAACCAAGAAAGCCTTCAACAAGCTTTTCCTTCTCGACTTTGTCGTCTAGTGATTTTTCCAGCTCCTCCATGAGCTGCTGGTTCTTCAAGAGCCTCCTGCCCTTCGATACATACCTGAAACATTTTTGTCTCAGATTTCAGGATGACAAAGCTTCCACAGCAGTAATATCTCTTAATGCAATGCATGGAACTCAGCACATGTATGACAGCACAAACGGTTTTGATCCATCTTGGAAAATTTCCTAAGTTTGTATTTTAGTACCTTTGGAAGCACCTCTTCATCTGGTACCGGCTTTGTCGCAGCGCATCGGGCATGCTCTCTGCGACGCTATCCATTCTCTTGAAGCTAAGCTTGTTGGCCATGGTGAGAGGCTACCAGGCCTGTGAAAGTGGCTGGAGAAGATCAGAAAACTATATCGAGAAATTGAAAATAAGGAAGAATGTCATGGAGCTGTGTGATTGTCTGGGTGTCGTTTTATACGACAATTTGTAGAAGAGGGCACAAAACTTCCCTCCATGGAGAAAGATTTCTTTTCTGTGGGGCATAGCTGGAAATGCAAGATAGATGAGGCTACGCTGAGAGGAGAAAGCACATTGCCTCGGAGAAGTTATTCCAAAGAAACACAAAAGGCAACTGTAAGATTCCTTAGACTTGTACCATTTCTTATTCCCCTTGCCTGTGATGCTAGGTAAGCATTTTTGCCATTGGACATCTGCATTAGGCCAAGAACTTTCAGAAGATCACAAAAAGAAATCAAAACATATTCTCTCTTGAAGCTTGAGTTAAGCTTCCATTGAACTTGATGCACAAAGGACTGCTGGCTACTTGATATGAAACACAAGCTCACAGACTAGCTTATACATGTTGAAGTATATAAGTGAATTGTCTAGCCCTTTGAAGTGTATAAGTGGATTGTACTAGCCCTTTTCATCAGTTTGGACTTTTGGTTGCGTTGGCTAGTGCATGAAGCTTAACATGGTATCAGAGCCCAGGGTCTCGAGTCCTGGTTTTCGCAATTTATTGTAAAATTGTTGTTGCCCCCCTTTGTGTCCACATGTTGACTTTCTCTTCTCCCGTTTGTGTCCACGTGTTGACTTTCTCTTCTTCTGTCTGTGTCCACGTGTTGACTTTCTCTTCTCCTGTCACACGTAAGTAGGGGTGTTGAAGTGTATAAGTGGATTATACTAGCCCTTTCCATCAGTTCGGACTTTTGGTTGCGTTGGCTAGTGCATGAAGCTTAACAATACAATCTCAATGACCGAAGTAAGCTCAAGAGCATCAGAAGAGAAAAAAAGTAACGTGAGCCAAGCTCTTTGTTTCAGAACTCTTAAAGGGAGATATAGCATTTTTTTTAACCAGAACATGGAACTCTTAGCATTCATCTCCTTTCAAGGCATTCACCAAATCCGGTCCCAGGACATTCACGAAATTTGCACAACACAAGTTTGCCAATTACTTCAAAGAAAATAAAAACATTCTGGCACAAAAACAAATCCATGTACAAACTGGCAATATTTTACACTCATCGAAATCCAGCAAGCTCACTGTTTACAATTTACAAATCGCCACAACAAAGAAAATGAAAAGAATTGAACATTGACTCCTGGTGAAGGATTAAGCCCTGTTCAGATTTCAGAAAGGGAGAAAAAAAGAGCATCTGTTGACTGATCACCAAAAATATCCTACTCATTCCTCAGAGCTCATCAACCATTTCTAGTATGTGCATCATTTGGATGATAATAATACAGCTCCTGTAATGTAAACACAAACTCCTGAAGCATTTGGAATAGGTTCAGGTTGACCGTTAACATGTCCCCCTACCAAATCATACTAGTGGCTGCAAGAGAGAAAATGGCATTAAATACTCCTGCATGCAGTTAAACCATATGAGATCAAGGATAAAATGACAAAGTATTGTAAGGCGGAAATGTGCACAGCGTACCAAGATTTTCAGGAAGACTTCAGTCTTCAGACTGAGCATTTGTTTCATAGATGCGGCGGCCCTTGTTGTACCTTATGTACTTCTTGCCATCAGTGCTCGTGATGCGCACCTCGGGGATCTGCTGCACAACGTGCCAGTTCTTCCCACCGTCCAGGCAGCTCCTGAGTAAAGGGAGTGTGCACTGCAGCTCGAACCGACGCAGACCATTGCGCTTACGGATAAGCACCTCCAGCCACCGAGGGAACGCAATACTCCAGAAGATGACCAACTCTTCGAAATAGAACGTCTCTGTGGATGGGGGAAACACAAGTCTGAGATGCTGCAGCGTGTCAAGGCCTGACACATGCTTCAGCTTCGAGCAGTCGTCAATAGTGAGGGACTGAAGCACGGGCAGATTAGAGATTCTCTGAAGTGCCCTGTTGTCTTTCAGATACAAATCATCAGATAATTTTGGCAGGTCATTTATCTCTGTAAGGCCATGTGCACCCTCGACACGAAGGTCACACAAAGCAGCATGCTTTAGACCTTCTGGGAGAGCTTTCAATTTAGGGCAGAACTGTATGTGCAGTGACTTCAGACAAGGCAACAATATCTGACTCTCTTCCACACTTAAAGACCAGTCTTCCAGTTTCTTCATGTTTCTTAACTTTAAAACCTCAAGCTTGGGGAACGAAGTGGTTTGTGACAGTACAGTTGTACCGAGGAATTCAGAACCAATGGTGATAACTGAGTCTGCATTTGAGATCTGCAGGGACTTGAGCTGATTCAGGCGGCCAAGCGCAGGCAGCGTGGTGCATGACGTGCAGTTGTCAAGATCCAAGAAGACAAGGCCCGGGAAGGAGGTGTTTAGCTTGGGACCCGCCATCCAGTTTGGAAACTTCCGACCTTGGTAGTTCTTGATTACCAGCCTCTCGACGGTCTGGGGTGGGGTAAGCTCATTCCATATCTTTTCACTCGCTTTGGCTGAATCATCTTTACTGCATTGATTGTTTATTTCATGTATGTCCTTCGCTTCTTTCTCTGCTCCCTCCTGGTTCTCCTGTTCTTCCTCATATTCTTCTTCTTCTTCAATTAATGGTGCTTGCTCGGACAGGTGTAGAACCTTCAGGAATGGCTTGTTTGCAAGTGCAGCAGCTCCTGAAGTAGTAGCCCTGTCAATTCTCTCTATATGAAGGTACCTCAATTCTGACAAGAATTTAAGGTCATCTAAATCACAGCCCTCAGGATCGTTGCTGTCATGTCCAATGACTAGACCAGATAGATGGTTAAGATGCCTCAGTTCACCCACACCTTTCGGTACATAGCGTAGGGAAGTTCCTTCGAGACAAAGGCATCTAAGCTCTTGTAATGCACTGATCGACCAAGGAAGTCTCTGTAAACTTTGACATCCTTGAAGGCTCAAGGTCTGTAAATTTACAAGAAAGCCGACGGAAGAGGGTATATCTCTGACCTGCGTACCGTCAAGATTGAGGAACCTCAGATGTAGCAAGTTGCCTATGGATTTTGGGAGAGCCTCTACTGATGTATTGCTCAAATCCAAGACACGCAGGCATGGGGCTGACACAAGAAGATCATCTATTACTCTGACATTTGGGCTGTTGAAGAGCATCAGTGACCTTAGGCTCATCTGCTGCTTTACTGAAATTGGACCCTCCAGGCTGTTCTCCATGTTAGACAATGCAAGATGACGAGGCTTTGACAACGATGACAATGGACCCATGCTTGATCGCTGTTGTCCATCAATTAAGATACTCTCATCTGTTATCAGAAAGCGGGCTAGTGAGCGCAGAAGATCATGTGTTATCCAGCACTGGTCAAGATTATCAGGATCAGGTTGTAACAAGTTTCTGCCTATCAATTCTAAATAGTACTCTCCGGCAGATTCTTCCAGCTCCTTGTTTTCTCTGGCATTCACAATGCCTTCAGCAATCCAATGCCGCACAAGATCGAAGCGCCGAATGGGGCACTCTTCCGGATACAGAGAGCAATGAAGGAAGCATTCCTTCAAGTCAGAAGGCAGATCAACATAACCCAAGTAGAGAGCTTGTGGTACTTGTTGAAGGAGTGGTCGCATGGACCAAGTATCACTCTTCAGGACCATCTCCCACTCAGCCTTGCTCGTGCCCCTTGACCTTAGCACACCTGCGATGACCTTGATTGCTAGAGGGTGGCCTTGGCATTTCTCCGCGATCTTAATCCCGACATCCTCCAGCTCCCCAAGCTCTTCTGAACCAGATTCTGCAAAAACCTGTTCCCGCAACAACGCCAAGCTATTCTCTGCATCCATTCTCTCGACACGGTGGACGATCGCCTTCAAGCTTGTCGCCACTTCCTCATCCCGTGTCGTGATGAGTATCCTGCCTCTAGCCACACCATCTCCCAGTGGATCTTTGAGCAGATCGTCCCATATAGCCGGGCTGTCCAGGTCATCTAGGATGACAAGAAACCTCTTGGAGAGAGCAGAGCTGAGGAGGCCGAGGAGCTCCTCCTTGTTCTCCGTATCCCCAACGTTTACACCAGCACCTGCAATGATCTTCTTCAAGAAAGCTACCTCAGTGAGATCCTTGGACATTTTCACCCACACGCAGATCGGGAAGTTTTCGGTCATTCGCTCATCATTGAATATCTCCCTGGCAAGCATCGTCTTCCCGATCCCCACCGCGCCGACAATGGCGAAGACATCCACCTTCTTCTTGCCCTCTCTGAGCATCCTCGGCACGAGCCCGCCCACAGACTTCTGCACCTGCGTCCCCACCGCACGTGCCGTCTCATGACAGCTTCTGATGAGCATTTCATCACTGATCAACCAGTCCGTCCTCGTGTCCAATGATCCGGCGGGGAGTGCGGGCATCTCGTCCTCGATCTCCCTGAGACGGATGTCGATGTCCCTGATGGTGAACCCGATGTCGTGGTGGAACTTCGGGGGCCCTGAAGACCTGAAGCAGGAGAACATCATGAAGGCGCACCGCACCTTGGGCGCCGGCGGGTGGTCGGCGTCGGCGAGGACCTTGGCGCCCTCCACGGCGCAGACGTCGAGCACGTCGTCCACCTCGTACATGGCGTCCTTCACCTGCGCCACCCACGCGCCGTCGGTCTCGGGGCTCAGCAGACGGCGGCGTCCCTCGTGGGCGACCACGGCGTCGATGCGGGACAGCGTGGCCAGCAGGCCCCGCACGTTCTCCCTGATGCCAAGCGCCCCGCAGGCCTCCTGCCCCGCGAAGTCCTCCAGCGCCGCCGCGCACCGCTGGACCAAGGAGTCCAGCACCGCCGCCATGGATGGATCCCGAGGAGTGCAGCAGCAGCCCTGCTGCAACGACGAAATGTGAAGAAAAAGAATTCAGTACGCGGGAAGAAAATTGGATCCCTTGAACGGAAATTAGGGGCTAAAAATTGATTGAGCAGCTGCAAGGATCAGCGAAGATCGAAATTATCCGATTTTACTGGGTTCTTTCCTTCGGCTGATTTTGCGAACAAAAAAGAGATCCTTTCCCCATTTATTTTCAAGATCAAACCGACACAGGAGATCGGCACCGAAACTATACCCAAAATTCCTCTAATTTACTATAGCGCAATAAATTACGGAATCACAGAGAGAACAACAAAAAGGAAAGAAACAAATTCATCTAATCAGATCATGACCGCATCATCATCCTTGAAGCTAAGAACATGCATAAAATTAACTGATGTAAATTGACAGATGGATGATTGGTTACCTGTGAAAGATGGGGAGGAGGAGGAGGAGGAGGAGGGAAGAGGAAGGTGGGAAGCCAAGGAGGGGGCGGCGACGGCGAGTGCCACCACCTGCCTCAATGGCCACCACCTTCCTCCCCTCCCAACTTTCCCAGCCAAATCAAATAATGCGGGCCTGTCCCTCTCTCCGGAAGCTTTCCCCCCTAATTTCTCCCCCAACCAGATCAGCTTCAACTCAGTCCTCCGATCCAGACAGCAAATGGGAACAACAACCTGGCACAGCTTCCTTTTTTCCCCACAAACCCCTAGAAAATTGATTTTCTGAAATGGATACTGTCAGGGGCATGGTTGGGATGAACACAGTGAGGATCTTGACCTTTGCAGGGCCATTGGATGGATTTTGGAGGAGTGTGTGGGGCAGGGGGTGAAGACGAGGGGTAGCAGAATTGGCCAGGCTATTTCTGTAATCAGGGTGTCTACGTAACAGCAATGGACAGCAACATCTTGTGTGTTTCTGCTTGGATGATTGGCATGGCAAAAAACAAAAACATGTTTGAGAAACAAAAGGTTACTTTGGCATGAACAATGCAAATAAAAACTTCTTCATTTTTAACCCTGGCATGAAAAATGCAAAAGAAATATACTTTACGATAAAACATGGAAACAGCAAGATTCTTCTTTTGTTACACCACGTGAATAATTTTTATGTCAACGTCACATGCACCTGGCTAAATAGAACATTCAGCTGAAGAGACGATTCCATTGACGAGATCATGGATTTATTTATACAGGCCTGCAGCGACTAAGCACGGCATGTCGGTCTAGGCTTTTAGTTTGTTTGTCTTGCATATATTAAAATAAAGTGGCTTATTAAATAACTGCATCATGGCATGCATAGCACCAAATGAATTGCTTGAGGACAAGCAAATAGCTAAGCTTTGGGGGAGTTGATACGTCCAAAACGTATCTACTTTCCCGAACACTTTTGCTATTGTTTCTCCTCTAATTTGTGTGTTTTGAATGCAACTAACACGGACTGACGCTGTTTTCAGCAGAATTGCTCTGGTGTCTCGTTTTTGTGCAGAAATTCAACTTCCAGTAAAAATTCGGGAAAAATCACCAAAAATCATATTTCACCAGAAGACCCACGGAGCCAGAAGACCGGAGGGGGAAGTGGCTCGAGGAGCCGTCACAAGGTGGTGGCGCGGCCCAGCCCTGGCCGCGCCACCCCTGTGTGAGGTGGCCCCAGGCCCCCTCTCGACCTCCTCTCTCGCGTACATATACCCCCTGACGACTTAAGATCGGAGAGACGGCGTTTTTCCCAGATAGACTTCCGCTGCGCCGCCACCATCAGAAACCGCGATTCGGAACCAGAAACTCCGTTCTGGCACCCTGCCGGGACGGGGATTCGGAGGAGATCTTCATCACCATCACCACCGACGCTCCTCCATCGACCATCCATGACTCCCCCATCCATGTGTGAGTAATTCCCCCGCTGTAGGTGAGGGGATGGTAGGGATTGGATGAGACTGTTCATGTAATTTGATATGAGACTGATAGGGCATAGTGCCTAGTATCTTTATTTAGTGCCTATGACATTGTTGCAACTTGTTGTGCTTAATGCTTGTCACTTTGGGCCCGAGTGCCATGATTTCAGATCTGAACATGTTATTATTTCTATGATGATACTTGTTGTTTATGGTCTTACCTACAAGTTGTATACACATATTGTTGTCCGGAACCCGAGGCCCCAAAGTGACAGAAATTGGGATAACCGGAGGGGATGGCTATGATGTGAGGATCACATGTGTTCACCGAGTGCTAATGCTTTGCTCCGGTACTTTATTAAAAGAAATACCTTAATTACCAGTAGTTTCCCTTGAGGCCCTGCTGCAACAGGCTGGTAGGACAAAAGATGTCGTGCAAGTTTCTCCTTGTGAGCACGCACGACTATATACGGAACACATGCCTATGATTGTTTGTACTAGGATGCTTTATCATTATTTATCTGCAATGCCCGTATCTCATTGATTTCATGAATTATCTTATCCATGCAACGCCCGTTATCCATCCCTATGCCTACAGTATTTGTTCCTACTGTTTACAACCGTTACTTCTACTACTGTTATTTTACTACTGCTGTTACTGTTTTCCTACTGTCACTGCTATAAAACTGTTGCTACTGATAAACCGCTGCGAGTGAGACTGTTTCCAGGTGCAGGTGAATTGACAACTCATCTGTTAAGGCTTACATATATTCTTTGGCTCCCCTTGTGTCGAATCAATAAATTTGGGTAATACTTCCCTCGAAGACTATTGCGATCCCCTATACTTGTGGGTCATCAGACGTGTCTTTAAACTGTCAGGGTTGTCGGTTAGGCAAGCAGATTCAGCTTCCCTATCCTACCAGTGTGTCTGTATCTCAGCGACCTTTTGATTTAGTTCATTCTGATGTTTGGGGTCCGGCTCCTTTTGGTTCAAAAGGGGGTCATCGCTACTATATTTTATTCATTGATGATTTCTCACGGTACACCTGGTTGTTTTTTATGCGCTCTCGCAGTGAGGTGCTTTCCATTTATCAGCGCTTTGCGGCCATGGTCTGCACTCAGTATTCCTCGCCCATTCGTGTGTTCCGTGCTGATTTTGCTGGTGAGTATATCTCTCAGCACCTGCGTGGTGTTCTTGCTGAGCAGGGCACCCTTGCTCAGTTTTCTTGTCCCGGTGTGCATGCTCAAAATGGTGTCGCCGAGCGTAAGCATCGTCATATTCTTGAGACCACCCGTGCTATGATGATTGCTTCTTCTCTTTCGCCGCATTTCTGGGCTGAGGCTGTCGCTACATCGACTTACCTCATTAACATTCAGCCTTCTGCTGCCCTCCAGGGTGGCATCCCTCTCGAGCGTCTCTCTGGTGGTTCTCCAGACTACTCGACTCTTCGTTCGTTTGGTTGCGTTTGCTATGTTCTTCCCCCTCCTCGTGAACGCACCAAACTGACCGCTCAGTCTGTTGAGTGTGTATTTCTCGGCTACAGTGATGAGCATAAGGGCTATTGCTGTTGGGACCCTGTTGGTCGTCGGATGCGCATCTCTCGTGACGTCACGTTTGATGAGACGCGTCCCTTCTACCCTCGCCCCACCTCTGGTACCTACCCGGTGGATGATATCTCATTTCTTCTGTTTCCTGATGCACCTCCTTCTGTCCCTATTGTCCCTCCTCCTGGACCTCGTTCTGATGCGCCCTCTTCGTCCCCGGCGCCATCCTCTTCGACTTCGTTGTCCTCCTCCCCACCTAGTTCTCCTCTTTCTGCTCCTCCGCCCACCTCACCGTTGTCTCCTTTTCCCTTTCATTATTCTCGTCGCACTCATGTTCCAGATCCTCCTCCCGATGTCCCTTCTTCTTCTTCTTCTTCTGATATGTCTTCTTCTTCTGACGAGCTTCCCTCTCCTCTTCCGGCGACTCGTCCACGTCGTGCTCCAGACCGTTACTCCCCTAGTCAGTACGGTCTCTCTGTTGTCTCCGAGCCGACTTCTTATCGGGATGCTGAGCGTCATCCTGAGTGGCAGCTTGCTATGGCTGAGGAGATTGCTGCGCTTGAGCGCACTGGCACCTGGGATCTTGTCTCTCCCCCTCCCGGTGTTCGTCCTATCACGTGTAAGTGGGTCTATAAAATTAAGACCCGCTCTGATGGATCTCTTGAGCGCTACAAAGCGCGTCTTGTGGCTCGTGGCTTTCAGCAGGAGCACGGCCGTGACTATGATGAGACTTTTGCCCCTGTGGCTCATATGACCACTGTGCGTACTCTTCTCGCTGTTGCTTCTGTTCGACACTGGTCTGTGTCTCAGCTTGATGTTCAGAACGCTTTTCTTAATGGCGAGTTGAGTGAGGAGGTTTACATGCAGCCTCCTCCCGGGTATTCTGTCCCTGATGGGATGGTCTGTCGCCTTCGGCGTTCTCTTTATGGCCTGAAACAGGCCCCTCGTGCCTGGTTTGAGCGTTTTGCCTCTGTGGTGACTGCTGCTGGTTTCTCTCCCAGCGCTCATGATCCAGCGCTGTTCGTCCACACTTCTCCTCGTGGACGCACTCTTCTCCTACTCTATGTGGATGATATGATCATTACTGGTGATGATCCTGAGTATATTGCCTTTGTTAAGGCTCGTCTTCGTGAGCAGTTTCTTATGATCGATCTTGGTCCTCTCCGCTATTTTCTTGGGATCGAGGTCTCTTCCACTTCTGATGGCTTTTCTATCTCTCAGGAAAAGTATATTCAGGATCTTCTTGCTCGTGCTGCTCTTGGGGATGAGCGCACTGTTGAGACTCCTATGGAGCTTAATGTTAAGCTTCATCCTACTGATGGTGATCCTCTTCCTGATCCGACGCGTTATCGCCATCTTGTTGGGAGTCTTGTTTATCTTGCTGTCACTCGTCCTGATATATCTTATCCTGTTCATATTCTGAGTCAGTTTGTCTCAGCTCCTACCACTGTCCACTATAGTCATCTCCTCCGTGTTCTTCGTTATCTTCGTGGCACGATTACTCGTCGCCTTTTCTTTCCTCGTTCCAGCTCTCTCTAGCTCCAGTGCTACTCGGATGCTACTTGGGCAAGTGATCCTTCGGATCGTCGTTCACTTTCTGCTTACTGTGTGTTTCTTGGTGGTTCGCTTGTTGCTTGGAAGACGAAGAAACAGGTTGCAGTTTCCCGTTCGAGTGTAGAGGCTGAGTTGCGAGCTATGGCCTTGTTGATTGCTGAGGTGACATGGTTACGGTGGTTGCTTGCAGATTTTGGGGTCTCTGTTACGACACCCACTCCACTTTTGTCTGACAGTACATGTGCTATCAGTATTGCACGTGATCCGGTCAAGCATGAGCTTACCAAGCATATTGGTGTTGATGCTTTTTATACACGTGCTCAGGTGCAGGCTCAGGTTGTTGCGCTTCAGTATGTGCCTTCAGATTTGCAGTTGGCGGATTTCTTTACAAAGGCACAAACTAGAGCGCAGCATGACTTCTTACTCTCCAAACTCAGTGTTGTGGATCCACCATGAGTTTGAGGGGGGGTGTTAGATGTATATTTATATATGTGTATTTTCCCCACCTGTTAGGGGGTTTCCTGCATATTCTCACCTGTACATGTAACTATATGTTGTGGCCTTTGGCCCCCAGGGAATACAACTTGTCTATTCCTAACATGGTGGAGAGTAAAGGAGCCGTCTTGACCGACAAGAGAGACATTGTGCCCGTGCAGACATTGCAAGTTCTCAGTAAGCAGTTGCTCATAGGTTAGTATGATGATAACCTCAAGAATTGTGTGGGCGCCAAACTCCATCTCAGCATGTCTGCCCAGATCTGCAATGCCTTCTCGGCATCAAACTTCCTGGCATTCAAGAACCTGCAGCATCACATATTCACAGGGTAAATTTCAGATCCAGGCATTTCACAACCCATCCAAACAGTACAGGACAATAATAACAAAGGATAACGGAAGGAAGGTAGTTTCCGTGAAGAGACCTTAGGATCATGTGGTAGTCGTCGTGCTTGTCGGGTAGGAGACCGTGGGCGGCAAGGAACTCGCGGAAGGAAGCGATGGCGCGCTCCTCCTCGGCGTCCCGAACGTCCTCGATGGAGATGGCCCGCCGACGATGCGAGCTGCAGACCTCGATGCTCCCGGCCTGGCCGACGTTGTTGCCCGCGCCGGCCTCGACCTCCGCGTCCGCCCGAGCGGCGCTTGCCTCCTGTCACCACGGACGCATCTGGCCTGCTCTCTCCCCGAGTAGGAAGAGAGAAATTGGGTCCATGGCGGCGGTTTCGATCACGCTATCCATTATATATGACGCAGTTAAAAAGAATGAACGGTCATATTCGCTGGAGGCAAAATCTACTGGTCTGTAAAATCTTGTTTTTGTGGAGGCCCCTAGACCCCCCACCGGTTAAAGGGTAGATTGTAAGAGATGTTTGTTAAATCAAAAAGTAAACATGTTTACATGGTAGAGATACAGTACCTTCCAAACATACCCAGTAATCAGTTCACAAAGAGCCTATCAATTTTGACCCTTAGCTTGCCTGTTGCTAGCGACCTGCACTGTGCTGATAGCTCGTGGCTGCATACTTCAATCTCCAGCTCTTCCAGCGAAGGTGGGAGGCCCTTATTCGGCAACCCTGAGATGTCAAAACAATATTTTATCTTCAAGATCTTGAGGGAGGGGAGGCTGTGCAACCCCGCGGGGAGATCTAAGAGATTCAAACAAACAGAAAATTCGAGCTCTTGCAGGGACCCATGGAGCAGAAGTGCTCTCTCTTGCTCATCCGTTAGTCTCGCCTCTTTTGAATTATGAAGGATTAGGCTTCCGAGGCAGCTAAGGCCCATGCAGAATGACGTGGTAAGGAGAGACACCTCACTGATACGAAGACTTTCCAAACTCTCCGCTGACGTGGCAAGGGAAGCCAAGACAGGGGAGTCGATTACATCCAACTCCCTGAGGTTCACGAGGGATCGCAAGCCCTCTAGTGCAGTGAGCAAGCTGCAATCGCTGATCTCCAAATATCTCATCGCCGTACATGAGTCGAGCTGTAGAGATTCCAAATCTTTGCTAGAAGTTACTTCTAATTTTTTGAGGTGGGTGATATTATCCACAAAACAGGGCCGCAGGGTTTCATGGGAATACTCGTTGATGGCAAGTTCTTCAAGTGATTGCGGAAGGAGCCATCTTCCGTACTCCTGTCCATCATTATGCACCAAAGACGAGAGCAGCTTGGGGCAGCCCCAAATTTCGAACTTCTCAAGGGAGGTAAATCGAGCGAGGTCTTTCCTACTCTTGTCAAATATTAGATTGGGACAACCATACATAGTTATCTTCTTAAGAGAGGAGGTTAGATTGAACGGAATGCGGCATAGTCCATCAGGATCTGAGGTTGTCACTGAATTGTATCCTGATGATGAAGCGTCCCAAGCTGACGTAAGATTTGACTGAATGTTCTTAATCTTATCATCTTCAATCTTAAAACTTGAGGCAAAGTCACCTGCCCAGCATGTTCAGTCTCAAGTGTCACGTACCGAAGATTTGCAGGATATACCCAATTGCACAGGAAGGAACAGAAATCAGCGGATGTTGTAGACAAATGCAGCAGGCGCAAATTATGTGCCTTTTGGAATGCAGTCCGGAAGAATTCGGAGAAGCCATACTGCCCAATTAACACCAACGACCTCAACTTTCCCACTGACCAAACATTATTTTGCAATATTTCTTCAAATTTCTCACGACGAGCCATAGAATCGCTTATTATAGACAAATGGCGTACATTTGGAAACATTCTGTTGCATTTTAGACCATCAATAATTGCACACTCAGTCCTTGAAACTACTCTCGCAAAATCATGCATAAGATTATGCATAACATAGTAACAGCCTGAAGGTGGTGTTTTTGTTAACTGCACAAAGAAGCCCAGGTTCACCAAGTCATCCAGATAGTCATGTCCGATTTCCTCCAATCTCCTGCTTGAATTGTTACATTTCACAAATCCCTGTGAAATCCAAATACGAACGAGCTTTTCCGCAAGAAATCTATAGTTGCCAGGGAATAAGGAACAATATGTGAAGCATTTCTGTAAATGGTAGGGTAGTCGATCATAGCAAAGCTTCAGAGCTGACATGATGCCTCCACTGAGTTTCAGGGACTTCCAATCTTCGTTCTTCAAAATGCTACTCCAATGAGCAACAGTACGATGTTCGCTTAATATTTGGCCTGCTGTTTCTGCTGCTAATGGATTACCCTCTAACTTCTGGGCTATTTGCCGTCCTAAGTTGCTTAGACTTTCTTTCTTTTCATGGTTCACGTCACCAAATGCACGTGTTTCAAACAATAACCAGAAATCATCCTGTTTCAAAGCACCTAATATAATAGGGCTTAAAGTTCCTCTCCTTTTTGCAAAACATGGTTTTCTAGTTGTCACAATTATCATATTGCCCCTCGCATTGTCAGAGTTAAAAGGAGCCAAAAGCTGCTTCCATTGATTATCGGTGATGCCATCCCAAACGTCATCTAAGATAAGTAGAACCCTCTTTGATTTGATACGACTCTGCAAGGTTTCCTGAAGCTTGGTGAAGTTGCATAGCCCTACATGTGTCTCTTGGGATACAGAAGCTAGCATCTCTTTCGTGAGTTCCATTGCATCAAAGCTGTTAGAAACCCAAACCCATACCATATAATCAAATTGATCTTTCACAGCAGGATAGTTGTACACAAGTTGAGCAACAGCTGTTTTCCCAACTCCTGCAATGCCAAGAATAGGCAAGACAGATGCACCAGTAGCAAATCTTTCTTTTTCAATCAAATCTGTGATCTCCTTCAACTGAAAACTTCTCCCATACACACTGCCTTGAAGGGTGCCTGTTGTTCTTCGGCGTCGATGTGAGGTTGCACCCTGACTGTGATTCGAACTTGCAGCGAAATCTGGCCCAAGCAAACTGAGGACCCGACTCACACCTTCTCGGGAGCGGCCTAACTCAAGAGTTATATCCCGTATCATCTTGGAGATCTCATCCTTGTTCCACCCGTTTGTGTTAGCTGTTACGAGGTGTGTCAACTCCTCGTCTCTTCTTCTTTTTTTACTGGATATATTGCCAGCTGCAACAGGCGCAGGATTTGTAGTAGCATCAGCGATGCTGCTAAAAGAAAATAGATTGTGGATTTGGTGTGAGAACCTTGATACACCTTTAAGCAGATGTATAAATGACAATATTGAAAGTGTGCCGGTGCAGCAAGGCATAAATTCTTTCGGTACCTTAAAGGGTCATAAGGACAAGATTTGCTCTTGAGATGATTCTGCAGAACTCCAGTGCCCTGTTTGGTTGGGCAGTTGAGCTTTGTTTTGCAGTGTTTACATTCTGCTCTGACAGGCGCTCCGTTATTTTGATCGAATTCTAGGATTTCGAATTCCTTCCATAACTTTGACCGTAACTTGCCAACACTGGGGCGCTGTGCAGTAGCATTTCCTCTGGATCCCTCAACTAGCTGCGTTCCATGTCCATCGGTTTCACGAGGAACGGGCAGTGTGCCTGTACCATAAGAAAACGTCAAGGGCAAAAAAAATGGATCTATCAATTAGCAGTTTTGCACAGACAGTTGGATCAATATGCATTACCACTTGCAGTTGGTACATCAGCATCCTCTATCGATCTATCAGCTTGCGATGCTCCATGATGTACATCCATTTGGTGGGGATCATGCCCTGTGCCTGTACGAGAAGACGTGGACCGGACGGAAATTAGCACGTCCTCGCATGAGCAGAAAAACTGAAACTCCTAGCTGATACTAGTAGCAAAACTTCGATAGATCTTCCATGCAAAATTATCTTAGATGTCTACTACACTTACCTCCTTGGTCCAGCTGCATGAGCCTCCAATAGTCGAGCTCGTCGACAGCGACGTCGGCGTCGTAGAGCAGCTCCTTGAGTTCAACGAGAGATTCAGCCAGTGGCTCGTTCCCGAGCGCCCTGCCCTTGATGACAGAGACCACCGTCTGGACTGCCCTGATTTCAGACTTGAGACCCTCCATTTCTCTGGTAAGACCAGCTTCGCGAACCCAGGGAGCCTGCTCGGTGGTCAGGGGGCTTGCGAGGATGGACTGCGCCAGCCACAGGATTGCCGGCTCGAGGGAAGTGTCTTCCGCCGGCTCCATCAGATCAGGCAGAAGAGCAGAACCAGATGAAGGAAAGCAAAATGCTCTGAATGGGGAATTGGGGATGGAAGTTTGCTCCGAGCAACGTATTGATTTGGGGAAACGCTCTCGATGACACGTGAGAACACGTTAGCTTGCATGCGCAGCCTTTTCAGCGGTGCTGTCTTGCTTTGCTAGCATGTGCACCCCTCCACTGCTTCCCCCAATTCAGTTTTGTTTATTAGAGAAAGGACGAACGGGTTGTTGAACACGGAGTGTTTGTTGTTATAGCCAGCTTGCTGAAGCCTGCAGCGTTACATGTGCCACGTGGTCAAGTTGGCTGCTGCCTGCAAGCCCAAAGCCGTATGCATGTTAGCTTCGCTCAGCTTTGGACACGTTGGGTTTTCCTACAATGAAAATTTTATTGTTGAAATTGCTGAATTTTTTTGTTGGAAGTGTTGATGATTACTGTTCAAAACATTTTCTGTAATATGTTGTAAATTGATTTCCTACAAGGTTGTCATGTTGAATTTTGCAAAAAAAGTTGAAATCACCGGTGATTACTGTTGTAATATAAGTGATTTTTTTTGGTATAAAGGTGTGGAATTTATGTTATAAACATATAATGAATTTGCTTTCATCGTCTATGATTGTTGCTGTGAATTTTAAGTGCAATGCTACATTCTCGAATTGTTTTTGTCCATAGAGTCAGTTGTGTATTTAGTGAGACGAAGACATATGGTTTTTGTTGTTATCATTTGCGAATTTTATTGAAATCATTAGCGACTTTTGTTGTAAACTAAAATGCAGAAAAACAGTTCTTATTTAACCACTTTTGTATAACATTATGTTCTCAAATTTTGTTGCAATTTTTTTTTGTAATAGTACATATTTTTTGTACGTGGGATTTTGTTGCAATAGCCTGTATGACACAAATCTGACCTAGGGATGGCATTTATGCTGTAAATATTGGAAAGACCGAGGCTAAAGGGATAAACCTTCTCGTTTTAACTGGGGGAAGGTGGACTGCGGGTTGAGTTTCCTAAAGCCAAGGGGCTAAAATGCCCATTGATTTTTGGGCTTTTATCATCCCACCGATGCCTAGCGCTGCCCATTGATTTGTGGACACTTCACCTACCCGGCTTTGCTCCTAGTCACTCCCCCGCGAGCGATACCAAGGGCGACCAAACCCTAGTTCCCCGAGCCCTTCGCTCCCGTCGCCGCTGCCGGGAAAAGCCTGGGTGGTGCCGACGGTGGCGACCCTTCCTCTACCTAGCGCAGGCTCCTCCTAGGCGGGGTTGGTGGGCATGCGATGGTGCTCCATGGCAGATTCTTAGGCACCGAGGCCTTGGCCTTGGGTGGTGAGGTGCCACCGGCTCAAGCGGCAAGCGGTGCATGCCAATACGATATGGCACCACGGCTGCATGGGCGGCGCTCATGGTGCGGGGCTGCTCTGGTGACCGACGACACCAGATCAAAAGGCTCCACTTCTTTCACCCTTCAATATGTCTCACCTCGCAGGCCTCGCTGCCGTTCCTTGGCTGGTGGAGGTGATGGTGGTTTAGGATTAGATTCCAAGAGAAATCCCCTACCGGTCTTAGCTTCGACGATGGTGACACCTGTGTGGTGCCGTTGCCATCTTGGTGGCGACTCAAGAGGTACTACATTGGGATTGTCGGGGGTGCATGGATGTTGATGTTTGATGTGGGTGGCGGTGCTATGATCCTCTGCTCTTCCCATTGGGTTGGTGACGATGCGCTTTGTCTTCTTGCTTGCACACTATGGGGAAATGGCTTATAGCCGCAATGTCACTGTTAACAAAAAAATAAAGATAGTCACTGACGAGGGTTAACTCGGCAAATGTCCTAGATGAAGGACTTAGGATCGGGGAAAGAGGGTGTCAGATGAACTCGAAGGTAAAGATTCAGACAAACAAGGCGAAACTTGGTGCGTGTTGAGAATAAGCTAGTAGACAATTGGCTCAATCTCAATCTGTCCCTGGCCGGCCTCTTCTGGCCCCTATATATAGGTGGCCAGGTCTCGAAGAACCGGTCGGGTTCAATACAAATTACAATGCGGATTACAATATGATCTCGTATTTAGACTATGACTATACTTGGGCCTAGTTTCCATGGAATATTACCCGAACGGGCCCCAAGGGTACTAAGATAGCAGGCTTTGGTAGTTATACCCTTGTCAGTAGCCCCCGAGATTATACCAGAATCATAGATTCGGGCCAAATCTTAAATCTTCATATCTTCAAATTGTAATCTTTGACTTGATCAATCTTTGTCTTCTTTCTTTTTCGGAATTTCATTGAATATTTCATATTCTTAAATTTTCATGGGGATTTTGGTTAACAAGCATGGTGCTTTTGACGGATCAGGAAACCAGTTAATTGCCTGGACAAAAACTTGCTACCTACTTTAAACTCAAGTCCTCGGACTGGAATTCGGTACCTGGCGTAACCCAGCCTTTTGCCGCATTTAGGACTTACAAAGGTGTGTATTCCACTATTTCTTAGGGTACCTAGTGTGTCCACCGGGATTTTCTTCGATATGGAAACTTACTAGCAGAGCACATTCATGTGCGTATACTAGGCCATGCAGAACGGATCCTGAGGTCTTACCTTCATGATCTTTGCGACCATGGCATTTAAGCATTTTTTTTGAGCACCGTTACCGTAGGGGAATCCCCTACGGTGTAATTTTTATATTAAGATATCAGAACTGTACATACAGATGAAAAGAAAAAAAAGTTCTATAGTACACTTAAGGAGGGAAGAAATGGAAAGGAGAAAACATTATGTAAATATTTCAAGCAACCAGTCAATCAGAGGTTGAACTAGCATTTCTTTGACTTTGAAACGATGAAGCATTAGATCACCCTGAAATTTTACTTTCCAACGATTGATAGATGCATTATGTCCCTGAAAAATCAGGTCATTTCTCATCTTCCAAATATTCCATGTGGCACACCCAAGAATCTCCATAAAACAAGGACCAACAAAAATTTGCTTAGCAGCCATGACACGTGATGTAATATGTTGAGAAAGATCCCAATGTATGCCTAAAGCTTCCCAACAGCCACGGGCAAACTCACATTCAAAGAAAAGATGTTCTCTGGTTTCAAGGTGAGTGGACGCACACAACGCACAGGTATATCCTGAGTCCAAGTGCCATTGTTTTCTTCTCATAACGTCCCTTGTATTTAAACGATCGTGAAAGAGCAGCCAAACAAATACCTTCAACTTGGGCAACATCCTAGATTTCCATATATCATTATAGGCCACCTCAACCGGAAGTTGTGCAAATAGAAACCTATAAAATTTGGCAGGTGCATATTTTGAGTTGCCCCAGACAAAGATCCTCTGATCACGTGCATCAGCCTCTGTGGGATTCTCTGTCAGTAATTGTGAGACCATCTGAAGCTCTTGGAAAGCTTCCACCGATAGTGGTAGGGCAAACTGAGAGAAAAGATCTTCCGATGTATGCATCTTGGCAACTGACACATCTTCATCCAACACAAAGGAATATAATCTTGGAAATTTATCGCATAGTAGCTCACCATTAATCCAAAAATCTTTCCAAAATAAGATAGTAGTCCCATCACCAATTGAGCATTGAGTAATAGCACGATACTCATCTACCAAGCCAAAAATGTCCCTCCACCAAAAGGAGCCTCTCTTGGATTGAGCATGAGGAACACCATCTCCATATAAAGACCAGACCAGATGAACCCATGGCACCCTCTCTTTCATGTAAAATTTATGTAGCTGCTTGAGAAGTAATGCTTTATTTTGCAATTCAAGGTTCAGAACCCCCAGCCCTCCATGCTTTTTTGGTTTACAAACCAGGGACCATGCTGCAAGCGAGTGAGAGGTAGAATTACCTTCTTCCTTAGCCCAAAGACAGTGTCTACTTGCCCTGTCACAAATATTGAGAATTGCTTTCTGAACCTTCAGAGAACACATATAAAAGTTAGGTAAAGAGGACAGAACAGACTTTACAAATTGCAATCTTCCTCCATAATTCAGAAATCGAGCACATGCATTCATTCTCCTCTCAACCAGTCCCACTAAAGGAGACATGTCCTGAATGGTCGGCTTGGTTGTACCTAGCGGCAGCCCCAGGTAAGTAAATGGTAACACTCCTATGGCACAACCAAAAACTGAAGCCAACTCCTCAAGTCTTTCAGTTGATACATTAACAGGCATCATCGCTGACTTTGAGTAATCCACTCTTAATCCTGTGGCTTGAGCAAATTGTTCAAGAGTATCCTTCAATGCCAGCAGTTGCGTAGGACATGCTTGCAAGATGATCAGCGTGTCATCCGCATATTGCACTATAGGGAAATCTGCATTAGGGATTGGAAGAGGTGCGGACAGTATACCCTCCTGAAATAATTTATTCACCATGCATTGAAGAAGCTCTGCCACACTAACAAACAAAATAGGAGAAAGTGGATCGCCTTGACGAACCCCTCTTCGGCAGGGAAACTTTTTTCCCGGGACCCCATTCAACAAAATCGAAGATGAACCTGTGGACATAATCATAGACATCCACTGCAACCATTTTGCATCATATCCTTGACTAGCTAGCACCTTCAGAATAGCTTGGTGTTCAACCGTGTCAAAAGCTTTAGCGAAGTCGAGTTTTAAAATTAGGATCTCATTTCCTGATTGCTTACATTGATGTAAATACTCATATGCCCAACCAACACAATCCTGAATATTTCTTGTCTTAAGAAACCCATACTGATTATCATGTACCAGTTCAAGGATGCGAAGCTGTAGTCGATTGGCTAGAATCTTAGTGATGAGTTTTAGGCAGATATTCAACAAAGAAATTGGCCGAAAATCATTTGCACATTCTGGAGATGGGATTTTAGGTATCAATGTAATAAGTGAATCATTAATACTCTGCAAATTCACCGTTCCTTCCCAAAACTCCTGACATAGACGATAGAAGTCATATTTAATCACCGGCCAACACACCTTGAGAAAGAGGCCCGAGAAACCATCAGGGCCGGGGGACTTATCACTCGGCATATGAGCTACCACTGAATCGATTTCAACGTGCGTAAAGGGTACAGAGAGAGAGCTCAAGCTGTCCAAGGGAGTGAAGAACTGAGAGAAATCAAATTGATCTACAATCGGCAAAGAAACACCCAATCTGTCCCGAAAAGATTGCCAAAGAAGGGCTGCCTTCCCATGATGCTCTGTAGCCAAAGAGCCATCCTCGCGCTGCAGCGAGGCAATCGATTTTTTTCTGTACCGAATAGTGGCCATGGAGTGAAAAAATGTTGTATTCTCATCCCCCAAACGAACCCAACGTGCAGTACATCGTTTGCGCCAAAAATCCTGCTTACAAAGAAGCAATTGCTCAAGCTTATTTTTTACTATGTTCCGAAAGTTCCATTCTGACACATGTAAAGCACGCTGCTCTTCATACTCGTCTAGCAACAAAATGACCTCATTACAGTTATCAATTAATCCTTGTAATACTGAGAAACTCATGCTCCACTTTTTTAAACCTTTACGAAGCAATTTTAGCTTTGCAGATAAGCACTTTGCACTGTCACCTGGGCACTGAATGTCCCAAATGGACTGAACTTTGTCAAGGAATCCCGGCAACCTGGTCCAATAATTTTCAAATCGAAAAACCTTGGCTTTAGGAATCATAGTTCCCACAGAAACTACACACGGCACATGATCCGATGTCGGTTTTGCTAGTGGATGCACAACAGTATTGGGATACTTGAGTGTCCAAGAGTGTGATGTAAAAAACCAGTCCAGCTGAACCAATAGAGGATTCGTCTGCATGTTACTCCACGTAAAGGAGCGACCTTTGATCGGCAGTTCAATAAGCCCTAAATAACTTATAATCTCATTAAAAGTGGCAATATCTGTCATATTTGCTCCGGGCTGATTACGGCTTTCAACAAACCTGTAGAAGTTAAAGTCCCCTAATAACAACCAATTTGCATCATCGGGAATCTCAAGATGAAACAACCAAGCCACAAAGTTTTCTCGCTCAGTACCCTCGCACGGCCCATAGACATTAACTAGCATGAAATTTTCAGAAGAGATTACTGAAGTAAAGGAGATTACAATGCCAAAGCTTTCTTCAAGCATGACATGTCCCTCAAACACATTACTGATCCACAACACTAATAAACCTCCTGATGCACCATCAGACGGCACATAAGCAAATTTGTCAAACCGTTTGGGTGCAATTTTTTTAATGAAGCTAGCATCAAAGTCTCCTCTCTTGGTTTCCTGCAGACACACAATGGATGCACTGCTTTCTTCGATTTTGTTACGGATATGCGGCCACTTATCAGAACTATTAATACCTCTGATATTCCAACACAACACATGCCACACACGATTAATCCCCGATAAATTACGGTTCAGAGCTGATGACATATTCAGATTCAACACAGACGACATAATAACGTCTTACGGTTGAGAGATATTTATTATAGAATATGACGAAGAGACGAAATCACTTGTCACGGCTCTGAAGAAGGCGCTCCTCGGTGAGTTCTTCAGGAGCGATCTGGCAATGTTCCATCCCAATGCGCTGCATCTCTGTAATCTGAAGCACTGCAGGTGCAGCTGCTTTCTTTACTTTAGACTTCTTACGTTGCGAAGGACCGTTTGGTAATTCAGCATGGATGTAGCCCTCTTTGTTGAGACGAGTGCAGCGCTTGACCTGATTTTGCACTCGGGGGGTATCAGCCTTGGGAGGACGACCACGAGGGCGAGAGACAGGCACCAGGTTCATCGAAGAAGCATCATCAGTAACCCCATCGATAGCAAAGGACGACCCAGATAAGTTGAAACCCATGTCAGAAAACAGTCCAGATCCCACTGAAGTCGATGACGAATTGCTGTACTCCTCAATCCAGACTAGGTTCCCATCAAAAGTCAGCTCAAACCAACCGCCGCCCCCAATTCTATTGCCACTAGGGGGAAATACTGCATTTTGAAGAGTGATTCTGACAGCAGTATCCAGTAACGAAGAGGACCAGTAAAGGCGACGTAGAACCTCAGCAAAGAAAACCTTGCAGCACTTTCGAGCTTGCTCAATCAGTCCCTTTTGGATTAGCACATCATCGTTTAGCACAAACACACAGCTAACATCAGACACAATCTCTCGTGGAACCGAGGCAGGCAAACACAACTGAGAAGAGTATAAAGCGGCACCAAGAAACTGAATCAGTTCATAGAAATTGGCAGCCGAGAAATCCATATTATCAATCTGCACAACCAGAAGATCAGTGGTCGAAACAGGCGATGGCAGTGTATCTGCTGAAGTAGCTGGAGGCGAAACTGTCCCTGTAAATGTATTATCAGAGTGTTTTTTAACTCCCTTTTTAACCCAAACCATCCTCCTTAAACACTGGCTACCAAAATGTCCCAAACCTTTACAACGGTGACACAAAATTTTCGGACAATCTTTGGTCCTATGGCCCCACACACGACAGGAACCACAAAGAGGATTTACCAGACACTCTTTTACTATGTGACCCAGTCCAAAGCAGCCCAAGCACTTAACCTGATTCTTGCACACACGTTTTTGGTGTCCCAGCTCCAGACACTTGAAACAACAGCTCATAGGACCAGAGAGAGATTCATGTCTCAAGAGATCTAACGGTTCATTGCTCGCATGAGGAATTGAATTAGCACTGGGAATATTTAGAGGGACAGTGTGATCCGGAACAGGAGAAACTGCAGAATCAGCTTGCCGTTTCTCTGAACATAACTGACAGCATTGGCCCAAGCGCTGACACTGAGAACAGATGCCCGGACAGTTGGGCATCAGGTGATCGTACAAGCCACAACGATAACATCTGCCCAAAATTTCAAACACCACTTCCTTTGGTGGTATAAAACGCACATTAAGTGTCTGCCTAATTTCCGCTTCCTGATATCCCGCTTGACGTAAATCTTCCATATGTTCAAGCGTTTGTTTTGGCAATGAAGAGCAATATTTCCGCGCTAAATCAGTGCTGTAATAAAGACCCAGCTCAGACTTACCCAAAGAAGCCGGATCAGAAAAAGAACCAAAAAAGATACCCGCCGCCGGCGAGGTAGCCAGCTCCGGCCGGGCTTCCGAGGAACTAGCAGTTGAGGACAAAGAGCCAAAAGGAATAGGCTGGACATCATTCTGCGTCACCAGAGCGCTATGAAACTTGTCCAATGAAAAGCCAAATTTTGCTAGTTCAGATTCCGAAGAACGATCACCAATAGCAGACTGCTTAAGGACATTCAACCTAGGCTTGAAAAAAGTAGGTGATCGCTGTGCCACCTCCAGTAACTGGGACGAAGACCTCCAAGAATTACCACCAGCATTGTGCAGACCAGAGAACGACGGGTGTACCCCTCTATATAGACTAAAATGACAGACAAAATCAGGCCAGACCCTATCACGTAGTCCATAGATGAAGTGACCCACTTTGTTAGAGGCCACCGAAAAGCGAAATCGACGATCAGAAGTTTTGAAAACCTTGAAGCCATGTCGATCACCACCAATGCAAGACTGAAGAGCTAAACCAACTGTCTCCTCCGTAAGAGGAAAAGAGGCCGAGGAAAAGGAGACAACCAAGAAGAATTCCGAGGAACCAGAAGAAGGGGAGAAGTGCACCGTTGATCCAAACCGCCGACGCACCTGAGCCTCGACCGCAAGGCCAGGGGAGAAGTCCCAATGAAGAAGAGCCTCCATGCTAGCCTAGATCTGGACGCCATTGTTGGTGGAATTGGTGGTGAGGGAGGGGAGGGAGAAGAGAGCCATTCTATTCGGCTTAATGCAGCGGCATTTAAGCATTTTATCGCGACGGACGCAGCTTGTGAATCAAAATTTTATCGTGAGCCTTGTTTGGCCGTTTCAATGCCCAAAATCGCCGGGTTGTCTGCTTCAAGTAGTCGCAAATCCCTCCCGATAGGAGTGAATTGTTGAGTTTATTATCTGGTGTTTGCCATCGATGATGAAGTCGATTTTTTCACTCTTGTATAGTAGTTGATATTTCCATATTCATCGTGTGCGCGACCAGCGGATGTTGGTTTAGGCTATGCCAAACTTACGTCCAGGTGCTCGCTGATGTTGGTAGATGTAGCAGAAGTCTTGACCTTGTTCTTCCTACCTAATGGATGGCCACAGCAGCGTTTGGCTAGAGTTGAAGAAGAAATCTCGGCGATGGATGCCTTGGGTTTGTTTTTGCTGCCCCGTGGACGACCTTGACCATGTTTCTCCACCACCACGTCATCCTCCAGATTGATCACCCCAATGTTAGCCATGGTGGTCACTACGATGGGTCAATGGAAAGAACAGCGAAACCCTAGGGGAAGAAGATGATGCAGCGGTGAAGATTAATAGTAGGGAGCTAGGGTTAAACAGATGAAAGGAGGCCCCCATTTTATAAACCTTAATAGATGGGCTTTGGGCCAAAATATAGGAAATCCAGGCCCAATGTTAAGGTCGCAATGCAAACAATAAAGTTCAACAAAGATTTTGGTTTTACGAGTTACAGTGGGAGGATGATATACTGGAATGAGAAAACTTATGAGGCCGAAGTCGAAGAAGTTATTGAGCCTATAATCAGCTGCAAGTACCCTATTATAGCCTCGGGGGCTACTCCCATCAGGAGCGCTGAACACACACCCGATGAACAATTAATTCAAAAAGAAAATGGATGCAGAAATCAAGAGGGAAAAGAGAAATATATTCTATAGTTTGCATTACAAGATTGAAGAAGAAGAAAATTCTGAGCCTATACTTGAATAACTTTTTTTACTATAGCCTCGGGGGCTACTCCATCGGGAGCGCTGGTCACGCACCCGATGAAGATGAAAAATATTGGCTCCAATGCAGGAGTAAAAATTGACTGTATCATCAGTGGCAAACACCAAATAATAAACTTGACGTTTTACTCCCATCAGGAGAGATTCGTGACTAGTTGAGAAAGCAACCCAACGATTTCGAGCACTGAAACAGCCAAACAAGGCTCACGATATTTTTATTATTATTCTCAAGACGCGTCCACCGCGATAACATGCTTGAATGCCGTGGTCGCAAAGATCATGAAGGTAAGACCTCAGCATCCGTCCTGCATGGCCTAGTATACGCACATGAATGCGTTGTGGTGGTAATTTACCGTATCCAAGATACGAAGAAAATCTCGGTGAATGCACTAGGTACCCTAAGAAATACATGAATCTATGCTTTTGTAAGTCCTAAATGCGGCAAAAAGCTGGGTTACGCCAGGTACCGCTAGTCTGGGGACTTGAATTTGAAGTAGGTAGCCAGTCTTTGCCTAGGCAATTAACTGGTTTCCTGATCCGTCAGAAGCACCAGGCTTGCTAACCAAAATCCCCATGAAAATTTAAGAATATGAAATATGAAATAAAATTAAGAAAGAGAAGAATATGAAGATTGATCAAGTCGAAGATTACTAGTTCAAGATTTGAAGATTTGAGATTCATCCCAAATCTATGATTCTGGTAGACTCGAGGGCTACTGACAAGGGTATGACTACCAAGGCCCATTATCTTAGTACCCTTAGGGCCCGTTCGGGTAGAAACCCATGGAAACTAGGCCCAAGGATAATCCTAAGTTTTACTATTGAAACCCTACCTTTGAGTTCATCCGACGTCCTCTTCCCCCGATCCCAAGTCCTTCATCTAGGACACTTGCCAAGTTAACCCTTGTCACCGACCGCCCTTGATGATCGTCGTCGAGGTGCTATTGACTGCCAAAAAATGATCTTCATCTCGACCGTCACCGACGGCGAGATCACGATAGAACCTTCCTCTTGCTCTATAAATAATCCAAGAGGTCCGCCGTGCAGCACTTGATCTTCACATCCCACTCAATATCTCTCAATCTCATCTGAATCCGTATGTATTCTCGGTACACACCGAGAGAACCTCACCAGAGTTTTCATCGCCACCGTTGATTGAAGCCATGCCGGAGGCTGTGGAGGATACTAGTGACAAGGGTATAGATAATAGAGCCCGTTAGTTGAGTACCCCTGAGGCCCGTTAAGCTAGGCCCAAGTGTAATCCTAGTCGAAATATGAGTTCATGTCGTATATCGATATTGTAATCTATGTCGGACCCCTCCCGTACCTTGAGACCTAGCCACCTATTTATAGGGGCCAGGAGAGGACGGTGAGAGACAGATTGAGAGTAAGCCAAGGTTCACCACATGTTTACTTTTGTCACGCACCTTGTTTGACTGAGTGTATCTTCGAGTTCATCCGACGCCCTATTCCCCCGATCCTAAGTCCTTTATATTGGACATTTGTCGAGTTAACCCTCGTTAATTAGCACCGACCATGGAGACTCTGGGCGTTGGAATCATGAATTCGACGGCTTTTTCGCTTTTAGCCAACAGCAATTCAGAAGTCAACGAAAACCAGATATCGTTCGGAACCATCGATTTTTAGCCTCATCTGCCAAATTTCACTCCAATATTCAAAAGCATGGATCAAGACATGGACCTTACAATCGAAAGCCTAAACTTTCGCGTCGGATCTTTAGGCTCGATTCGCCTTTCAGATCTGGTCTTGTCGGATCCGTCGGCAAGCGAAGTCAAGAAAATTGCAGTGTCAGAATCATCAGTGGGCTCTTCTAGCAAAGCAAATTCACCGATCAGCTTCGTAGCAACATAAGTCGCAGAGGGAAAAATCGCAGAAGTCCACAAAAACATGGAAAATTTTGATTTAGGAGATCAACTTGAAGACCTCATGATCTGCCATGGTGATACTTCAGACAAGTCAACAGACACCTGGGAAACAGGACTAGAGCTTCATGAGGATGACGATTCAATCTTCTCAAGCTTCAACAGCAAGTTTGACAATCGGTATCAAGTACTCGCCATTGTAGGAGATAACTCGGAGGAACTCGATGAAAACAACAACCCAGTGTTCAACCTAGCAAATATATATAGAGGAGCAAATCACTTAGCAGAAGGAGAAACTGCAGACTCCGTGGCAAGCAGAGAGAAAATTCAACTATCAGTCCAAGAGTGGGGGATAATCAAAATAGCCGTAGAACATGGCACGCCAATACCAGGAGATGCAAGCAAAAATATGCTATTAGGGTATCACTATGCCTTAAGACAGCAGTCAAAGCAATTAGCAAAGGAGAGAATTGAAATATAGAAGAGGAAAGAGTCAGCCATCGCAGCAAGCATAGCTTACCATAAAGCACGCAGTGATGCATCATATACAAATACCAAAAAGCATCATCGACATGGATCAAGGTTTGAAAACCTCGAACACTCCGAAAGGCAAAGCCTCTCCAAAAATCTCGACTCGTCCTTCCTATCGGTCGACGAGCAAGGTAATATCATACCAAAGACACCAGAAGCAGCGCTCATGGCAGCACAAACATATTGATACATCTCCAACGTATCCATAATTTTTGATGCTCCATGCTTGTTTTTACACCATTTGCTTAGTGTTTCGTTACACTTTGTGGCATTTTTTATGTATTTTCCGGAACTAACGTATTAACGAGATGCCACAGTGCCAGTTCCCTGTTTTCTGCTATTTTTGTGTTTCAGAAAAGTTACACAGGAAATATTCTCGGAATTGGACAAAACAAAAGCCAGAAGTCCAGATATTCACAGGAGCTTCCAGAACACCGAAGGAGAGACGGAGAGGGGCCACAGGGCGCCCACACCATAGGGCGGCGCGGCCTAGGGCTGGCCTACCCCCCGGTGGTGAGGCCACCCTGGTCCACCTCTAACGCCGCCCCTTCGCCTATAAAGACCCCCCGACGGGAAAAACCTAAGGACCCAATCATCGCGATCCGCCGCCGTCATCGACCCGAGATCGGGAGGGTCCAGAAGCTCTTCCCGGCACCCTGCCGGAGAGGGGAATCGCCACCGGAGGTCTTCTTCATCGCCATGCTTGCCTCTGGCGCGATGAGTGAGTAGTCTACCTTGGACTATGGGTCTATAGCAGTAGCTAGATGGTTGTCTTCTCTACCATGTGATTCATGTTTAGATCTCATGAGCTGCCTTACATGATCGAGATCACCGTTATGTAATTCTACATGTTGTGTTTGTTGGGATCCGATGAATATTGGTGTTATGATTGAGTTGATGTACTAAATTTTATCTTATGTTATCTCTATGTTGTTTATGATCTTGCATGCTCTCCGTTGTTAGTAGCTATCTTGGCCAAGTAGTTGCTAGTGACTCCAAGAGGGGGTATTTATGCTCGATAGTGGGTTCATGCCTCTATTTAATCCGGGGGAGTGACAGAAACCTCTAAGGTTGTAGATGTGCTATTGCTACTAGGGGGAAAACAACATTAATATGCTCAAGGGCATATGCTTTGTTTACATTACACACTTTGCTTAATGCAGTTATCTATTGTTCGCAACATAATACTTGTGGAGTTCTCGGATTGATTTGCCACAAGTGGATTATTAGTCATAGATGCAGTTGGATGGCGGTCTATGTTTCTTGTTGTAATGCCCAGAGTAAATCTCATTGTGATCCTCTTGATATATCATGTTGTCTTTATTCTATCAATTGCCCAACTGTAATTTGTTTACCTAGCATGTGTTATTTTATCTTAGGGAGAGACACCACTAGAGAACTATGGACCCCGGTCCTATTTTCTTTATATTGCTATCACCTGTTTACTTTACTCGCACTATTTACCTTACTCGCACTGTTTACTTTACTCGCATACTATTACTGCTTTCCACTCGATACGCTCATTCCTTTGTTTACAGCAAACCAGTGAGATTGACAACCTCATCGTAAGTTGGGAGCAAAGTTCTTGGTTGTGTTGTGTGCAGGTTCCACGTTGCTACTAGTTGAAGACGCGCTAACTCGTTTTATCGTAAACGGCGCCCTTGTTGGAGTGTCACTAGACTAGCAAGCATCACCTTTAGTTGTTTGGCTTCTTCCCCTTTGGATCGATAAACCTTGGTTTCTTACTGAGGGAAAACCTTGCTGTTGTACTCATCATACCTTCCTCTTGGGGTTCCCAACTGGACGGTGCTTTACATTATCAACACTGTGCCGCATCACATATCTATACACAATGCGGCTAAGTCCAGGAGACCCAAGAGAGCATATGCATCGAGCTGCACTGCAAGGCCTAAGGATGGTAGGCAATAAGTTGACAGCAAAAGAACATGAGGCACATCGCAACAAAGGAGAGCGTAAGTCAAGGTCACCACGCCGTCACAATAGTCCTCGTCACGGAAGCGGCAACCGACAATCTAGGACACCATCACCTAGGTGACACAAAAGCCAAAGCATGGAGGAACCCGAAGATCCAGGACCCCCACCAAAACATATGACTACGAAGACGACAAAAAAGAGATGGGGGCATCGTGCTTTACTCACAGGTTTCGCACCACGCCAGTACCCAAGGGTTTCAAGTAACCTCATGATCAGCAAAAGTACGATGGATCTCAGGAACCCCAATCATGGCTCTCGAATTACTTACAAGCAGTAAAAATATAGAGAGGAACAAAGGAAACAGCAATGCATAGCTTGCAACTACACCTCACTAGCGTAGCAAGGTCATGGTTGAGCAAATTAGAAAAAGGAACAATTGGAAGCTGGGAGGAACTCACAAAATAGTTCACAAGCAACTTCAAGTCGACATACAAGCGGCCAGCATCGATAGAAGCTGAAGCCTGCGTACAACAGCATAATGAGACACTAAGGTCATGTATCCAAATGTGGAGTATTATCAAAAATTCCGCAGTCGAAGTTTTGGATGAAAGAGCAATAGATGCTTTCACGCTCGGGTTGCGGCGAGGAGACTTAATCAAAGAAATGGGCAGAATCAAGCCAAAGACAGTATCTGATCTAATGGACATAGCGAATAGATTTGCAGATGGCGAAGATGCGTGCGACAACAAACAAACACGGTCACCAGAAGACGACAGAGGAAACAGGCACGACGTACAAAGGAGGAGATCCAGAAACTATGACAACCACGGCTCCCACAGTCAAGTAGCTGCAGGATACAAAGACAATACTTATCAAGGAGGTGACCGCAGAAATTCGGGAAACCGCAGCAGCGGGAGAGAAGATTACAACAAAAGGTTCTAGACAAGAGAACCTAGAGAGTACAACCCATCACCGGAGGATATGCTAAATGGACCATGCCATATACAGTTTGCGTTCATCAACGGAAAACGAGTATCCAGACATGCAATGAAAGATTGCACAACGTTCTTGAAACTCCCGGAAGCAGCCATAAACAAACAAGCCAAAGCAAAGAGACAAGGATACGACGGGAACACCAACAATGTGCCTACAAAAGATCAGCAAGTAAATAATGGAGCCTCTCAAGGTCAGGAACAGCCAAATCAAGGGCACGACACTGACGGAGGATATGTCCCATCCAAAGGGCACATCACAACAATGATACAATCAGTACCAAAATCAAACAAAGAGGAAAAGAGCATAACTCGCCAAGTTAACCTAGCAGTATCATCGCCTCCAGCAATAACGGAATATCTGCACTGGTCAGAGCAACCCATAGAATTCAATAGGGACGACCACCCATAACAGTGCCTCGGACGGGAAACGTGCCTCTGGTACTCAAAGCTCAAATTGGGACATACGACGTCGACAGAGTATTCATGGATGCAGGAAGTGGAATAAATCTTATATGCGCAAAAAATCTCCGAGCAATGCACATATCATTAGAATTCCTGAAACCAATAGACTATTCCTTCCATGGAATCATCCCAGGGAGTGCTAACTATCCACTAGGTTGAATAGCACTCAACGTTTGCTTTGGGAATTGCCAAAACTACAGAAGAGAAAAGCTCAACTTTGAAGTCATCGACTGGCCATCACAATATCACGCGATCCTTGGGCGACCCGCATTTTCGCGATTTATGGCAGTTCCTCACTACACATATCTGGTACTCAAAATGGCAGGACCCAATGGAATCATCATGGTGAAAGGAAGCTTCAAGTTATCAGACCTATGCGACAAGGAATTCCACAAGATGGCCCAAAACTTTGGCATGATGGCCAACTATGGAGAACCCAAAGACAAGGCAAAAAGCGCGACTACAGGAGACACACAACAACTCGAAGGACATCCAATAGAGCCAGAAGTGAAGAAACTGCGGGTGCAGACGTCAGATCCAGGAGAAGCAGCAGAAGACAAGGGAAAAACTTTGGCAACATAGGCGACAAGTGCACAAAAGTAGAGTAGAAAAACAAGGCTATTAAAAGCCAACAAGCTATCCCAGGGCAATGCCCTCTAGATCCAGAACACGGGTCACTGGCCGGATCTCTTGGGACACCCCATGTATCTTACATTATAAGTATAAATAAAGACAAAGTTCCTCCTATTTGAGTTTACGTGTCTTCAAGTAAAACTGTGGCAAACGCACCAAACACAGAGCATAAACGCCATGAGGACAAAAACAAAATTTCTGGCAAAAGAACTCAGAAACAGAAACTCTCGCATTTCACAACATTGGCTGGTCAGAATCATCTACTCCTAGAGGGTTTAAGTAATGATGCTCGCGGAAAAATGCGGCATCCTCTCGAAGCAATCTAGCTATGATCCTCCTCACTGGTTGCAGTGTAGCATCCATATGGACTTGCAGCCTAACTCCCCCTTGAGGAAAACCTAGTGACATGGAGCTATAATTGAGCCTTGGATGCCACTTACATATCCATCCAAGAGCAAAATTGGCACCAGCCACCAGATTGAGCTCTATCAGTCGATGAATTCGCTGACTAGATCTAAAAATATCGAGTAGCTGCGTAATGCTTCCTGGCAGAGGGTTGCGGGGAAGCATGATGGAGTACATGGTCATCAAGGATTTTCGACAACCATCCACAGCCTCACTAATGTGCTGAGCGCGATCCTGTAGAAGTACAATAGCACTGCGGTGCCTTGGGTCAGCCCACAAAGAAGACGCATCTTTTGATACCTTCTCCAAAGCTGTGATTCACTCAGCAAATCGACGATTTTCATCAGCAGGATGTAAGCAAGTACCTGGAAGGTACAAATTCATCAAAATACAATGACAAAAGAGGCAGCAAGAATTTCAAGAAGGTCTACAGGAAACTTACACTTCAACTGTTCACAAGCTGATTCGATGAACTCAACAACGAAAGAGTCACACTCCTTCAGATGCATAACTTGGGCAACTGAACCCGACAATTTATCTTCAAGAACGGATACTTGCTTCATCAGGCCATAAGATTTACTGGCCTAGGTCATAGCAATCTTCGCCTGATGCTTCATCAAAGATAAACGACCTTCAAGGTCCGCAATCCTCAACAAGTATTCACTGCATCGGCAAGAAGAACGAGTAGCAGAAAGAGTCGCAATACGAAGTGCATTGACAGGAGGCGACCCATGACCACGATCCATCGATCCACCAGTACTCTCATGTTGGAAGGAAAGAAAATACAAAAGGACACAACTTGTCGTGGGGATGACTTAGGGGGCGTACCACGGGCCAGGCAATATGTCGGCTGGCGTCCCAGGAGTCCCCGCGGCTCCAACGCGAGAAGACCGGCTCCGACCGAAGGGCCGGCTGCGCCAGCAGCCGGCTGGCGACTCCACCGAGGAGAACTGGAGCCGGGCGATGAAGACAAAGGTTCTCAACGGTTGTCTGGCCAAAAGTAGGACGGCCCCGACAAGAGCGGCAGGGGCGCAGGACAGGAGTGACGAGCGCCATGACCACGTCCAGCCAATGAGCGATCGAAGACCCTTCCCCACGATGGGATCCGAGGCAAAAGGGAAGGGATATGCCCTCCAGATGCCAGCCCAGGGGAAAGGCACTTTATAAAGTGCCTTTGCCAGAGTAGGGCCGGAGGAGGACGCCACCGTCGAGGAGCCGGCAGCCGGCCGAATTGCTACCTAAACCTGTAACCAGGCCCCCGCCTATATAAGGGGGCCTGGACCCTTAGCGTAGGAGAGATCCGATCTTCTTCTTCCTCCTCTAGCCGAACAGCTCGAGGAGCACTGTAATCGTGACTACCTAATCAATACGAAGCAGGCAGGAAGTAGGGGTTTACCTCCAACCGGGAGGGCCCTGAACCTGGGTAAACCGAGGTGTCTCTGTTGGCACAATCCTGAGCCGGACCTATCGTCACCAACGTCGAGCCCCTCCGATAAGCCTCCCCATGGCTACTGTCTCCAAATTCCCACGACAGTTGGCGCCCACCATGGGGCAAAGCGCGGTGGCGAGTGGAGTCAAGTTCCGGCCGGGACCCTCCAGCGAGAAGGTCGCCTCCGGCCTCATCTGGAGGTTCGGCACCTTCGACTGCGTCGACGACAACTTGGCCCACTTCAAGAATGGCTTCGGCAACAGCGGCTCCTTCCTCGACGTCGGCAGCCACCGCTTCTACGTCGCCAAGCCCTTCCCAGAGGAGGTCACCGACGTCTTCGACTCCCTCTGCGACGGAGGCTCGAGCTGCGGTGAAAGCAACAATCTTGGCACCATGGTCGAGGTGATGGCCCTGGGAGAGGATGAGGGTGGCGACTTACCGCGCCCCGAGTGCCCGTCGCTCGAGCGCCCACCTCCTCAGGAGCAGGATGCTCCACTCCCAGAGCGGGATGCCCCGGACGTCTCCGTGGTGGACCTGCGCGTTCCCCTCGACCGCGTCATCGATCCCGGCCGGGTCGCCGAGGCCCTGGAGCGGACGCGCCTCGTTCTCCTTGGCAAGATGGCTGGAGACGAGGCCAACCGGCGCCGCGCGAGTGCCACGCTCAGCGAGTTCTACGACGTGCATGGAGACGCACCGACCGAGCTCGCCCATGACTCGTGCCGCAGCTTCGCCACCGTCGTCCCCGGCCAGATCCAGCGGTCACCATCGGCAAGCCGACGCCGCGGAGGGCCTGGACAGGGCGGCCGTGCTCCGAGCGGCAGCGCCCAAGGCCGCCGCGCCCAGCAAGGCAGCGGAGCAAGCAGGCCATGCTTGATCGCGGAGTCAGCGCCAGGGTCGGAGTCCCAGGCTCGCCCATCGGCGCTGCACATCCACCTGTGGCTCGACCACGTCAAGACGTCCTCTAGGGGATCTGCTAGCTCAAAGCGAGCAGCTTCTGACCAAGGAGGCCCGAGGGCTGCATGCAGCGGTCATGGGCGCAAAGAGGGCAAGTGCACCCTCGATGATGCGCTTGATCAGCCGTGTAAATTTCACACCTCCCCGGGCAGGGAAGCAACCCACTCCACGTGTCAGCGTCGTTTCATGAGAGAGCTGGAGCAGCGCGCTTGGCAGGTCCCTGGTACGTCGCAAGCGCAGCCGGCTGGAGGTCAGGAGGACCAACAGCGCGACCCGGCTAGAGGCGAGCCGGATCAAGATGATGACTTCCCGACCGATGTGGAGCAGTATCACATTTTCACTACCCCCGGCAAGGACAAAAGGAACGACCTTTGGCATGAGGCAGAGGTGAACGCTGTGATGCCCGCAGAACCCCAGTTCATGCATTGGTCTAAGGCGGCCATTACCTGGGGGCGCGAGGACCATCCGAGGCTGATGCCCAGCCCTGGAGAGTACACTCTGGTTGTGGATCCTGTTGTGTGTTCCGATACGCACATGTGTTGATTCTCCCGCGTGCTCATCGACGACGGTAGCAGTATTAACCTTCTTTACCAAAGCTCCCTGGAGAAGCTGGGCATCCCGCTTGCTCAGCTGAAACCTAGCCGGCTCACCTTCCATGGCATCGTGCCTGGGCATTCTTGCACCCCTTTGGGCAAGGTGCAGCTGGAGGTTTTCTTCAGAAAGAAGGGGAATAGCCGCCACAAGCCCATTTGGTTCAAGGTGGTGGATATCAGCAGTCCCTACCACGCGCTGCTAGGCTGTCCGGCCCTGGCCAAGTTCATGGCAGTCCTGCACTACGCCTATCTAAAGATGAAGCTCCCAGGGCCCAGAGGTGTGATCACAGTCTCGGGAAACTTCAAGAAGTCCCTGGCCTGTACAAAGGAGAGCTCGCAGCTGGCAGAGGCGCTGGTCATCGCCGAGGAGAAGAGGCAGCTTCTACATCGCGTGGAGCTGACCCAACAAGACGTACCGGTTCGCCAGTTGCCTGTGGAGCAATTCGAGCCGGCCAACGACACCAAGAAGATCCTGCTGGACGAGAGTGACCCCTCCAAGTACGTCATCATCGGCACCGGCTTGTCTGCCAAATAGGAAAGCGAGCTCACCAGCTTCCTCCGTGAGAATCGGGACATCTTCGCATGGACTCCAAATGACATGCCTGGTGTGCCGAGGGAGCTGGCTGAGCATGCACTCAACGTCCGGCCGGATGCCAAGCCGGTCAAGCAGCCGCTGTGGCGGTTTGTAGAAGAAAAGAGGAAAGCCATTGGCGAGGAGATTGCCCGGCTCCTTGCAGCCGGCTTTATCATGGAAGTGTTTTACCCTGACTGGCTTGCAAACCCAGTCTTGGTTCTGAAGAAGAATAACACTTGGCGAATGTGTATCGACTACACCAGCCTCAACAAGGCTTGCCCCAAGGATCCTTTCGCGCTGCCATGAATTGACCAGGTGATCGACTCCACAGCCGGCTGTGACCTATTGTCTTTCCTGGGCACCTATTCAGGCTACCACCAGATCCCGCTCTTCCAGCCGGATCAGATCAAGACCTCCTTCATCACCCCATATGGAGCCTACTGCTACGTTACCATGCCGTTCGGCCTGAAAAACACCGGAGCCACTTACCAGCGAACCATGCAGCGATGTCTGCAGGAGTAGATTAGGAGGAATGTACACGCCTATGTGGACGATGTGGTGGTGAAGACCAAGCAGAGTGGCATGCTCCTGGACGATCTCAAGGAGACCTTCACCAACCTGCGGTGCTATCGCATGAAGCTCAACCCTAAGAAGTGCACCTTTGGTGTGCCGGCTGGGCAGCTCCTAGGTTACATCGTTTCCCAGCGAGGGATTGAGGCTAACCCCTCGAAGATAAAAGCCATCGAGGCCCTAGAGAAGCCCACCCAGCTCAGAGATGTGCAGAAGTTTGCTGGTTGTTTGGCCTCGCTTAGCCGGTTTGTCAGCCGGCTCGGGGAGAAGGCCATGCCGCTGTACCAGCTGATGAAGAAGACGGACCACTTCGTTTGGTCCCAACGCGCTGACGACGCCTTCAACAACCTCAAGCGAGCCCTGTCTACCGCGCCAATCTTGGCAGCGCCGGCACCGCGAGAGCAAATGCTGCTCTACATCGCAGCAACCCCGCGCGTCATCAGCGTGGTGATCGTGGTGGAGCGCACCGAGGAAGGCAAAGAGCTGCCGGTCCAGCGCCCGGTGTACTACTTGAGTGAGGTGCTCACTCTCTCCAAACAGAATTACCCGCACTACCAGAAGGTCGCGTACGGCGTGTACATGGCGGCCAAGAAGCTGAAGCACTACTTCGAGGAGCACCCAATCACGGTGGTAAGCACCACCCTGCTCTCGGAGATCATCGGGTGCAAGGATGCGTCGGGAAGAGTGGCCAAATGGGCGATCGAGCTCGCAGCTCATACCATTCAGTACAAGCCCAGGACGACGATCAAGTCACAGATCATAGCGGACTTCTTCGCTGACTGGGGAGAGCACCAGTACCTGCCGCCGGCTCCGGACTCCACCCACTAGCGCATGCACTTCGATGGCTCCAAGCTGCTCGGGGGTTTGGGAGCTGGTGTCGTCCTCACCTCTCCCAAGGGAGACAAGCTGCAGTACGTGCTGCAGATGCACTTCCGTGCGTCAAACAACGTCGCTGAGTATGAAGCCCTGATACATGGGCTCAAGATGGCCAAGCAGATCGGCATCAGGAGGATCCTCTGTTTCGGAGACTCCGACCTAGTGACGCACCAGGTCTCAGGGGACTGGGACGCCAGGGATGCCAACATGGCCTCCTATCGCTTCTACGTGCAGCAGCTCAGCGGATTCTTCAAGGGCTGCGAGTTCCACCATGTCCCCAGAGCAAACAACGAGGAAGTAGATTGGCTGTCCAAGATCGGCGCCACCAAGCAGGATATCCCAGCTGGGGTATCCCTGGAGATCATCCACAAGCCGTCTATCAAACCTTCGCCGGAATCCATATCCATCTACGTGCCTGGAGACCCAGCCCCGGCTCAGGTACCGCCACCGGACCCGGGGGCTGCCGTCTCGGGGCTGGAGGAGGCAGCCGGCCAGCCCAGCGCGGCTGGCTCGACAAAGGACAGGGGGACTGCCGGCTCCACGCCCGCTCCCCTAGCCGGACCATCAGATGAAGCTGGCACAACGACGGACCCGGGGGCTGCTGAGCCTCTGGTTGCCAGTGTCTTCCACATACGGGTGATACCTTCCTGGGCGGAGCCATTCTCCAACTACCGCATCACTGGGGACTTGCCGCAATACGAAGTGGAAGCTAGGCGAATTCAACGTCGAGCTGGGGCGTACACCATCATCAACAGCGAGCTGTACAAGCGCAGTGTGTCAGGCATCTTCCAGAAGTGCATCGAGCCGGAAGAAGGGATAGAGCTGCTAAGAGAGATACACCAAGGGGAGTGCGGACATCATGCATCTTCCAGAGCCTTGGTGGCCAAAGCCTTCCGACATGGCTTCTACTGGCCAACGGCCAAGCAGAATGCAGAGCAGCTGGTGAAGCAGTGCAACGGCTGCCAACGCTTCTCCAAGCATAGAAACACTCCAGCGGCAGCTCTCAAGACCATCCCGCTCACCTGGCCATTCGCGGTTTGGGGTCTGGACATGGTAGGGCCATTCAAGACCGCACCCGGGGGCTTGACGCATCTGCTGGTTGCTGTGGACAAGTTCACCAAGTGGATCGAGGCCAAGCCAATCAAAAAACTCGACGATTCGTCCACGATCAAGTTCTTCAACGAGATCATCACAAGATACGGAGTTCCCCACAGCATCATCACCGACAACGGGACAAACTTTGCGAAGGGAGTCTTTGCGGATTACTGTGGTCAGAAAGGCATCCGGCTGGACTTAGCGTCAGTAGCGCACCCTCAGTCAAATGGATAAGTGGAGAAGGCAAATGGGCTGATCCTAGCCGGCATCAAACCAAGACTGGTCGAGCCTCTCGAACGCTCAGCCGGCTATTGGGTCGAAGAGCTACCCTCAGTGCTCTGGAGCCTGCGCACCACTCCAAACCGCTCTGTTGGCTTCACACCTTTCTTCCTAGTCTATGGAGCAGAAGCGGTGTTGCCCACGGACATTGAGTTCGACGCGCCCAGAATTGTCCAGTACACAGAGAAGCAAGCAAAAGAAGCTTGCAAAGATGGCGTCGACCTCCTCGAGGAGGCGCGAGAACAGGCTCTGGCTAGATCAGCGCTTTACCAGCAACAGCTACGACGATACCACAGCCGGAAAATTTGCCCGCTCGCGTTTCGCGAAGGAGATCTCGTACTCCGGCTGGTCCAAAGCACTAAAGGCATGCACAAGCTGTCTCCTCCCTGGGAGGGACCGTTCATTGTCAGTCGGGTGCTGGGCAATGGGACATATTACCTCATCGACACACAAGAGCCCAGAAAGAACAAGGCAGATAACTCTGACAAGGAGACCGAGCGTCCCTGGAATGTCAGTCTCCTAAGACCTTTCTTCTGCTAAGGCGAAAGCTTGTACCCCGAAAAACATGTCAATGAATAAAGGAAAGCGGAGCGGATAGTTACGGCCGGCTCCGAGGAAAACACTTCGTGTATGTTTTGCTTCCTACGTTATTCACTTGACCGGTAGCCGGCTCCAGGCACCGAGCCACAGCCGGCAGCCCCGAAAAAGATCGATCTCTCGCCAGCCGAATGAGTACCGCGTATGAAGAAGGTCTCGAGCCCAACCTCCGCCTTCCAGCTCCGCACAGCCGGACGGATAGGAGCCGGCAGGCCACATACGAGGGAAAGCCGCAGAGCAGAACCGTAAACGATAGAAAAATCGCTCAACCAGGCGTTAAGGACAATGTCTATTAACTAAGCGTTGGCTAGCACGAGTCGGGGGCCCGATAGACCGAAGTACTACTTCTCACTCTGCGGCACGCTCCCACCCTAGGCCGGCATTCGGCTGCCGGCCCAAGGGAGACCAACCGGCACCAGGCTGCCGGTTGGGGGTAGAAGGGCCGAAGGGTAGGGAGGTTAAGGAAAAGGTTGAGGGAACCAGACGAAGGCAAAGCCAGCGAATAGCTGACAGTCACAGTTTTTGACGTTTGGGCTGAGAAGCCACGCCCAAGAGGTTCGAAGCTAGAGCTACCTCGCCTGGCGTTGGCATCATTCGAGAAAAGTTAGTTTTGAGCTAGCTGCTAGTCCAGCTACCCCAAAACTCAGGGGCTAGGGGGAAAGAGAATTGGCCCTCAGAAGCAGGCCGGCTCCAGTACCTCGCCGGCTGTCCGAGCAGCTGGCGCTGCGACACGATAGGCGAACGAGCAGCGAAATTGAAACCTAACACTCACAAAGCAACGGCTAGAGCCGGAAACTGGGAGACCTACTCCAATCGTGGGAAGGGAAGCGCGCCGGCTTCGACCTCGCCCGAGCCGGTACAGGATTCAGTTTCCGTTCCGTCCGTGCTGGAGCCGGAGCTAACCCATTCTTCCTGGAGCCGGCCAGCAGAAGCGCCGTTCCATCCGCGCTGGAGCCGGAACTAGTCCATCTGGAACCGGCCAGCAGAAGCACCTTTCCCTCCGCGTTGAAGCCGGAGGAGCCCGCCCGAAGCGTTTGCGCAGGCCAGTGACCATCGCGGTCCCTACCTATGGATTCGCGTGACAGCGGATTCGCGTGGGAAGAGTCATCGCATCACAATGGCGTCGAACAGAAGGCACTTGCGCAATGGCAAAAACACACAGTGAAGAAAGACATTCGCGCAGCAAACGAAGAAGAGCAAGCGAAGATTTGCACGAAACTAAAAGAGTTCTTAGGCAAACGGTTACATATTGTTGGCCACGCTAAGGGCCGGAGTAACAAAAGGACTCCCCCACCTAACCCCTAGACTCTCGCTGACGGTGCCGCTGTCAAGAGGGAGGCTTCGGGGCCGCTCGCCGATCATGGCCAGGGGGAGTAGGCGCGGGCGCAGCCGGAGCCGTCGACGACGCGGACACAGAGGATGTGTGACCTGGCGCGGTGGGTCAGGATGAGAGACCACCCCCGCTCCAGGCCGTAATCGTTGAAGAATCGCTCCCACCCCCCGGTGAGGTAGCTCTTCCCCTCCTCGTCATGGAGGACCTCGACGTCGTACAGCGGCTGCCCACCGCTGCCATCCTCGATCATGAAGCTTGTCGGGGGATTCTTCCCCATGGTGCCGACGAAGCTGGCGGGGAGTGGAAGGCGCTCCTTACTCCCGGCCAGCAGGGGCACCAGGGCGGTGGCGAACCAGTGCACCGGGACGTAGGAAAGCCGCTGCTTCGTCGGCGGGCGCGGCGGCGCCTTTCGCACCTTCCTAGCGGCCGCGCTGGAGGAATCGTCGACGCCCGGACCAGTGAGGCCCGGAGGGGCGGCCCCGAACGCCATCGCGGCGCCAACGAGGGAGGCCGCCGCCTCCAGGGGCATCCCGGTAAGACCGGCGACGGAGGTCGCGGCCGCGGGGACTACGGCACCGCCGATGGCCGCGGCAATGGTCCCCCCGGCGGCCGTCGTGAGGGCGGCGGAGCGGCCGGCCCCGGAAGACCTGGCAGCGGCTGCGGCCGCAAGCGCAGCCAAAGTCTTCTTGTTGCGGCTGCCCAGTGGGCGGCCGCGCTTCCGGGACATCGGTGGCGTCGCCGCCGGGCCCTCGGCTCCGGGCTGGCTTCCGAGCGGGCGTTCCCGCCCGCGCTCGCCCGGCCCGTCGCCAGCCCCGGCTCCGCTATTCACCCTGAGTGCTGACATTGAGATCGGAGCAGGAGTTGTGGAAGCAACGGTTTCGGCTAGGCAGGGAAGCGGAGGCGACAGGTGAAGGAATGGAGGCGCTCAGAAGTGAGGAAAACCCTCGAGACCTCCAAGATTTAAGGGCTGGCAAGGCACAAAAAGCCGAGCCGGTTTAATGCGATTTAATCGCGCGCATGGCGTTTCGATGGGACGCGACGCTGACGCCAGCTCCGCTTCGTTGCATGACGTCTGTCGGAATCATTGTGGTGGGCGAAGGTCAAAGTGACAAGACAGGCCACTGGCACGCTGCGTCGACCGCTGCATGGGAACAAGACCCGAGGCGGTGCAAGTTCCCAGGAGGCATCACGCCGGCTCGCGGCCTCCAGCCGGGCCGCATCTTGGAGCCGGCTCGCCCCGAGACGGCCGGAGGAACTCCGCAAGACTCAGCCTCGATGACTAAAGCGACCAAGCCGGACCGAAATCCTGGGACTTCGACGAAAGCGAGCAAGACTTCGGCGAGAAGAAGAACCCGCCAAAGCCCCATGCAAGCCCATGAGACTTCGCCAGTTTCGGGGGCTAGTGTCGTGGGGATGACTTAGGGGGCGTACCACGGGCCAGGCAATATGCCGGCTGGCATCCCAGGAGTCCCCACGGCTCCAATGCGAGAAGACCGGCTCCGACTGAAGGGCCGGCTGCGCTAGCAGCCGGCTGGCGACTCCACCGAGGAGAACTGGAGCCGGGCGATGAAGACAAAGCTTCTCAACGGTTGTCTGGCCAAAAGTAGGACGGCCCCGACAAGAGCGGCAGGGGCGCAGGACAGGAGTGACGAGCGCCACGACCACGTCCAGCCAATGAGCGATCGAAGACCCTTCCCCACGACGGGATCCGAGGCAAAAGGGAAGGGATATGCCCTCCAGATGCCAGCCCAGGGGAAAGGCACTTTATAAAGTGCCTTTGCCGGAGTAGGGCCGGAGGAGGACGCCGCCGCCGAGGAGCCGGCAGCCGGCCGAATCGCTACCTAAACCTGCAACCAGGCCCCCGCCTATATAAGGGGGCCTGGACCCTTAGCGTAGGAGAGATCCGATCTTCTTCTTCCTCCTCTAGCCGAATAGCTCGAGGAGCACTGTAATCGTGACTACCCAATTAATACGAAGTAGGCAGGAAGTAGGGGTTTACCTCCAACCGGGAGGGCCCTGAACCTGGGTAAACCGAGGTGTCTCTGTTGGCACAATCCCGAGCCGGACCCATCGTCACCAACGTCGAGCCCCTTCGATAAGCCTCCCCGTGGCTACTGTCTCCAAATTCCCACGACACAACTCTGAAACCCAATCAAGCATGACATTTCATAAAGGCAAAGTATTTACAAAGAGTACAAGTTCCCTGACTGGTCTTCGGGCAAAATACGAATGAGTTCATTGCAAAAGGAAAAAAAGACTACAAGGGAAGTCTAAGTCTACGCCATGTCAGTAGCAGGCTCCGCGGTGGAAGAAGGTGAGGGAGAAGTAGCACCAGCGCTTGGCAGGGGCATCGACGCACTTGTTGCAGGAGTCGAAGAAGCCGGAGTGGAAGTCAAAGAAGCCGCCGAAGGAGTGATAATCGACACAATGCCTGGCGCATACTTCTTCGCCTTTTCAAAGAAACCTAGCAGCTCTGAAAGAGGTCGACCACGGGAAGAGCTAATCTTTTCCCAGTCAACCTCCTTGCCATGTGCATAAGCAAGCGCAATGGCTTCTTCAGCACCTCGCTTCACCGAGCGGCTCTTCATCAGTAGGATAGGATCTTCGGCGGTGTCGAAAGCCGCGGCAAGTTTCTTCAGGTCAGCAGTTGGCACATCCACCTTTTTCTTCGGCCACAACCCGACAAAAATCCGCGTTAGCATGCAGCGAGCCAGCTCGAGGATTTCCTGGATAGATATCTGATACGTCTCAAACGTATCTATAATTTTTGATGCTCCATGCTTGTTTTTACACCATTTGCCTTGTGTTTCTTTACACTTCGTGGCATTTTTATGTGATTTCCGGAACTAACCTATTGACAAGATGCCACAGTGTCAGTTCCCTGTTTTCTGCTATTTTTGTGTTTCAGAAAAGCTACACAGGAAATATTCTCGGAATTGGACAAAACAAGTTCCAGAAGTCTTATTTTTCCCGGAAGAGTACCGAAGACCGAAAGAGAGCCGAAGGGGGGCCACAAGGGCCCCACAAACTAGGGCGGCGTGGCCTAGGCCCTGGCTGCACCCCCTATGTGTGAGGGTGCCCTGGCAGCCCCCTGATGACGCCCCTTCGCCTATATTAATCCTCGGGACGGAAAACCCTAGGGGAGTCAGCGTTTTTCCCAGAATAGTTCCGCAGCGCCGCCGCCATCGAAGACAAATTTTGGGGGACAGAAGTCTCTGTTCCGGCACCCTGCCGGGATGGGGAAGTGCCCCCGGAGCCATCTCCATCGGTCTCCATCGCTGTCTCCGCTGTCTCCATCGACCTCACCGCCATCTCCATCAACCTTGCTGTCTCCTATGATGAGGATTGAGTAGTTCTCCCCCGGGGCTGAGGGCTCTACCGGTAGCTATGTGGTTCACCTCTCTCTCCCATGATGTGATCTTTATGTGATTGTGAGCTTTGTATCTAGTTGAATTGATAGATGTTATTATTCAGATATTATGCAACTCCTATGCTTTATTATTGTACTCTCCGGAGATACCTCGTATCGTGGTCTAAAGGTGACTAGTGTGTGCATCATGTGTATCTTTTTGGTTAATGTCTCTATGAAATGTTGGTGTTTGTTGGAACCATCTAGTGCGTTCGTGGTGATAGTGTGGGACAATCTAGTTTGGGTACATACGGACTTTGAGGAGTGCTTCGTAGCCCTACGCATGATTAGTGTATGATTTCCATTGGAGAATTGTTTTGAGTTGCATATTGAAGATATTATCTATTGGTTCAATTATGTTATATTTGTTGGGAGTGTGTCCACTAGTGAAAGTATGATCCCTAGGCATTGTTTCCAAGCTTTGTACACCGTTTACTTCCTGTTTTGTTACATGTTTGCCTGCTGCCACTTTTATTTCAGATTGCGTTTACTACTTATAATCATCACAACTACTTGTATTTCACTATCTCTTCACCGAACTAGTGCACCTATACATCTGACAAGTGTATTGGGTGTGTTGGGGACACAAGAGACTTTCTGTATCGTAATTGCAGGGTTGTTTGAGAGGGATAGCTTTGACCTCTTCCTCCCCGAGTTCGATAAACCTTGGGTGATCCACTTAAGGGAAACTTGCTGCTGCTCTACAGACCTCTGCACTTGGAGGGCCAACACTGTCTACAAGAACAGACGCGTGCGTAGACATCAAGCGCTTTTCTGGCGCCGTTGCTGGGGAGGTAAGGTAAAAGGTACTCGCATCCTTCTATGTGAGTGCTCGGAGTTATTTCCTTTAGATTCTGCAATTACATCTTTTTGTTTCTTGTTTTTATTTTCACTAGTTAGGCTTAATGGAAAATAAAGAGTTCTATAGTCTTTTTCCTGAGTTTAGATTTGAAGAGAAAATCAAAAAACCTTTGGAGCTTAATTTGCATGCTAATAGTGTTGTTAGTATGAATGCTTTGAACACCATTATTGCTAATGCTATAGAAAAGTCTAAGCTTGGGGAAGCTGGTTTTGTTACGCATGATATTTTTAGTTCCCCAGCTTTAGTGGAGAAAGTTTGCTCTGATGATATTTTATCTCCCCTATGTGATGATCCTATGCTTATTACCTATGTTAGTGATCATGATTGGGAAAAGCACTCTACTTTTGATATTGAAAATCTTTTTGGTACCAATTCTAAGGTTAATAATTGTTGTACCATTAGTACTATCCATGTTCCTTCTTATGATGATATGTTTGATGAATATGCTTTGAGAAATAGCTGTTCTTTAGCTTGTGATGATACTAAACCTCTAGTTTATGATGGCTATGATGATGAGTATACTGTTTTCAGTTCACCTACTTTTGAGGAGAAAATTAGTTATGATTACAATATGCCTCCTATTTTTGATGATTATGGTGATGAGAATAATTATTATGTTGAATCTGCTCCTACTACGATTGTTCATGTGGGGAGTATTAATTCTTTTAGGCATGTGGCTCATGATAGGGATGTTTTATGTGATAGTTCTATTGTTAATTCTATTCATGATGCTACTGAAAGTTATTATGAGAGAGGGAAACATGGTTTGATAGATCTCAACAATATTGAGTTCCCCTCTTTATGTTGCAATTTTTGAAGCTATACTTGTTTTGCCTTCCTATGCTTTTTGCTTTGCGCTTTCATGACTTGTCTCTTTACAAGATTATTTTTCATAGGAAGTGGTTTAGATTTAAATGTCTTTTACATTTGCTTTTTGATGCTCTCTATTGCTTTAAGTTCCTATATGGCGCCTTTGCCTCAAGCTCTTATATGGTGCCCACATGAGCATCTTTGCAAATTACTGCGCCTAGCTCAAAGGCGTTAAAGAAAAGCACTCTTGGGAGATAACCCATTGTCTTATTTCCAGTACTTTTTCTTTTATTTGAGTCTTGGAAGTTATTACTACTGTAATAACCAATCCTTATCCTTTTTATTTCGTTGTTGTGCCAAGAGAAGCCTCTAATTTGAGTGAGGTAAGATTTGGGGATGTTGCTGTCCTGAAACAGTTTTTGGTGCTGCACCATAAAAATTCGTGAAAATTGTCTGTATATCTTTTGGACCTGCGATTTCTTGTGCATATGCCCCAGGTTATATCCAAACTTTCATTAGTTTAACACTTTTTGATTTGAGCAACAGAAAACCCTCTAAAAATTCGACCTTTGTCAGCTGTTCTGTTTTGACAGATTTCTGCCAATATTTGTGTTTGCCACTCGATCGCTTTCTTTTTGAGTTCTTTTGATCACGGAACTTTTGGGGAAGTTGCTACAGTAGTGTATACTTTATATGTGGTGGTTTTGAGTTGAAACCTGAAGCAAAAAGGGTTGATTCTTTGTTATTCTTAAACTAATGTTGCTAATAGATTTGTGTTTAGTTTTGTATGAAGGAAGTTTTCAAGTGTATGGATCGGAGAGTGATGAGATGAGTTGAAGAATGGACAAAAGCTCAAGCTTGGGGATGCCCATGCATCACCCCAAGAAATATCCAAGAAGTACAAGCGTCAAAGCTTGGGGATGCCCCCGAGGCACCCCTTCTTCATCGGCAAAAATCAGGTCACCTTTCAAGACACTATATTTTTATTGCTTCATGCACTATGCATTTTTCTTGGAGCGTCAGTTGCTTTTGTTTTCAGTTTTTCTTTGCTTTGTTTTCTGCAATAAATGTTTGGATCACATCATGTGTTTGGAGAGCGATATGCTCCGTTTTTCATTTGCCAAGAACACTCCATTTTTCACTCTTATCGTTTCAATGAGTGTTCTCTTTTTCTGCTACTGGGTTTAGCTTGCATTTTTTGCCTTGATTTGTGTTTAGATCTTGTTATATCTTTTCATCAAGGTGTATTTTTGCCTCTGGTCTTTATTGGTTTTCATCAAAAGAGGTGTTTATAAAAAGTTTGAATGGTGTTGGAAAAGAGAAAAAGCTTTATGCAAAAAAGTGGTACAAGAAGGAACTTGTGTAGACTACGGCCTAGGGTTTCGCATGTCGTGCTTGATGTCATTTTGATAGTATGCCTAGTGATTTTTGCTGTAGCATGACTTGTCTCAAATGACTGAGATTGCTTAATGAGCCTTTGAAAAAAATCATGCGTTGTTTATATTATTTGGAAGCATTAATTTGGTTTTCTCCTTGATGCTTTATTTGGGTTGACTTGGCGCATGCTCACACATGTTAGACTCTTACAAAGTCGCCAATAGCCTCTATGATCATTTAGTTTTTGACTTTTGATACCATCTTATGCTTCTTTTAATGTCTCTTTGCCGCTTTGCATGATTATGGCCGTTATTGCTCTCTTAGTTGGTCGCTCCCAGTCTTTTGCTAGCCCTCACCTTGTACTGAGTATGAGCTCTACTCGTGCATCCAACTCCTAAAAACCAAGTTTTGCCAAAGTGTCTACCATACATACCTATTAGCAATTTGCTATTCCAAGTAAATTTGACTTGCTTTTATTTACTCTTCAAATTAAACTCTTACCAGTGTTATGCAAAAATTGGTCAGTAAAGCTCTCATGAACCGGAAGGCACACTTTACTTTTTCTTGTTCTTAAAAATTTGACATTGTGGTCTCTTTTGTTGAGTTGTTATGCTTGCAAGTTGTAAGTTGGAGATTAGCCCAGCCATGCCGTCATGGGGCAAGCTATCGACATTGCACTTCTTATTTGAGTTGATATCGTGATCTTTTGTTTATGGATACTCGCGGTGTGAAATGATTTGGGAATCTTGCGGGATCATGGAGTTTGTATATGTGTTAGAGAAACGCCTGGGCCGCCAATCTAAGCCATGCATAATTCATGGTGGAAATTTGTAGCATGCCCATAGTGGACATTCGACGACGTATCTCAAAATAAAAAGCTATACAAATGGTAAATAAAAGAGATGTCGAGGTGTTCATTGTCTGCTTGTCCTGTCATTTTGATGTGGGCTTGTTCCATGTCATCGGGCACGGAGGTACCCTGTTGGCGGTTCTCGATGATACGTGTATACTTACAATGACAAGAGCTTGCTTGGGACTCTAAGTAAAGTAGCATGAGGTTTGGGTACTCGTATTCACGGGACACGAGGTTTTCAACATATGATTTGTCAAGCATATGCAGCGTAAGTGTTCTCGCATTAACTTTAACCATTCAAGATGCTTATGATGGGGGCAATGAGAGCTCCAAGCCAGTAAGTACCATAATTTTTGAAGGTTATAAAACTTGCAATCACTGCTTCCCTCTGCGAAGGGCCTTTCTTTTACTTTTATGTTGAGTCTCCACCTTCTACCTTTATGCATCGTCTAAGAGAGCATAGTTGTCATTCTTAGTATAATGTGCATTGTCCCAAAGTTTTCATTGATTGATTCATATTGTTGGTTTTACCTGTTCTTAAATTATTTGTATCTAGTTGCCCTCTTAAACTTGAAGGTGTCCTATGCATTTATGTTTTGCTATTCCAAGAGGAACAAGCTGAAAACCATTTACTATGTTTTTCCATATGATTTGAACACACGTTTGACTTTTATTGTTTCATTATTCATGATCTTTTGTGTCGTCGTGGTCAAACAACATATGCCATGGGATGGCTTAAATGGGGGCCGAACTAGATGCTGGAGGATTCGGGAGAGGGGAACGAGCTAAAAAGCACGACAGAAAGGAACATAGATCTACCCAGGTTCGGGGCTCTCGTAAGGAGATAACACCCCTACTCCTGCTCTACTGGTTATATATTTGGATCGATGGAGTATACAACAATGGTGCTTCCAAGCTCTCTGCTAGAGGAGGAAGATGAACTGCTAAGTGTAGGAACACAGAGTGACCAACCCCTCACCAGGGCTCCCGGTGCCACCTTATATAGTGGTGGCCAGGGTTACAACGGTCACAAGAGACCAGAAGACACGAACTACACTCCAAATAGTACCTGCTGACGAAGGCAGAGACCCTTGACTTTCTCCCTGATTGCTCTCGATGGGACTCCACATCCCTGTACCTTGTACCTCTTGGACTATGACCTTACCTCTGTGAGGTAAGGGCTGTACTTGTGCACAGAGTGGGTAGGTAGACCACCACTGTGCACCCTGTCAACATGATCCCTCTCCATACTTGGCAGAACCTCTCCTTGATTGTTGGGATATGACACCTTAGTTGACTTATGTATCCCGGATATAACCGTTGGCCATATCCTGGACCTATATGCCGGACCAACGACCTATGAAGGTCGGGTAATCCGGCCTCCCCTGCTTCTGCACGATATAACATATAAGTTAGGCCGGCATATCTATGTATATGCCGGCATTCCTCAATAAGTATCCCAGTTATATCGGTATATTCGGACATTAGCCGGGATACACATATATGCCGGCCTGGCCGATGCTCTTATATTCCGGCCAGGCCCTTCCTTGGTCAACCGGCATAAAGTCAACCATAGTCCTTGTATCTTTCTAGTCTCTTGACCCTACCGGGGGTCATCCCCCCGACACTAGTCCCCGAAGCTGCCGAAGTTCCCCAGTCATAACTGTGGAGCCTTGATAGGTTCAACATATCATCTTTTCGTTATACCCCGGCTCTCCGTTATATCCCGATGATCAGACTATATGCCGGGACATCCACGCATATACCGGCCACTGTTCCTTCTCCAAAAATTAATCCGGCTGGCCCTGAGGGTATTCCGGACGGAACTTATTCTTCGGGCAGTTATGCCGACATATAGACGAGACTTCCTTGAGAAGCCAAGCCTGACAGTTTGCATCAAAACTTGCAACTGCCCTGCCACCTCGAACGGTCACACGATGTGACGGTTCACAGTGCATTTACTTCCCGCCATCATTGCCTAGTGGCATGGTTACAGTAGCCGCCGCCCCACTCCGTGCCGCCACATGGCGACTCACCGTGGAAACGGTCGGGGTAGTGGAGCACTACCACCCCCACGACCCTTACCCGGAGATATATAAATAGGGCGGCGGGGGTAAACTTCTCCTTTTTACCCCACACCGTCGTCTTCTTCCTCTATCCCTCTGCCTTCTGCGCTTCACCGCCGGACCACGGAACAGAGAACCTGCTCCGTCGTCGATCTGCTCCACGCCGACGTCGACGCTCGACGACGCCCGACATCTTTGTCGATGACGCCGCTGCCGCCTCTTTCCTTTGCAACATTGCTGGGGGATCGGATCTTCCTCTGCACACTCGCCGCCGCTCCATTGCCGCCGGCCAAGCTTCGGTGAGTTCATCCTCTGTTCTTCCTCTTTCATGCTTTTTCGCAGCCTTGTTCCGATATCACTGCGCGCTTAGATCTTTAGCAGTTTCTCTCCCTAGTATCTTCTTGCCTTGATTAGCATTGCCAGAGAAGCTCTTCTATGGTTCACAGATGTTCTTGCGTAGAGCTTATTTCCATGCTTTGTTTCCGGTTTTAACTGCGTTGCTAGATCTTCCTTTCCCGCTGACTTCTGTGAGAGTAGTATACCGGCGAGGCTAACCTCCCTCTTCTCTCTGATATTGATAGGACTAACACCACGGGACTCCGGCTCTCACGCCTTGTTCCGGCCATCAAGATGGATTCCTCAAGCATGACGGGTACCTTGGCCTCAGAGGAAGATAACTCGGCCCGGATCCAAGGACGCTCCGGCTGGGAGGGGTCGGAGGTTACCCCGGCCGACATATCCTGGATCACATCCACCAGGAGAGTGCCGGAGGGTGTTGCATGCCGGCTACCGGCGGGAGAGACTGCGCCGGCACCTGAACCCGGCGAACGAGTTGTCTTCATTGCCCACTTCGAGTGGGGTTTCGGTCTGCCGGCGTCAGACTTCTTCCGAGACTTCCTCGACACCTACGACCTACAGCCTCACCATATCCCGGCGAACGCGGTGATGATCCTCTCCGCCTTCGCCGCATTCTGCGAAGGCTTCGCCGGCATAGAGCCCTTCTCCCAAGCCTGGGCGAAGTACTTCCAACTACGGAAGCAAGTCATCCAAGAGCCGCCCCGGAGCAAGGATGACCCGCCGGAGACGGCCCAGGAGAAAAAGGACCGCCCCATGACCCTATGCGGGCGGCCACCATCATGTCCTGGAAGGGCTCGGACTTCCCCAAGGTGGAGCTGCTTGAATCTTGCAAGAAGTGGCAGAAGAGCTTCTTCTACGTCAAGAACACCACCGACGTGGATCTGCTCAACCTGCCGCCATTTGTGGACGAGCCACCCTTGGCAATGAAGAACTGGACCTATAACCCTAAGAACTCCGTGATGCCGGTGAATGCGCTCCACCGGGTTAAGGGCGAGCTCCGGGATGCCGGCCTTACCCCTCAAGATTTAGTAGCATGCTTTATCAGCCGGCGCGTCTCTCCTCTGTAGCGCCGGTCACATAAAATCTGCCAGATGAGCGGGCCCATGGACCCCACCCGACATTCTACACACGAGCTGACTCCGGCTGACATTCTGCGGCGGATCAAGGACGTCTGCAAGTCCTCTCAGGCCACCTTTGCCTGGGGACTTGAACCATACAGCCGGGATTGGCCCGCCCCAACAGTAAATACTTTGGCCGATACATACTCTCTTGTCCGGCATATAGACACTTATCATGCATGGCCCGAGATATTGTTATTTGCCGACATACTTATAATGCTTGATCCGACATACTTCTTGCTTCTGACCCATTTACTTTGCCTTATGCAGAAGTTCAGCTTCCAGAGTATGGAGAACTCCCGGATCCAGATCGCGGCAGACCGCACTGCTGCGGACATTGAAGATCCGGATCATTGGGACAAGCTGCCCCGGAACACCCATGCTACCTCTGCCGCGGGTAAGGCCTCTTCATCCTGGCATTTCACTCAAGACTGGAGTGATGATGACTCTGATGAAGACTGCCAGATGTTTATCTGCCCGACACCTCTTGCTTATGCTCTTCTAGAAACACCTGTTGCTTACGCCTTTCCAATGCCGTCCTCAGCTATCCCGGACGACATGGTTGTCAACGCCGCCCCTCTGAACCAGGGACCTCCTTCCACCGGCGGACGTGCCGGCTGGAAGCGAGGCGTGAAGCCCCAGCCCGACACACCTCAGCAACAGAAAAGGCAGAAGGTTGGCGTGCCCATTCCGAAGAAACAGAGGCCTGTTGCCTCGGGGTAAGTTTCTTTTCTTCACATTATTTCTGACATACTTTCTTCTTTGATTACTAACTTGGCGCTTTTCTCTCATTCAGGGCTCCTCTTGCGCCAGAACATGTTTCCAGCTCAAGTGCCAGCCCCAACATTGAGAAGCCGGCGACCACTGCCATCCCCGACATACCTTCAGCAAGCCACACAACTTCATCGGCGCCGGCATCTTCGCCTACGCCTGACAAGACTACCTCCCCGGCGAAGGACGATCCTCCGCTGGAACAAGACAACTCTGCCCCCGACGTCCACACGGACTCGGGGGCTCAACAGGGACCTTCGGCTTCTAATGTCCACATGGACACAGGAGACCAACAAGATGCCCCCGACTCCGGCGTGCCCACCAGCGGCGCCGGGACAACTGTGGATGCCGGCGCAAGCAACAAGAGCGCCGGCATAGATAACAAAGGGAAGGGCCCTGCAGTGCCGGAAGTCCGGACTACTCCGGAACCTGCCTCTGCTGGCCAAGCTGCACCGGCCGCGCCGGAACAACCCGCGCCCAAGACTCCCTCTGCTGAGAAGACTCCAGCTCCAGCCAAGACCGCTGCCCCGGCCAAGACCTCCATCCCGGACAAGACCTCTGCCCCGGTCAAGTCCGGCACTCTTAAGATCCAGCAGATCCTCAAGTTCTGGACACGGTCTGCTGCACCTGCTCGCACTAAACCTGCACCCTCCAGCTCAGCCCTGGCACTCCCCTTTGGTAAGGCAGCAGCCCGGCCCAGCTTCTTTGATACGCCGGAGCTCGAAGGCCACGTCTCTCTGCTGACGAAGAGTGACCAGAGCCTTGGATCTCTTAAGGAGCACTGTATCAAGTGGAATGATGCCGACTTTATGGACACAGCTAGCTCCCGGAAGAAGAAACTGGCCGAAGCTTCGGCTACTGGCGATCCAGCTGATATCCTGGCCGCGAAGCCCATTCCAATTGTCTGCGATTTTCTCAGCATCCAGCAATGACTTCACCTTCTGGCCAATGCCACCAACGTAAGTCTTTTCTATATATATCCCCAGTCCCCGAAAATGTCGGCTGTCTGGGATACAGACATCCGGGATTTTCCGATACCTTGTTTAGTTAGCTGTTTTCAAATTAACTGTCCGACATATGAGCTCGATCCGAGCTTCAAATCCTAGTCACCGAGAGCCGGGATAGGTGCGCAGCACCTGTGCCGAGTCTTCAACAGCATGAATACTTCATATAATCTTCAATTGTACTGGCATGCTAGACTTTTCTCATAACCTTTCAAATCCTAATACTTTTGCAGCGCATGAACAAAACACGCGCCGACATGTACCATGACTTGGTGTGCGAGCACCGGAAGTTATCTGACGCACATAGCAAGCTCCTGCTGGAACTACGCCAGAAAGGTAAACTCATCCGACATATATGCCGGATGCCTTGCCTTTTTTTTTCATACACCTTTTGCCGGCACACCTTAATATGCCGACACATAACCTTTTACCGTTATTCCGCAGCTGGTGCCAAAGCCCAAGTCACCGATCTTGTCAAGAGGGTGAAGGAGCTAACAGGTATGCCGGATCATGCCGGATCATGCTGTCACCCAAATAGACACTTTATACTTCAAATCCTTTATCTCTTGTCACTGTTTTCTATCTTCACATTATTTCGACTTCAAATCTTTTCAGATGATAAAGCTGCACTGGAGGCACACCACCAGGACTGTACGCCCTCAGTGGATGTGGCCAAGCAACTGGACAACCGGGATGCCGCTCACAAGGTCGAGATAGAGCAATTGAAGGGCCGGATTGCCAAGCTTCTGGAGGAGAAGGAGCAGAGGGAGGGCCAACTCAAAAAAGCCCAGGAGCTGCTTGTCACTTCCGAAACCGACGCAGCCAATGCTCATGCTGAACTGGATGGCTTAAAGGAGCAGGCCACCAAATGGGAAGTTGCCATTGCCCAGCTCAATGCCGATCTCGCCAGTAAGCTTCAAATCCTTTTCCTTATCTTGCCCGACATAACCTTTGCACCAACACATCTTTTCCGGCATAATCTTTATGCCGACACATCTTTTCCTTTCGCTAACTCACTTGCCATGTTTCAGACATGTTCCCTGCTTCCGTCGAAGACGTTGAGCAGGCTTTGCAGGTGGATCGAGAGAACCGGGGTGTTCCGGTTACCTCGGCCAACTGGGACATGTCGGAGCAGATGGTGGCCCTGCAAGCCCGGAAGGACGCCATGACCTCCTACACCGATGATCTCTTCCTTGGCGCTCAGGAAGCATATTCTGCTCTGTGGCTGGGACAAAGGACGCCCATTGACCCCGTCGACCTCGGCAATGATCTGCAGCTCGCCAAGGTTCGCCTCCGGGAATGGCGGGATTCCGGCGCCCGGGTGGGAGCTGATGAAGCTCTCACCTACTTCCTCTCTTGGTACGAAAAAGCTGATCTGGAGACTTTGCGCACTGTGCGCGAAGGATCTATCTGGACCATGGATCCGGAACACATCCGGCGTTGGCGGGAACTGGCCCACAGTTATGTGGACTATGCCGACACCGATGCTTTTGTCCGGGACATCCGCGAGCCGAAGAAGACGGCAGACGACGCCAAGGATGCTGCTGACGCTGAGGGCTCCGACTCTAGCCAAGACAAAGAGGAAGCTGAAGAGGCCGGCACTGACGCTCCGGAACAGGGATCTGTCCCGGGCGGAGGTGATGGCTCCATTCCATCTACTGGGTCCGGCACTCCTAAAGCCGACATCTCCACTGCTACAGCTCCTCCAGCCGGCGGCTCTGCTTCTGCCACTGCTCCTTGACTTTGCAGCTGTTGGGGATATACCAAATAGGTATACCAGCGACGTAGTCCTAAATCAGCAAGCCAGGGTGGCCCATCAGGGGTGGTATGGCGGATTCGCCATACCGGGCGGCCTAGTTGCTGAAGTTGGCACGACGGTACTAGACGCAGGCGCTTATGGCGGATCCGGAGACAGGTCCATGGCGGGCTACTAGCGGCGAGCCTATGGCGGATCCGAAAGACGGCCCATGGTGGGTGACCTTGTAGCACACGCATAGGACATAGTCTAGGACTCCAAGTTGTATCCGCTCCGGTACCAACGTGTAGCCCACGCCAGGCGCCTTTATAAGCCTGGCGTGGAGCAGCCCTTGAGGCAACAGACCAATCTTACGGCCAATCGCATAGCGAAACAGCCAAGCTCATCATTGTAACCGAGCACTTGTTGCCATATAGTGAATTATAGCAGCACATAGGATCTCGCCACCGTCGCGGGATCTGAAGCTAGGTAAACTCGTGCTACCACCGTCCTGGATCGCTCCTCCGCGTTCACCCCCTTCCACAAACCGCCATACCCCTACCTCTATGGCAGATCTGTTGACGAAACCACGACAGTTGGCGCCCACCATGGGGCAAAGCGCATCTGGAGCGCGGATCCAGGCGGGATCCGCCTTTGTAGGCATCGGCGACACCGTCGCCATCGGCGCGTCCTCTACGATTCCGGCTTCCCCATCGTCCCAGTGGATAACCTCTGGGTGCCGGATAGAGAAGACCCTGCTCGATTCACCGTCATCCCGATTGGAGATATCCATATCTTCATTGGAGAGACAAACCCTACCCCCGCTACGGAAACCAATTTCCGGCGGATTGGTATGGCTGAAATCCCCAAACGGACCGCTTTCGAGCTGGATACGGGGGAGGACTCATCTGATCTAGAACTTTCCAAGTTGTCCAGATCGGATCTGAGAAGTAATCCCACCCAGCCCGCCCTAGAGGTAGAGGAAGTGGTGGAAGACCACAGTGTCATCGTGGTGAAACAACATATGCCATAGGATGGCTTAAATGGGGGCCGAACTAGATGCTGGAGGATTCGGGAGAGGGGAACGAGCTAAAAAGCACGACAGAAAGAGACACTGATCTACCCAGGTTCGGGGCTCTCGTAAGGAGATAACACCCCTACTCCTGCTCTACTGATTGTATATATGGGTCGATGTAGTACACCACAATGGTGCTTCCAAGCTCTCTGCTAGAGAAGGAAGATGAACTGCTAAGTGTAGGAGTACAGAGTGATCAA
>QXEO01000334.1:3296052-3346975 GCA_007115705.1 Dactylis glomerata
CTTCTTCCTCGGCCCAAAGTGCTTTGGACACGGATTCGTGATGAGCCCATCCCGTATGGGTTCAAAATCGAGAAAAATATCCGCCAGTACAATGGAGTCGATAGGCCTTTGACTTGCTACAAGACTACTTCAACGCAGTACAATTCGCCGGGGTATCACCCAATGTTGCTGTCCCGCTATTTCCCCCTGATGCTATCCGCACTGCGAGGCAATGTATCAACGACTTGGCAGAAAATTCATCCAAAACCTGGTTCGATATGCAAACTGCGTTCACCGAAAATTTCGAGGGGACTTACAAGAGACCCCACAACATTGGTGACCTCCAACGGTGCCGACGAGCCGATGACGAGACCTCCCGAACCTTTCTCGCGCGATGGCTGGATATGAAGAACTCCTGTGAAGGGGTTACTGACGAATCCGCCATCCTCGCGTTTATTGATAGTTTGGAGAGAGGCCAACTGCTCCGCCATCACCTGTTGCGAGAAAGGAACGAAGGGAAATTGACCCTAAATTCCATGATCACCATTGCTAGCAACTACGCGGCCACCGACGACGACGCCCGCGAATCTCTGAAGGCTTCCGCCATCCAGAACACTGGAAAGCAGAATAGTAGTAACAAACAGAAGAATCCGCCAGAAGAGCCGTAGGCTCCGGACATGGTCGCCACAACCTTTGCCGACAAGGGTCAAAGCAGCCAGCGCGGCAGGGGACGCGGAGGTGGCGGTGGCCAGCCGCGGAGTTCTGCAACTCCTGCTTCGGCGCCATCCGCCCCCATGTCCTACGATGAATACCGCGATATGCCATGTTTTGCCCATCGTGACGCGTCAGGAAAATGCAACCACACCAACCGGAACTGCAAGTTTGTCAACGACCTCAAGGCGGATCAAGAAGCTGGCTTCAAACGCAGCCGGCGACAACGGCCTCGCGGCAAAGGAAAAGCGGATAAAGACATGGAGTCTAGGGATGGCAGCGATATGGATGAAGACCCTGCGCCCAAACCCGCCGAAAAGGCAGAGGGTGGTGCTGGCAAGGGTAACCCAATCAAGGACAAAAAAGATGCCTTTCACACATTCCTTGGACCCCCCACGGCTAAGGCACAGAGAGCTGCTATGCGCTCACTCAATGCCACCGTGCCAAAAATCCGCCAGTACGTCAGATGGTCTGAAGTACCGGTGCACTGGAGCCGCGATGATCATCCAGAGCACATCCCAGATGGCTATTACGCCATGGTGGTATGCCCTGTAATTCATGGCTATGAGTTCTCCAAATGCTTAATGGATGGCGGCAGCAGCCTGAACATCATGTACGTGGAAACTTTGACAAAGCTCGGCCTTACCAAGACCCAACTCCGCCATAGCGCGGTCACCTTTTACGGGGTGGTTCCTGGTCGCCAAGCCAAGTCCCTCGGATCCATCACACTCAAGGTTGCCTTCGGTAGTGAGGAAAACTACAGAGAAGAGCCCATAACCTTTGAGGTTGTCCCGTTCAAAAGCACTTATCACGTGATCTTCGGGCGCCCAGCCTTCCACAGCTTTCATGCGAGGCCATGCTACATCTACAATCAGCTGAAGATGCCAGGGACCGGATGGCATAATCACCGTTTATGGCAGCTTCCGAAAGGCAAAGGAGTGCGAGGAAGGAGAAGCCGCCTTCGCGGAAGCAGTGTTCTTCGGCGAGGAATTCAAAGAAATCCACGCCGCTACGGACCCCGCGGAGATGCCGGCATCCAAGCAGGAGGTTTCCGCCTCCCCGCCCACCTTCAAGCCTACAGTCGATACGAAACAGGTAGAACTTGTCACTGGCGATGCCGCCAAGACCACCGCCATTGGGACAAATTTGTCCCCCAAATAGGAAAGCGCGCTCGTCGAGTTCCTCCGTGAGAACCGGGACATCTTCGCATGGCAGCCATCTGACATGACGGGTGTACCCAGGGAACTCGCCGAGCACGCTCTGCAGATAATTCCTGGCTCAAAGCCAGTAAGACAAGCCATGAGACGCTTCGGAGATGAAAAGCGCCGCGCCATAGCAAAGGAAATTTCCAAGCTGTTGAAAGCAGGCTTCATCAAGGAAGTGATACATACTAAGTGGGTGGCAAATCCGGTACTAGTTCCTAAGAAAAACACAAAAGTTCTGCGCATGTGTGTAGATTACACTGGCCTGAACAAAGCATGTCCAAAAGACCCTTTTCCCTTGCCTCGCATTGACCAAGTCATTGACTCAACGGCGGGATCGGAGCTACTGTGTTTCTTAGATGCCTACTCCGGATACCACCAGATCAAGATGAAAAAGTCCGATCAGCTCGCTACGTCGTTCGTAACACCTTATGGCACATATTGCTATGTCACAATGCCATTCGGTCTGAAAAACGCAGGAGCAACGTATCAGCGCACCATGCAAAAGTGCCTGGCGGATCAAATCGGACGAAATATCCACGCATACGTGGACGACATCGCAGTTATGTCTAAGAAGCAAGATGGCCTTATAGCGGATTTGCAAGAGACATTTGACAATCTCAGGAAGTACAACATGATGCTTAACCCAACGAAGTGCGTCTTTGGGGTCCCAGCTGGACAACTCCTAGGATTCATCATCTCCCACTGCGGAATTGAGGTTAACCCGGAGAAGATCAAGGAAATCCTCGACATCTCCCGACCCATCGACCTAAAAGACATGCAGAGACTCACAGGCTGTGTGGCAGCAGTGAGCAGATTCATCAGTCGTCTTGGCGAGAAGGCTTTGCCACTCTACAAGCTGATGAAGAAATCGGACGAATTCGTCTGGACCGACGAGGCAGACGCTGCACTTAAGGATCTGAAGAGAGTGTTATCCACTGCACCAGTCCTAGCGGCTCCCGAAGACCAGGAACCCATGTTACTATACATGGCGGCAACCAATAGGGTGGTCAGCATCGTCATGGTGGTAGAGCGTAAGGAAGAAGTGCAGGAGTATGGCGTACAGAGACCAGTCTACTATGTCAGCGAGGTCCTGACGGAATCCAAGCAGCGCTACCCTCACTACCAAAATTTGGCATACGGAGTTTTCCTAGCTTCCCACAAGCTAAGGCATTACTTCTATGACCATAAGATCACAGTGGTGAGCAAAGCCCCACTGAAGGACATCATCAACAACAGCGACGCAACGGGACGAGTTGCGAAGTGGGGCATTGAATTGGCCTCTTTTGACATCGACTACAAGCCTCGCACCGCCATCAAGACACAAGCTTTGGCGGAATTTATGGCGGATTGGAAAGAAGCGCAGGAGACTACGCCAGTCCTAGAACCAGAGCATTGGGTGATGCACTTTGATGGCTCAAAGTTGCTACACGGCTCGGGGGCTGGAGTGACGCTCAAATCTCCTAAGGGAGATGAGTTAAGCTACGTGCTCCAGATCCACTTCCCCACCACCAACAACATCGCGGAATATGAAGCGCTACTACACGGGCTACGTGTCGCAAAGGAGATCGGCGTACAACACATCATGTGCTGTGGAGACTCTGACCTTGTGGCTCAACAGGTGGCTGGCACATATAAAGCTCGGAACGAAGTCATGGCGGCATACAGAGATGAAGTGGACGAGATGGCCAAAAGTTTCCTCGGCTACAATATAAAACATGTACGGCGAGAAGATAACATGGCGGCCGATACCTTGTCCAAACTGGGATCCAGCCGTAAGGCAGTTCTGCCAGGTGTATTCCTCGAGCATCTGCGCGTACCATCAGTTAAGATGGTGGATCCAGAAAATCCGGAGATAGCGAGCTCCCCTGTTATGGCGGTTTTGCCAAGCAATCCGCCATGGGCAGAGCCCTACCTGGAATTTCTGACGACCAAGAAGCTTCCCGAAGACGAAGTCCAAAAAAGACAAATCGAGTATAGAGTCAAAGCGTACACCATCATAGATGGCCAACTCTACAAACGGAGCACCTCGGGAGTTTTCATGAAGTGCATATCCCAAGTGGATGGAATCGAAATACTAAGAGAGATCCATGAAGGCGAATGTGGGCATCACGCCGCCGCCAGATCCCTAGTAGCTAAAGCATTCCGCCATGGGTTCTACTGGCCAATAGCCAAGGCAGATGCAGACCGCATTGTGGAGCTCTGCCATGGTTGCCAGATGTACTCCAAGCAAACCCATATGCCCGCCACAGCACTGCATACGATCCCTATAACTTGGCCTTTCGCAGTCTGGGGGCTGGACATGGTGGGTCCGCTAAAAATAGCACCTTTGGGATTTACGCACCTTTTGGTAGCGGTAGACAAATTCACGAAGTGGGTGGAAGCTAAGCCCATCAGAAAACTTGATGGCAAAACCGCCCTAAAGTTTGTCAAGGACATTGTGGTCAGATTCGGCATCCCACATAGCATCATCACCGATAATGGCACAAACTTATCTCAGGGAGAAGTTGAAGAATACTGCCATCACAACGGAATCCGCCTCGACCTAGCATCTGTGGCACATCCACAGTCTAATGGCCAAGTTGAGCGGACCAATGGACTAATCATGTCAGGGATCAAGCCATGCCTAGAAGCACCGCTACATAGAGCAGCTGGAGCCTGGGCAGAGGAGTTGCCATCTGTGCTGTGGAGTCTACGGACCACGCCAAACAGATCAACTGGCCTCACCCCTTTCTTCTTAGTCTACGGAGCAGAGGCAATCTTGCCAAGTGATGTTCAGTACGATTCTCCAAGAGTAGAGGCCTACAAGGAAGAAGATGCAGAAGTGTCCAGACAACTATCTGTGGACCTGCTGGAAGAAGAGCGTGACCTAGCAGCCCAGAGATCCGCCATCTACCAGCAGAATCTCCGCCGCTATCACAGCAGGCGAGTTCGTCAACGCTCGTTCAAAGAAGGTGACCTGGTGCTACGTCTGAAACAGCAAAAGTCCCACAAGCTATCCCCGCCTTGGGAAGGACCCTTCGTCATCAGCAAAGCTCTACTGAATGGTTCCTACTACCTCGTTGATATTCGCGAGCTAGATAAGCGACCAAGTAAGAAGCGCAAATGAAGAGACCCTGACGATATCTACGACGAGACAGATCGTCCATGGAACATCGCACAACTACGTCCTTTCTACACTTAGCACTTCTCTAGCTATGTAACAGGCACCTCTATATGATCAATGAAATAAAGCATTTGGTTCACTCTTGATTTTTTCTGAGTTTTTTACCTCCTTTATTGTTCATTTAGATCGTATAGAACCTTTTGCGCAATTGTGCTTTGCACTTGCGTCTCTTTTAAATCCGCCATAAGCGGTCCGCGTAGCTTTTTTATGTTTTGATCTTCATTCGATGTTTTCTGTGTGGATTCCCGAGTAGTGACTTTTTGACGATCTAAGCCGCCATCTGCTCAGGGTTTTGGACGGTTGCTATTAAGTATCGTCGCCCTAGCGGATTGTTCGTGCGAAGATTTTGCCATCTCACGAAAAGTCAAGCACAGAGAGCCGAATGGCGGATCGCATAATCCTACGCGTGAAAAATTTTCAAAGTGTTGTTTTTTGGGCATGGCAAAAACTGCAAGTTGCATAAAACTAGGCCTGGCAGTTTCTTCGCGCAACTAAACCACTTCATAAAAAACAAACTGCAAAAGTTCACAAGCATTCCACTGATCCGCCACAAGCAGATCAGTCACAGTGCAGACACATCACACGCAGTTTAAGTTTAAGATTACAGACCCACTCAGGGGCCGAATTAATGCAAAGTATTTTTTCTTGCCATATCGCAGGGCACATCTCAAGAAGATGGCGGAACCTTGGAGGAGACCTCGTCACCGCCATCACCACCTGCAGTTGCCACGGAGGCGGATGCCGAAGCTTGGCTTGGCGACCCTGGCAGCTCGTATGCTTCATAGTATACGTTCAACTGAGTGCCGAGGGCACACAGTTGATCGTATCCAAGCACGCTCTGCCAGATGGCGGCCTCGTCCACCGGCGCGCCGTCCTCGCCGCTCTCAGGGATGCCGGAGGTGAGCTGGTCCAGGTCCATCTCGGGATAGTGGGCCTTCACCAAGGTCAACGCTGTCCTGGCACCACCCCGAGCAGAGGATAGCTTCTAGTCCGCCACCAGCCCTGGCACCAGCAGCAGCTTCTGTGTGAGCGCGATGGCGGAAAGGTTGGAAGAACCCGCTATCTGCAGGCTCCCGCACGCTTGGCGACCAGCGCTGAGAAGGACATCAAGCTCCTTCCTCGCTGCGTCGGTGGCCATGCGCAAGCCCTCAGCGGTGTCCATCTCGCTTTGCCCCAAGGAAGCTGCATGGCGGAAAGATGCATCATGCACGGCATAGCGGAAATTGAAAAACTTTACGCTATAAGAGAAAATAGTACCTAGCAAGTTGTCCTGGAAGTGATGGAGGAGCTCGTTAAAGCCTTCACGCCGCTTCTCAAAATCAGCGGCAGCTTTGCGGAGATCCGCTATCTCCTTGTGCTTCTTCTTGCCCTGGTTCTCCTAGTCCTTCAGCTGTCTCTCGAGGGTGGCGTTTTTAGCCAACGATTTCCGGAGGTGTTCATTCAGCCCATCCATCGCAATGGCGTGGCCTTTCTTCATCCCCTCAAGTGTGGACTTGAGCTTGGCAGCATCTGCATGGCAGAATTTTGTCAGCTCAGCGTTTGATTGAATAAGCATAAGGGAAAGGAAACTTAAGGTTAAGTACCGCTATTCTCAAGCTGCTGCTGCAAATCCGCCACAAGAGCGCCTTTGGCTGCCAGCTCCTTCTCCTGTGAGCTGACAACCTAGACCAGGTCTTCCACCACTTTCTTGTAATTCTGGCAAAACAAAATTGAAGTGTTAGTCACTCTTAGAGCTTTATGCTGGATGCGAATCTGCCATAACGCTCGGGGGCTACTCACGATAATTTTTTAGTCACTCAGAGCATCATGATGGAAGGATTATCCGCCATGATGCTCGGGGCTACTTATGCAGATTTTTGGTCTTCTAAGAGCTTTATGCTGGATAATTATCCGCCATAACGCTCGGGGGCTACTCAGTATGAAAATTAAGTTCTCTATAGAGCACTGTGTGAACTACCAGCGCTCGAGGGCTAAGCTATTCAAAAACTTACAGTAGTCAATTTTGGAGCCCCATAGCGGATCGAGTCTGCAATCCGCCATGGCGCTCGGGGGCTACTGGGAGTACATACCTCTTTAACAAGACTGGTTCTTTGAACGAACGCCGCCATCGCAGATGACACATGGTTACTGGCCTCCTCTTGCATATTGTCAAGGCGGAAAAGAGCTTCTGCTTTCTTCTTCCACTTTAAAGCCTCCCCAGCTCCTGTATCCATCTGGATTGCTTTTCCGCTAAAACTTACCTTCTTGGCACCTTTAGCGGGGCGATCTGATGGTCCAGCACTTTTTTCTGGAGCATCCGCCACCTTGCTGGTATGCTAAGAAGAGGTGGAAGGCCCAGTTGGGCGAGCAGAAGCGTCTGGTGTAGGTGGAATGGCAGCGGGAGATGGCTTGGCCCTTGGAGGTTTCTGGCCAGAAACCTTTCTTCTTCTGTGCGCAAAAGAGACAGATTAGAATAGTTAAGTTATGCATGGTATGAAGGCGAATTATGATTATACTTACTTCCGCTCTGGTAGATTTATAGTGGCGGAATGTTCTGGCACGGTGTCCAGATGGCCGCGAAGGGCAGGGGACGAATGGCGAGAGATGACTCTTTTGCCCATTCCACAAATGCGCCCGCCAGCACCGTGAACGCCATGTGGAACCGCCACTACAGGTTCATCTGCCACTACCTCTTCCTCCGCCACCTTTTGTCTTTTGGGAGACGAGGATGTCTCGTCCTCATCGTCAGTAAGATCCTTCGTTCGAGGATAGCGGACGAGACCGCTCAGTTCAGAGGGTGGCAGGGAAGAGAGCTGCGGGGAAATGTGAAGTTATTCAAGGAAAATTAGCTGTTATGGCAGAATAAGGAGAAGCACTTACCTTTGGACAACTGCCATTCTCATACATAGGGATTTTTAGCTTCAGAGGCTCATCTCGCCCCACCTTATTGATGTTGCGGATCCGAAGCTCGATCTCTTCAGCGGACAGTTCCTCCTTGGAATAGCGCTGGGGATTGTCTATTCCGCTATACTCGCACATCAGGGTTGGGCGGTATTGAAGAGGCTGAATCCGCCGTGAGATCCAGTAGTAAATGGTGTCAGCATCTGTCAGTCTAGAGAAGACAAGTTTCGAAATCCGCCGTGAGCATAATTGGCATTCATCATCCATTGTGAAGTCATCCATGACACCCCAGCTATCCTGCTCCTCGGCGGGGCCATCAGTAAAAGACCGCAGGCCGAACTTCCTTTCAGGAGGGGCCTGGTTAGCCAGATAGAAGAAGGAACCCTGCCATCCCTTAGCAGAGTCGTGAGGGACAATGTAGGGGTAGGATTTCCCATGCCGAGGAACAAAGGAGATCGACCCGCAATTGCGAGGATTCCCGTTCGCGTCCCGGTTATGGCGGATATTAAAATACAAGCGGAATAAATCTCCGCGCGGGCTGATGCCTAGATATCCTTCGCATAGCGCGACAAAAGCCGCTAAAGCAGTGAAGCTATTCGGAGCAATGTGGTGCAGCTGTAACCTGTAATGACGGAGAACATCCCTCAGGAAGTAGGATGGCGGAAGGCTGAGGCCACGATCAATATGGGACTTCAGCATAACGACCTCTTCATCTGAAGGAGTCGGCATCGCTTCACCAGGCTCAACCCGCCATCCGGAGACTTCTTTAGCAGCTATGCGGCCTTCCCGCTCCAAGGAAGATAGAATTCCCTCGTTCAGATTGCAGGAGTCCCAATCTCTTCCTGAGGTTTCGGGCATGGCGGATTCTGTATCAGAGGATCTCGCAGAGCCTTCGGCAGCTTCGGACTTTGAGGCTTGGCGAGGTGATTCAGGTTCCATGGCGGCCAGTGGCGTGGCGGAGATGACTTCTAAGATTTCGAGCGAGGACAAGGAAGACGATGCCAGCTTGTGGCGGAAAATGCTACCGGTGGCGAGGTTTTCCGCGGTGGCTCGCCGGAGATAGCGAAGCTCTCGTGGTGGCGCTGAAGAGAGAGAAAGCGACAGGGGTGAATGAGGGGTGACCGGCCGGGGGTGAGAGGCTGGGGTATATATAGACCCCGGGCCTCAAGATTTGTGCCCACCATCACCACCGCTCATCCTGATCGCAGAAACCCTAATCTGGTGACACGTGTCCAAGGGTAAAAAAGTAACTTGGTGAATCTTGCCCTAGAAGGAACTGTGTGCCGAAATTTACGGCGGATTTCAACGGTATGATCCACTGGATCCCGAAAATCTCGCTAAGATAACTACGTCGCTTGATCCGTTATTTACGGCGGATTAATAGATGGAAGAAGGAACATCAAGATGACCGCCATCCCAGCAAAGAAGAGCTATGGCGGAAATGACCTATCAAGAACAAGCATGGCGGATGTAGATGGCAGTCTTGAAGTTCCCTGGGGGCTACTGTTGGGGATATACCAAATAGGTATACCAGTGACGTAGTCCTAAATCAGCAAGCCAGGGTGGCCCATCAGGGGTGGTATGGCGGATTCGCCATACCGGGCGGCCCAGTTGCTGAAGTTGGCATGGCGGTACTAGACGCAGGCGCTTATGGCGGATCCGGAGACAGGTCCATGGCGGGCTACTAGCGGCGAGCCTATGGCGGATCCGGAAGACGGCCCATGGCGGGTGACCTTGTAGCACACGCATAGGACATAGTCTAGGACTCCAAGTTGTATCTGCTCCGGTACCAATGTGTAGCCCACGCCAGGCGCCTTTATAAGCCTGGCGTGGAGCAGCCCTTGAGGCAACAGACCAATCTTACGGCCAATCGCATAGCGAAACAGCCAACCTCATCATTGTAACCGAGCACTTGTTGCCATATAGTGAATTATAGCAGCATGTAGGATCTTGCCACCGTCGCGGGATCTGAAGCTGGGTAAACTCGTGCTATCACCGTCCTGGATCGCTCCTCCGCGTTCACCCACTTCCACAAACCGCCATACCCCTACCTCTATGGCAGATCTGTTGACGAAACCACGACAGCAGCACCAAAAACTTTAAGTTTTATCAGATCCCCGGAATGCCGGGTGCAATTGTAAGATACACGTTTAATTTCCTTTGGTTTGCTACCTGAACAAGTTTTAACTTGGTTTGCTTGTTTATCAATGCCGGATCATCTTTTGGCTAAGTCACCGAGTTTGTTTTCCTGTTTCCTCAACTTCACAACCTTGGTTACTTGTCTACCTTTTTTGGCTTTCGACGTATGAGTCTCAAGGTTGCTTCATTAAACATACAGTACTTTAACTTTGAAACTTAGACTTCAAATCATCCGACATTTCAAGTTTTATTCTTAGCAATAACATAAATGTCAATTCGCTTGCTCTATATTTCCTTAGCCGTTTTCCATGTGTAGACAATCTCCGGCATCTACTCTTGCTAGCCATGAAGCCGGGTTTCGGACAGCAGCTGAGTCGAAGAGTGGCCCTTGGTGCCGACACACTACTAGCCGGCATAGGAAACATTCAAATCAAGCCAGCCGGCATATACCACCCCAAAGTGGGATAAGAAAGAGCAAGATATGCTAGCTAAAGGCATCATACCTGAACCCATCCGTGATAAGTGGGAATTGAGAGCAAGAAATTGGTTCCTTACGCATGGTGGTTGCTGATACTCCTAGTTGATGTGGGAGATCAGAGGTCCTTGTGCGTGGTGAAAGACCAGCTCGTTGGGAACCCCAAGAGGAAAGTATGATGAGTATAGCAGCAGATTTTCCCTCAGTTAAGAAACCAAGGTTTATCGTTCAGGAGAAAAGCAGACAATTGACGGCTGAAGGTGATGCTTGCTAGTTTGCGATAGCTCCGGACAATTTATATATGGCGCCTCGTCCAAGCTTTGCTTGCTAGCTGCAACGTGGAACCTGCACACACACAACCAAGTACTTTGCTCCCAACTTGCGATAAGGTTGTCAATCTCACCGGTTTGCTTGAAACAAAGGTTATGAGCGTATCGAGTGGAAAACAGTAAAAGTATGCTAGTAAAGTAAACAGTGCAAGTAAAGTAAACAGGTAATAGCAATATGATGGAAATAGGACCGGGGTCCATAGTTCACTAGTGGTGTCTCTCCATAAGATAAATAACACATGCTGGGTAAACAAATTACAGTTGGGCAATTGATAGAATAAAGATAAACATGATATGTCAAGAAGATCACTATGAGATTTACTCTGGGCATTACAACAAGATACGTAGACCGCCATCCAACTGCATCTATGACTAATAATCCACTCACGGGGATATCGTCCGAACACCCCATGAGTATTAAGTTGCGAACAACAGATAATTGCATTAAGCAAAGTGTGTAATGTAAACAAAGCATATGCCCTTGAGCATATGAATGTTGTTTTCTCCCTAGTAGCAACAGCACATCTACAACCTTAGAGGTTTCTGTCACTCCCCCAGGTTAAGCAGAGACATGAACCCACTACCGAGCATAAATACCCCCTCTTGGAGTCACTAGCAACTACTCGGCCAAGATAGCTACTAACAACGGAGAGCATGCAAGATCATAAACAACATAGAGATAACATAAGATAATATTCAGTACAGCAACTCAATCATAAACACCAATATTCATCGGATCCCAACAAACCAACATCATAGAATTACATAACGGTGATCTCAATCATGTAGGGCAGCTCATGAGATCTAAACATGAAGCACATGGTGGAGAAGACAACCATCTAGCTACTGCTATGGACCCATAGTCCAAGGTAGACTACTCACTCATCGCTTCGGAGGCAAGCATGGCGATGAAGAAGACCTCTGGTAGCGATTCCCCTCTCCGGCAGGGTGCCGAGAAGAGCTTCTGGACCCTCCCGATCTTCGGGTCGACGGCGGCGGTAGATCACGATGTGTTCTGGAAATCTGATTAGGTCCTTAGGTTTTTTCCGTCGGGGGTCTTTATAGGCGAAGGGGCGATGTCAGAGGAGGAGCCAGGGGCCCTCACGCCAGGCTCGCGCGGCCAGGCGCCTGGCCACGCCACCCTTGTGTGTGGGGCCCTGGTGGCCCCCCCTTCTACTCTCCTTCGGATGTCTGGAAGCTTCCGGGTAAAATAAGACTTCAGGAACTTGTTTCATCCAATTCCGAGAATATTTCCTGTGTATCACTTCTGAAACACAAAAATAGCAGAAAATAGGAAACTGGCACTGTGGCAACTTGTTAATAGGTTAGTTCTGAAAAATGCATAAAAGTGCCACGAAGTGTAATGAAACAATAGGCAAATGGTGTAAAAACAAGCATGGAGCATCAAAAATTATAGATACGTTTGAGACGTATCAAGCATCCCCAAGCTTAACTCCTGCTCGTCCTTGAGTAGGTAAGTGATAACAAAAGAATAATTTTTGAGGTGACATGCACCTACACAATCTTGATTATATATGTAAGCATTTGTGAGCTGGGATCATAAGAACTTAAAACATGGGCATGAAGATATAATCATGACAATAAGAAACTTAGCAAGCATGTTGTAAACATGCAAATGAACACAAACAAAAGATCATGAAAATGAAACAATGAAAGTCAAACGTGTGTTCAAATCATAAGGAAAAACATACAAATGGTTTTCAGCTTGTCCTTCAAAGAGAGCAAAACATAAATGCATAGGACACCTTCAAGTTTAAGAGGGCGACTAGATACAAATAATTTAAGAACAAGTGAAACCAACAATATGAATCAATCAATGAACTTTGGGACAATGCATATTGCACTAAGAATGACAACTATGCTCTCTTAATGGTGCATAAAGAAAGAAGGTGGTGACTCAACATAAAGTAGAAGAAAGGCCCTTCGCAGAGGGAAGTAGTGATTGCAAGTTTTATAACCTTCAAAAATTATGGTACTTACCGGCTTTGAGCTCTCATTGCCCCCATCATAAGCATCTTGAATGGTTAAAGTTAATGCGAGAACAATTATGATGCATATGCTTGACAAATCATAAGTTGAAAACCTCATGTCCCGTGAATACGAGTACCCAATCCTCATGCTACTTTACTTAGAGTCCCAAGCAAGGCTGTTGTCATTGTAAATATATGCATATCATTGAGAACCGCCAATGGGGTACCTCCGTGCCTGATGACATGGAACAAGACCACACCAAAATGACAGGACAAGCAGACAATGAACACCTCGACATCTCTTTTATTTGCCATTTGTTTATCTTTTTATTATGAGATGCGTCGTCGTATGTTCACCATGGGTATGCTGCAAATTTCCACCATGAATTATGCATGGCTTAGATTGGCGGCCCGGCATTTCCCTAACACATATAAAAACTCAATGATCCCCACAAGTTTCCCAATTCATTTCACACCGCGGGCATCCATAAATGAAAGATCACGATATCAACTCAAAAGAGAAGTGCAATGTTGAAAGCTTGCCCATGACTGCATGGCTGGGCTAGAATCCAACTTACAACTTGCAAGCATAACAACTCAACATAAGAGACCACAATGTCAAATTTTTAGAACAGGAAAATGTAAAGTGTGCCTTCCGGTTCGTGAGAGCTTTACTGACCGAATTTCGCATAACACTTGTAAGAGTTTAATTTGAAGAGAAAATAAAAGCAAGTCAAATTTACTTGGAATAGCAAATTGCTAGTAGGTATGTATGGTGGACACTTTGGAATACTTTGGCTTTTAGGAGTTGGATGCACGAGTAGAGCTCATACTCAGTACAAGGTGAGAGCTAGCAAAAGACTGGGAGCGACCAACTAAGAGAGCAATAATGGCCATAATCATGCAAAGCGATAAAGCGATATTAAAAGAAGCATAAGATGGCATCAAAAGTCAAAAACTAAATGATCATGAAGGCTATTGGCAACTTTGTATGAGTCTAACATGTGTGAGCATGCGCCAAGTCAACCCAAATAAAGCATAAAGGAGAAAACCAAAATAATGCTTCCATACAATAAAAACAACGCATGATTTTTTTTTCAAAGGCTCATTAAGCAATCTCAGTTATTTGAGACAAATCATGCTATAGCAAAACCACTAAGCATACTATCAAAAAGACATCTAGCATGACATGAAAAAGCCTAAGCCGCAGTCTACACAAGCTCCTTCTTGTACCACTATTTTGCACAAAGCTTTTTCTCTTTTCCAACACCATTTGAAATTTTGAAAGACACCTCTTTTGATGAAAACCAATAAAGATCAGAGGCAAAAATACACCTTGATGAAAAGATATGACAAGGTCTGAACGCAAATCAAGGCGAAAATGAAAACCAAAAGCAGTAGCAGAAAAAGAAGAACGCTCGATTTTTAATAAGAGTAAAAACGAGAGCGTTCTTTTGCAAATGAAAATGAGTACATCTCCTCCAAAGAAAATTTGTTGGGGTCCAACCATTTATTGCAGCAAACAAACAAACTAACTAACTAAGAAAACTAAAACAACTGACGCCCCAAGAAAAACACATAGTGCATGAAGCAATAAAAATATAGTGTCTTGAAAGGTGACCTGATTTTTGCCGATGAAGAAGGGGTGCCTCGGGGGCATCCCCAAGCTTTGACGCTTGTACTTCTTGGATATTTCTTAGAGTGATGTATAGGCATCCCCAAGCTTGAGCTTTTGTCCATTCCTCAACTCATCTCATTATTCTCCAATCCCTACACTTGAAAACTTCCTTCATACATAACTAAACACAAATCTATCAGCAACATTAGTGTAGGCATAACATATAATCAACCTCTTTTTGCTTCAGGTTTCAACCCAAAACCACCACATATAAAGTAAATACTACTGTAGCAACTTCCACAAGAGTTCCATGATCAAAAGAACTCGCAAAGAAAGCGATAAAGTGGCAAAAACAAATATTGGCAGAAATCTATCAAAACAGAACAGCTAACAAAGGCCGAATTTTTGAGGGATTTTCAGTTGCTCAAATCAAAAAGTGTTAAACGAACAAAAGTTTGGATATAACCTGGGGCATAAGCACAAGAAATCGCAGGTCCAAAAGATATACAGATAATTTATACGAATTTTTATGGTGAAGCACCGAAAACAGTTTCAGGACAGCAATATCCCCAAATCTTTACCTCACTCAAATTAGAGGCTTCTCTTGGCACAAAAACGAAATAAAAAGGATAAGGAGCGGTCATTACAGTAGTAATGACTTCCAAGACTCAAATAAAATAAAAACTACTAAAAATAAAACATTGGGTTATCTCCCAAGAGTGCTTTTCTTTAACGCCTTTGAGCTAGACGCAGAAAATTGCGAATCAAGTAATATCAAGAGATGAAGCATTAAGATCAATAGCAGAGGTCTTGTCAATAAGGCATTGTATTTCATCCACATAAGTTTTAGAAGACCCTTTGTGATCACGCTTTAGTACACTACTTTCATCAAAAAGATTTTTAGGACAGATCCAGTCAAAATTATTTTTGAAAGCTTCACACAATCCCAAAAGCTTGCAAGGTATAGGTATTTCGGCCCCTTCATCATTTGTAGTAATAATCTTTATAGGTGAACCGAATTTATTAAAACATCTAAGAACTTTTCTAGCTTCAATAATGACATCTTTAAATTCTAAGCGCAAAGTTTCCAAGATAAAAGCTTTCTTTTTGGGATCCTCAATTTCATGAAGCTTAAGGAACATGTATTGCATAAAAGGATTAAGACTAGCAAACCTAGTTTCCGACATGTCAATTAAATAAACAGAAGCAACTTCAATACTAGGAGCAAGCTCAACCCAAGACTTTTCCTCAACTTCCTCATGCATACTAATGTCATTAAAGAACTCCTCAATGTTACTTTTCCCAATAATCGAACCACTACCTACTGAGAGGTCCTCCATAACGAACTTAGGGAACAACATAATAAACTAAAAGCAAAGAAATAACAACTACCAAGGATTCTAATTTTTTTGGATTTTGATATAAAATGATGTAGGTAAAATAAATAAAGTAAAGCAAAACATTAAAACAAAGTAAAGGATGTGTGAGCAAAAACTCCCCTCGCAGAAGTCTTCCACTCTTCCCCGGCAACGGTGCCAGAAAAATAGTTGCTGATACTCCTAGTTGATATGGGAGATCAGAGGTCCTTGTGCGTGGTGAAAGACTAGCTCGTTGGGAACCCCAAGAGGAAAGTATGATGAGTATAGCAACAGATTTTCCCTCAGTTAAGAAACCAAGGTTTATCGTTCAGGAGAAAAGCAGACAATTGACGGCTGAAGGTGATGCTTGCTAGTTTGCGACAGCTCTGGACAATTTATATATGGCGCCTCATCCAAGCTTTGCTTGCTAGCTGCAATGCGGAACCTGCACACACACAACCAAGTACTTTGCTCCCAACTTGCGATGAGGTTGTCAATCTCACCGGTTTGCTTGAAATAAAGGTTATGAGCGTATCGAGTGGAAAACAGTATAAGTATGCTAGTAAAGTAAACAGTGCGAGTAAAGTAAATAGGTAATAGCAATATGATAGAAATAGGACCGGGGTCCAAAGTTCACTAGTGGTGTCTCTCCATAAGATAAATAACACATGCTGGGTAAACAAATTACAGTTGGGCAATTGATAGAATAAAGGTAAACATGATATGTCAAGAAGATCACTATGAGATTTACTCTGGGCATTACAACAAGATACATAGACCGCCATCCAACTGCATCTATGACTAATAATCCACTCACGGGGATATCGTCTGAACACCCTATGAGTATTAAGTTGCGAACAACAGATAATTGCATTAAGCAAAGTGTGTAATGTAAACAAAGCATATGCCCTTGAGCATATGAATGTTGTTTTCTCCCTAGTAGCAACAGCACATCTACAACCTTAGAGGTTTCTATCACTCCCCCAAGTTAAGCAGAGACATGAACCCACTATCGAGCATAAATACCCCCTCTTGGAGTCACTAGCAACTACTCGGCCAAGATAGCTACTAACAACAGAGAGCATGCAAGATCATAAACAACATAGAGATAACAAAAGATATATTTCAGTACAACAACTTAATCATAAACACCAATATTCATCAGATCCCAACAAACCAACATCATAGAATTACATAACGGTGATCTCAATCATGTAGGGCAGCTCATGAGATCTAAACATGAAGCACATGGTGGAGAAGACAACCATCTAGCTACTGCTATGGACCCATAGTCCAAGGTAAACTACTCACTCATCGCTCCGGAGGCAAGCATGGCGATGAAGAAGACCTCCGGTGGCGATTCCCCTCTCTGGTAGGGTGCCGGGAAGAGCTTCTGGACCCTCTCGATCTTTGGGTCGACGGCGGCGGCGGATCGCGATGTGTTCTGGAAATCTGATCGGGTCCTTAGGTTTTTTCCATTGGGGGGTCTTTATAGGCGAAGGGGCGATCTCAGAGGAGGAGCCAGGGGCCCTCATGCCAGGCTCGCGCGGCCAGGGGCCTCGCTGTGCCACCCCTGTGTGTGGGGCCCTGGTGGCCCCCCTCCTACTCTCCTTCGGATCTCTGGAAGCTTCCGGGTAAAATAAGACTTTAGGAACTTGTTTCGTCCAATTCTAAGAATATTTCCTGTGTATCACTTCTGAAACACAAAAACAGCAGAAAACAGGAAACTGGCACTGTGGCAACTTGTTAATAGGTTAGTTCCGGAAAATGCATAAAAGTGCCATGAAGTGTAATGAAACAATAGGCAAATGGTGTAAAAACAAGCATGGAGCATCAAAAATTATAGATACGTTTGTGACGTATCAGTGGTTCGTACGATGAAGAAACAGGGGACCTTATCTGCAGTGACGGTCTTAGGATTCCCAGAGAGAATTGGAAAAAGATAGTGAAAGAAATTACAGAGGAAAAAAGACAGTTCACTCTAGATAGAGAGAAAGATTTGCTCACACTGGTCCTCGACAATGATGAACATGGAGGACGAATGTGAGGCTTCGGTCCTTCTTACCCGTGGTGGCTTGGGTTTGCTAGAGACCAAGAAACTTACAGAAGCCGAGCGAGAGCAAAGAAGCGACAGCAGGATGAGGAGAATGACAAGTTCAACAAGTTGCTTGCTAGGCTTAACGAGCAATAGAAGCAGATTGACAAGCTTAGAGGAGTAGCGCACCAGGAAGATCCTGCACTCGATATTACTGGCGCCCCATCTAAGCAGAAAAGCAGCGTGGCTGAATCTAAGGCCCCGCCCGACGATGCACGAAGAATAATAGAGGGCGGTCCCGGCTACCCCATGGATGGAATCAAGGAGTCAACATCATGTGAACTCCATCAGAGATTCAAGAACATATCCATGAAGGTGGCCGTTGGACAAGCTTTACCTTCTGGCCCTGATGTACGCTGGCATGGCTGTGAGATTCCAGCTGGCTTTGCTAAAGTTGGGGTAGATGAAATCATGTCAGGGTTTCATGATATGGAACTCGACATAGCTGGACCCAAAGATGAGAGGACACTCGGAGAAGTACTGGGTGGAGTCATCCTATGGGACAAGAACTACATCAAGCTTCTAGGCTCGACCCCAAGGATAACACCGCCTCCGAGTCATCGCAGGTCACCTACACCTCCATCACCTCCAAGCCCTCCACATGACGACGGCCACCACAACACGAGTCCATCTCGATCACCGCCGCTGGACTTGGGTCGGCCGTCTCCGTCGCCGCCCGCTAAGGATACTAAGCGGAAGCGTGCTAGCAAGAATGCTCCGTCGATGAGTTCTAAGCGACAGAGCTCCCCAAAGCGCAAACTATCGCCCCTCCCAAAGGTACCTCATGCCAATCTTCCTATCAGACCTTATAATCATACCGACGAGGAAAACGCTAGGATAGCAAAGGAACATTATGATGCGTAGATGAAAAAGAAGAAACCCGAGCCCCGCCCAGAATACACCGAGAAGCAAATAGCATATGCAAAATACTTCACGACCCTTCCATCACAGTATGACTTACACCATAAGCCTGACAACTATACACGCACATTGCAAAAGGAAGGGAAAAAGAGCAGATCACGTGCAAGTGCAAGTGGGAGCAAATCAAGTTCAACTACAAGCAAAAAAAGATCAGACATTCCTCAGCTTGGACAACAGGCCAAACAGTCGATCCCACCCCTCAGGGTGTTACCCAAGAATGTTCCCTCTCTGGTGCAGGGGCAAGATTTGGGATTAGCAAAGAAGTGGGCGGATGAATGGGGTATAAGTGTTGAAGACATTCTGGCTTTCCAAGACGACAGGTTACCCAAGGCTGTGGTAGCCCCTAAACCACAGTTTGTCATGGGAGCGTCTTTGGTCAGCAAAGATAAGTTTGATGATCTCCCAACAAATATGCGTTACTTGCATACATGGTACTTAAGTGAAGCAAAGAATGGGAGAACGATTATCATGACGCATGTCCCACGGGAGTACTACGGCCGTCCCGAAGACATCCATATTGACTTTGATGAACTCTTCTAGATGTACAATGCCGACGCCCTCGACAAATCGCTTATGAGTTGCTATTGCCTGTAAGTTTTTCAATTTGTTGTCTACATATAACTTGTTCAGTTATTTCAATTCATTATCTACATATAACTTGTTCCGTTCTAACTTGTACTCTGTTATGCAGAATGAAGATTCTAGAATGTAAAAGTAGGAACATCCTAAATATTGGGTTTATTGACCCAGATAAAATACATATAGTGACGCTAACTGATAAACCCAAGGAGACGGAGGAAAACCTTCTAAGGTTTCTAATAGATCAAAATTTCTATGACCACATACTGTTTCCATACAACTTCAGGTGAGGGTCTTACTCTGTTGTGTCCATTCACTTATAAGTGTAATTGATAAGTTACTGACACATATATATACATGTGCAGCTACCACTGGATTCTGTTGGACATTCAAATTGATAAGGGAAGAGTTGATGCCTTCGACCCATTATTGAGACCCTTGGAACAGTTCCAAAGCCTGCAGGACATGCTCCAAGGGTAATTTCAATCATTCTTGTGCTTTATCGGTCTCTTTCGATGATTTTCTAATATATTAATTAATGAAAAACTTAGCAAATCATTTTCCTTGTCGGGCAGGGTTTGGAAGCGGTTCAAGTGCGTGACTGATGGTATCCAGCATGAGAAGCTGACCTTTAGAGCGGCTCAGGTAAGTAGTAGTATGATATACTTCTATTTTCAATACATTTGTGATGCTAGATTATTATTTTGATTATATATATTCTATTCTCGTAAAGTGCGACCAGCAGCCACGGGGGACGCATCTATGTGGATACTATGTTTGTGAGACCATTCGCACGTTTACCTCTGAGCACAAGGATTACAGATACGACGTAAGCAATAAACATTCACACCTCTATTTTTATCCGTCATTCTTTGTTATCATGATTGATATTCATATTCATCTCCTCTTCTTATATAGTACATGGCCATGTGGGAGAAGTACCTACCAGAGCAACGCGCGATTGCTATTGCAGAGGAGCTAGCGACCTTTCTAAGCACAGAAGCTATAGATGACAAAGGACGATTTAGTGTAGCTAGGGGCCATTACTGATGTTGGTCCACGTAATCGAATAGATGGGCTTTAGTCCTGATAATTCTGATCTCCATATAATTGTATATATATGCTCGCTTATAAGATAAGTTAATCTTATATATATGCATAAACATGTATATTTAGAATTATATGAAAACTAATTCTCGAACACCAAACAAGGCACCAAACGAGGCATCACGTTAATCCCCCAAACACCTAAACCCTAAAACCCTAAAATGCTAAAATAAATAAAATCTACAGAGCTCCTTTGGTCCCGGTCTGTGTTATGAACCGGGACTAAAGGGCCTGCCCCTGAGGGCTCTCCCAGGCGCCCACGTGGAGCTCCTTTGGTCCCGGCTTGGAACAGGGCCAGGACTAAAGGTTAGGCCTTTAGTCCCGCCTGTTTGGTCCCGGTTGGGGAACCGGGACTAAAGCCCCTTACGGGCCAGGACTAAAGCCCCTGTCCCCACTAGTGCATGTTATAACATGAAAAAGAACACAAATTAAAGATCATGAAATATGAAGCAACGAAAGTCAAACTTGTGTTCAAATCATATGGAAAAACATACAAATGGTTTTCAGCTTGTCCTTCATGAGAGATCAAAACATAAATGCATAGGACGCCTTCAAGTTTAAGAGGGCGACTAGATACAAATAATTTAAGAACAAGTGAAACCAAAATCATGAATCAATCCATGATAAACTTTGGGACTATGCACATTAAACTCAGAATGACAACTATGCTCTCTTAGACGGTGCATAAAGATAGAAGGTGGTGACTCAACATAAAAGTAAAAGAAAGGCCCTTCACAGAGGGAAGCAGTGATTGCAAGTTTTATAAACCTTCAAAAATTATGGTACTTACTACCTTTGAGCTCTCATTGCCCCATCATAGGCATCTTGAATGGTTAAAGTTAATACGAGTACAATTATGAAGCATATGCTTGACAAATCATAAGTTAAAAACCTCGTGTCCCGTGAAGTACGAATACCCAAACCTCATGCTACTCGACTTAGAGTCCCAAGCAAGCTCTTGTCATTGTAAGTATACACGTATCATCGAGAACCACCAACGGGGTACCTCCGTGCCCGATGACATGGAACAAGCCCACATCAAAATGATAGGACAAACAAACAATGAACACCTCAGCATCTCTTTTATTTACCATTGGTATAGCTTTTTATTTTGAGATGCGTCGTTGAATGTTCACTATGGGCATGCTGTAAATTTCCACCATGAATTATGCATGGCTTAGATTAGCGGCCCAGGCATTTCTCTAACATGTATACAAACTCCATGATCCCACAAGATTCCCAATTTATTTCACATCGCGAGTATCCATAAATAAAAGATCACAATATCAACTCAAATAAGAAGTGCAATATTGAAAGCTGGCCCCATGACGATATGGCTGGGCTAATTTCCAACTTACAACTTGCAAGCATAACAACTCAACATAAGAGAGCCACAATGTCAAATTTTTAAGAACGAGAAAAGTAAAGTGTGCCATCAGGTTTGTGAGAGCTTTACTGACCAATTTTTGCATAACACCAAAAAGAGTTTAATTTGAAGGATAGATAAAAGAAAGTCAAATGTACTTTGGAATAGCAAATTTCTAATAGGTACGTATGGTGGACATATTGGAACAACTTGGTTTTTAGGAGTTGGATGCACGAGTAGAGCTCATACTCAGTACAAAATGAGGGCTAGCAAAAGACTGGGAGCGACCAACTAAGGGAGCAATAACGGCCATAATCATGCATAGCGACAAAACATCATTAAGAGAAGCATAAGATGGCATCAAAAGTCAAAAACTAAATGATCATAGAGGCTTATGGCGACTTTGTATGAGTCAAACATGTGTAAGCATGCGCCAAGTCAACCCAAATAAAGCATCAAGGAGAAAACCAAATTAATGCTTCCAAATAATAAAAACAACGCATGATTTTTTCAAAGGCTCATTAAGCAATCTCAGTCATTTGAGACAAGTCATGCTACAGCAAAAACACTAAGCATACTATCAAAATGATATCAAGCACGACATGCAAAAGCCTAGGCTGCAGTCTAAACAAGCTCCTTTTTGTACCACTTTTTGCATAATTTTTTTCTCTTTTCCAACACCATTCGAACCTTTTTGAAACAACTCTTTTGATGAAAACCAACATGGACCAGAGGTCAAAATACACCTTGATGCAAATATATAACAAGATCTGAACAAAAATCAAGGCGAAAAACAAAAGCTAAACGCAGTTCTAGAAAAAGAGAATACTCATTGAACAATAAGAGTGAAAAACGGAGTGTTCTTGGCAAATGAAAAGCAAGGAAACTTCTCCAAAAGAAATTTGTTGGGGTACAACCATTTATTGTAGCAAACAAAACTAAACAAAACTGAAAACTAAGGTAAAGACGCTCCAAGAAAATTGCATAGTGCATAAAGCAATAAAAATATAGTGTGTTGAAAGGTGACCTGATTTTTGCCGATGAAGAAGGGGTGCCTCGAGGGCATCCCCAAGCTTTGACGCTTGTACCTCTTGGATATTTCTTGGTGTGACATGGGAATCCCCAAGCTTGAGCTTTTGTCCATTCTTCAACTCTTCTCATCATTCTCCAATCCCTACACTTGAAAACTTCCTTCATACAAAACTCAACACAATTCTATTAGCAACATTAGTGTAAGCATAATAATGAATCAACCCCTTTTTGCTTCAGATTTCAACTCAAAACCACCACATATAAAGCATATAATACTGTAGAAACTTCCCCAAAAGTTCCGTGATCAAAAGAACTCAAAAAGAAAGTGATCGAGAGGCAAACACAAATAGTGGCAGAAATCTGTCAAAACAGAACAGTTGACAAAGGTCAATTTTTTCGAGGGTTCTCTGTTGCTCAAATCAAAAAGTGTAAAACTAATGAAAGTTTGGATATAACCTGGGGCATATGCACAAGAAATCTCAGGTCAAAAATATATTCTGAGAATTTTTACAAATTTTTATGGTGCAACACCAAAATCTGTTTTAGGACAGCAACATCCCCAAATCTTCCCTCACTCAAATTAGAGGTTTCTCTTGGCACAACAACAAAATAAAAAGGATAAGGAGCAGTTATTACAGTAGTAATAACTTCCAACACTCAAATAAAAGAAAAAGAACTGAAAGTAAAACAATGGATTATCTCCCAAGAGTGCTTTTCTTTAACGCCTTTGAGCTAGGCGCAGAAAGTGCGAATCAAGTAATATCAAGTGATGAAGCATCAAGTTCATAATTTGCTCTAAGAATAGAGTCCAAAAGTAATTTCTTCCTCTTTCTAGGGAAGTGTTCCATACCTTTCTTGAGTGGGAATTGATATTTGATGGTGCCTTCCCTCATATCAATGATGGCACCTACAGTTCAAAGAAAAGGTCTTCCCAAAATAATAGGACATGAAGCATTGGATTCAACATCCATGACAAGAAAATCAACGGGAACAAGGTTATTGTTATACATAATAAGAACATCATTAATCCTTCCCAAAGATTTCTTCTTAGCAACATCAGCAATAGGAACATCATAATAACACTTTTCAAGTGGTGGTAAATCAAGCATGTCATAAATCTTTCTAGGCATAATAGAAATACTAGCACCTAGATCATATAAAGCATGGAAATCAAAACCATTAACATGCATATCAATGATGGGTTCCCAACCATCTTCTAACTTCTTGGGAATAGAAGCTTTTTGCTTCAACTTTCATCCCTAATTTTCATGAGAGCATTGGTAATATGCTTAGTAAAAGCAACATTTATAGGACTAGCATTAGGAGTCAAAGCAAGCTATTGCAAGAACAAAATAACTTCAGATATATTGCAGCCATCAACATCAAAATCATTAAAAGAAATAGAGCTATCATCTCCTACACTCCAAAAAATTTCAGCACTCTTTTGAGAAAAAGTTTTTGCAGTTTTGGGCTTTTTAACACAAGGAGTAGGAGTTTTCTCTACACCAATCAAAGTAAGAGGATTGCTAGCATTTGGAACAACATAATTAGAGGTAGTAATGGTACATACCTTCATATTTCTAGCCATCTCATCTTCTCTTTCCCACCTGGCATGCAATTCTACTAGCATCCTAACATTTTCATCAATTCTAACTTGGATAGCATTAGTAGTTGCAAAAGGATCAGGCTGAGCGGACATTCTATTAATCAAAGAAGATTGCACATTAGACAAAGATGAAATATTGGTTTCAGCTTTGGAAACCTTAGCTTGCAACTCAGGAATAGCCTTGTTTAAATTTTCAAGTTGATGACTAATAGTCCTCAACATAGCTGATTTCTCCTCCATGGTCTTGGTGAAAGCCCTGTTCTGCTCATATTGCACCTGGATAAAATTATTGGTAGCCTTTTCAAGTTCTAAAATCCTTTCTTCACTAGGCATTTTAGGTCTACCAAGATAGCTATTATCACCATTAGAAGGAAATGGCCTATAATTGTTGCTAGCAAAATTGTTCCTATAAGCATTGTTGTTAAAATTATTATTTCTAATTAAGTTTATATCAACATACTCTTCTTGAGCAACCAAAGAGGCTAAAGGAACATTATTAGGATCAACATTAGCTCTATCATTAGAAAGCATAAGCAAAATAGTATCAATCCTATCACTCAAGGAAGAGGTTTCCTCAACAGAATTTACCTTCTTACCTTGTGGAGAACTCTCGGGGTGCCATTCAGAATAATTTACCATCATGTTGTCAAGAAGCTTAGTTGCGGCGCCCAAGGTAAGGGACATAAAAGTGCCTCCAGTAGCTGAATCTAATAGGTTTCTTGAAGAAACATTTGGTCCTGCATAAAAAGTTTGGATAATCATCCAAGTAGTCAGTCCATGAGTAGGGCAATTCTTTATCATAGATTTCATTCTTTCCCAAGCCTAATCAACATGTTCATTATCAAACTGTCTAAACTTTATAATATCACTGCGCAAAGCTATAATCTTAGCAGGAGGATAGTATTTTCCAATAAAAGCATCCTTATACTTAGCCCAAGCATCAATACTATTTCTAGGCAAAGACAGCAACCAATCCTTAGCTTTTCCTCTCAAAGAAAAAAGAAACAACTTAAGCTTAATAATATCACCTTCTATATCCTTATATTTCTGCATCTCACATAGCTCAACAAAATTGTTGAGATGAGTTGTAGCATCATCAGTAGTAGCACCAGAAAATTGCTCTTTCATAACAAGGTTCAATAAAGCAGGTTTAATCTCATAAAAATTTGTAGCAGGAGCAGGTGGCGCAATAGGAGTGCAGATAAAATCACTATTATTAGTGCTAGTAAAATCACACAACTTGGTGTTCTCATGAGTACCCATTCTAGCAAAACTAAAAGCAGACAAATAAAAGCAACTATAAAGGAAACTAATTTTTTGTGTTTTTGATAAAATGATGCAAGCAAAAATAAAGTAAAGGAAAATGAAAAACAAAGTAAAGGATGTGCGTGTGAAACTCCCCTTGCAGAATTCTTCTTTTTCCCCGGCAATGCGCTAGAAAATTAGATTGATGCGGGTAGGATGACCACCCAGTTGGGAACCCCAAGAGGAAGGTATGATGAGCACAGTATCACGTTTTCCCTCAGTAAGAAACCGAGGTTTGTCGATCTAGTAGGAAAAAGCCAAACTTGAGAAGGTGATGCTTTCTAGCTTCGTGACACTCCATCAAGGGCGCCATTTATGACTCTTATTGGTGCGTCTTCAACTAGTAGCAACGTGGAACCTGCACACAACACAACCAAGAACTTTTCTCCCAACTTACGATGAGGTTGTCAATCTCACCGGTTTGCTATAAACAAAGGTATGAGCGTATCGAGTAGAAAACTGTAGTAGTATGCGAGAAAGTAAATAGTGTGAGTAATAGTAAAATGGTGTAACAATGTAAAGAAAACTGGACCGGGGTCCACAGTTCACTAGTGGTGTCTCTCCATAAGATAAATAACAACATGCTGGGTAAACAAGTTACAGTTGGGCAATTGATAGAATAAAGATAACATGCATATGTCACAAGGATCACTATGAGATTTACTCTGGGCATTACAACAAAATACATAGACCGCCATCCAACTGCATCTATGACTAATAATCCACCCAACGGGATATCGTCCGAACACCCCACGAGTATTAAGTTGCGAATAACAAATAACTGCATTAAGCAAAGTGTGTAATGTAAACAAAATGAATGTCCTTGGACACAAGAATTTTGTTTTCTCCCTAGTGGCAACAGCACATCTACAACCTTAGAGGTTTCTGTCACTCCCCCAGATTAAATAGAGGCATGAATCCAACTATCGAGCATAAATACCCCCTCTTGGAGTCACTAGTATCTACTTGGCCAAGACTGCTACTAACAATGGAGAGCATGCAAGATCATAAACAACATAGAGATAACATAAGATAATATTCAGCACATCAACTTAACATAACACCAATATTCATCAGATCCGAACAAACACAACATGTAGAATTACACAAAGGTTATCTCGATCATGTAAGGCAGCTCACGAGATCTAAACATGAAGCACATGGTGGAGAAGACAACCATCTAGCTACTGCTATGGACCCATAGTCCAAGGTAGACTACTCACTCATCGTGCCGGAGGCAAGCATGGCGATGAAGAAGACCTCCGGTGGTGATTCCCCTCTCCGACAGGGTGCCAGGAAGAGCTTCTGGACCCTCCCGATCTCGGGTCAACGACAGTAGCGGATCGCGATGTGTTTTTGGAAAATTGATTGGGTTTTAGGTTTTTCCTGTCAGGGGGTCTTTATAGGCGAAGGGGCGGCGCCAGAGGTGGGCCAGGGTGCCCTCACCACAGGTGGGCACGGGCCAGGGGCAGGCCGTGCCCCCTGGTGGTGTGGCCACCCTGTGGCCCCCCTTCGTCTCCTCTTCGGACTTCTGGAAGCTTTGGTAAATATCTGGATGTTTGGCTTTTGTTTCATCCAATTCCGAGAATATTTCCTGTGTAACTTTTCTGAAACACAAAAATAGCAGAAAATAGGGAATTGGCACTGTGGCATCTTGTTAATAGGTTAGTTCCAGAAAATGCATAAAAATGCCATGAAGTGTAACAAAACACTAAGCAAATGGTGTAAGAACAAGCATGGAGCATAAAAAATTATAGATACATTTGAGACATATCAAGGGGCTTCTAGTGACTTCACTACCATAGCAGCCTCTTGAGAAGGCGGGTCATTGGTAGTAGCAGTATTAGCAAGGGAAGCAGTGGCAACATCCCTTTTTGGGTCCTGTTTGTCACTGGAAAGGAAACAAAAAGCAAAAACTTGGCATTAGTCAAAAGAAAGAAAACGAATAAAAGATAGGTATTTGAGTCAGCAAGACTCATGAGTCCAAAGCGTCAAAAATCTCAATGTCAGAAAGATTGGGAGCAGAGGGCTCCCCGACCGCAGTTTTGGGAGTAGAGGTACTCGAAGAAAGAAGCTCTTCGGCATGTTTCCTCTTCTTATCAAGGCTAGGTTCTTCAGAATGTGCAGGAGGAGGCGATGTAGTCAAACTATTTTCTTCCAGTGAAACTTCGGCATCATCTCTGTCCTAGCTTTCATCAGCATCGGGGGCTTCAGAAGTAGTAGAAGCAGGATCAGCCTGAATAGGTCCTCCCTCTAGAAGAGGAGGACGGGAAACAAGGGATTGGTGGCCCTGCACAAGAGTAAGTCACAAAACTGTCAAAAAAGCAAAAAAAATACAAGGAGATGAGTAAATGAGAAGAAAGAGCACATACTGTAGGCAAATGATGCTCGAAGTCAAAGAAATTAGCTGTTAATGCTGGAATTTTGTCATCCTTTGTGAGATTAGTCAAAGCTCTCACTCGTTTGTCGAGATCCTTCTTGTCCATATCCTCTTTGGATACTCGAGAAGAATCCTCTGAGCCAGAGTATGACTACAGCTTGGAAGCACGATGTTGAAGAGGCTGGATTCGCCTCTGCAGGAAAAATGCCATAAGCTGCATCCCCGACTATGCACCTCCATTTGAACTCTTCAAACTCTGAATGTGAGATAGCAGAGGCTTAAGTTCTTCAACTTCAGCTTTAGTAGGAGGGGAATCCCACGATGCTAGCTTCTGCAGCCTCTGGTTGGCATCAAAAGGAGCAACCCCAAATTGATCAGAGGAGGAGATCTTTTGATCCTTGATGTAGAACCACTTTTTTGCCAACCTTGAACTAAGGTAGCCATGCTAAACTCTAAATAATGCGCTTCGGTGTGCATAGAAACAATAGCCCCGCCCAGTTCCAGGTTCTTTGACAAGGATACACTGGGGCGGAGGTGGAAAAGGAATTTCCATAGAGTCCAATGGGGATCAACCCTAAGGAAAGATTCACAAAGGGTGATGAAACATGCAATGTGCAAGATAGAGTTAGGCGTGAGCTGATGAAGCTGCACGCCATAAACAAAAAGAAGCCCGTGGAGGAATTCATGGGCAGGAAGAGAGAATCTGTGCAAGAGGAAAGCAAGAAACATCACCCGATAGCCACTCGGGGACTTAGGGATGCGTTCGGTGCTGGGGAAGATGACCTAGTCCCCTTTGGCGATGAACCCCTCCTTTGGGCCTTGGTGAAATCGGATTGCCCAAACTCCGAGGGCACCCAGCTGGTCGACGCGTTGGTGATCTTCTTCTTCCCCATCTGGTTCTTGTGAGTGAGACTCTTAACGTGCATCTACCAAAGCTACGCATGGGGGCGCAAAGGAGCTCAGAAGCGCAAGATAGATGCAGTAATAGTGGTGGCAGAAGAGCAAGGAACTGGTAAACAGTAAAAACCCCACTCTCCCCCTTATAAAGCTTCCTGACGAAGGAACGTGGGCTAAGATGTGGCGCAATAAGTGGAAGCAGTAGCCTACTAATGGGCAGAAAATTGTAAAATAACTACACTGCCCACAAGCAACAGTCAGCACCTAGTCAATCACATACAGAGTGATTCTACTAATGACATCAGAAGCGATCGATTAAATTGGGAAGTAAAAGTATCAAGATACAATGCGACAGCTATGGATACTCATAGAAAATTCAGCCAAAAGTCTAGCACGCCATTTTGCCTATCAGTGCTGATCAAGGAAACCCAACGAAATTTGTTACACAAGATAAAGAGGCGTCAAGGAAGAAAAACTCATCTTTGAGTCTATACCTGAAAATATTCGACTATAGCCTCAGGGGCTACTACCATCGGGAGCGCTGGTCACACACCCGACGATATTATAATATGAGCTGCTATGTGGCAGATGAAGGAAGAAAAATTTATTTGAGCCTATACTCAAAACATGTTTTCGGCTATAGCCTCGGGGGCTACTCCCATCGGGAGCACTGGTCGCGCACCGATGAAATTCTTAAATTCCTAAAGAGAATAAAAGAAGGTGAAAGAAAATTTTGAATAGTGCACTCACTCCCATCGGGAGGGAATTTATATTAATCAAGGATAAACAACTTGAAGTTTTTCAAAGTTGAAACAGTCAAACAAGGCTGCAACATATGATTCTCGAGTTGCACCATGATGACCCATAAGTATAGGGGGTGTATCGTAGTACTTTCGATAAATAAGAGTGTCAAACCCAACGAGGAGCAAAAGGTATTGACAAGTGGTTTTGATCAAGGATTCACTGTAAATACTAGCAAACGGGTTTTCAGGGGTATTTGGTAATACAAATAAATAAAGTGTGAATAAATAAAAGACAATAATAGTAATTGCTGCAAGTGGCCCAATCCTTTCTAGAGCAAAGGACAAGCCGGTTGTGTAACTTATGATGACCAAACATTCTCGAGGACACACGGGAGTTTCTATCAAGTGCTTTCGCTTCATACCGCTAAATAATCTTTATTGGTTTGATAAGTGTTATGGGGGTGAACTTATGCTAGCGCACTACCCTTACTAGGATAAATACACACTTGTGATTATACTACTTGCAAGCATCCGTGACTACAAGAAAGTAATTAAGATAAATCTAACCATAGCCTTAAACTCTAAGATCCTACTCTCCCTGGTGCAATGGTTTCCCAATGGAGGTTTAAGTTTTAGTCACTTCAGCAACCCCACAATTGGTAGCCAAATACACAATGCATCTCACTAGGCCCATAAATGGTGAAGTATCATGTAGTCGATGTTTACATGACACCACTAGTGAAATTGCACCACAACAAATAAATATCAAACCATTAAATATTACTCAACATAATTCCACTACTAACAACTTGACTTCTTCCATGTCCTCAAGAACTAAACGAACTACTCACAAGACATCTTATGGATCATGATCAGAGGTGAAATAATGGTAAATAACAATCTGAACATAAATCTTAATTCAATGATTCCGCTCAATAGCATCAACCATAAGAGTAATCAACACCGGGAAAGTTTCCCCTAAGAATTTGATAAGATTCAACCCAAGATGTTACAGCGGGATGGCGTGGTGATGGTGAAGATGAAGGTGCTGGTGATGAGGATGATGGTGATGATGATCTTGATGAAGTCCGGTGCAATGATGATGATGGCAACAATCTCCCCTCTCCGGGAAGGAATTTCCCCGGCAGATTTCTGCCTGCCGGAGAGCTTTTCTCTCTCTGGTGTTTTCTGCCCCGCAGAGGCGGCGGTGTCTATTTCTGAGCCCCCTTGACTTAGGTTTTTTAGGACGATCAAATATGCGAAGGGGCGATGGCAGAAGTGGGCCAGGGCAGCCACACAACAAGCCGGCGCGGCCAGGGGTAGGCCCATGCCCCCTATGTGTGTGCCTGCCCTGTGGCTCCTCTCACCCCCTCCTTCTGGCTTCTTTAGTCTTCTGGTAAAATATAATTTTCTAGTATTTTTCTAGAATTTCCCGATCTTCCAAAACATGGTGTCTTGACGGTCCTTTTTCCAGCAGAATCCTGACTCCGGCAGCAAATCCTCCAATGATCATCAAACATGTAAAATAGAGAAAACAACATAAATATCATCTCTAAATGTGAAATATATCAATTAATAATAGTAAATTATGATACAAAATAGTGATGAAAAAATGGACGTATCAACCCCCCCAAGCTTAGACCTCGCTTGTCCCCAAGCGAAAACTAAACTCGGTAAACATGACCACAGGTTTATGGAGTGAAGTGTCGATAATCAAAATACGGACAAGAAGCATCACATTCACCAAGGCACAAATTATAATAGACAACAACTTCCCTTTATACGATATAGACTTGCAATAAGTAAAAGGGAATCATAAAAAAAGACGCACAAGGTAAACTATAATTGGTGATGGCAAACCTTAGTTCTTGGTCAGAGAACAATGAACAAACTATACTTGCTTTTGAACAGAGCCTGTTAAATCAGAGCTGATATAGCAAAAACCATATGCTCAATGAAACAAACTTTTTGCAATCATAGAAAGCTTTCAAAGATATATTCCTTCAGATAAAAGCACTGTACTAAACAAAAGAAGTTAGTAAACATGATTGAACGGATCAATATATGGATGAGTGAAACATAATAACTCAAATGCTTGCTTGAGATAGAAGGGAATAGGTTGACTCAACATAAAAGTAAAAGACAGGCCCTTCACAGAGGGAAGCAGTGATTAAATATGTGCTAGGGCTTTTCATTTGTAAAATAGAGGTACAAGTTATTTTGAGAGGTGGTTGCTTTTGTCAACGACTAGCAACGGAGTTCTTGATATCTTCCATACTAAACAAGTGAGAGCGGTTCCGAGATGTTGATTAATTGGCACAATTGTGCTCTTTTATAGCTTTGCACTCCTCCCCACCTTTTCCTTTCTCAAACCATGGCTACATGATTCCATCGGGTGCCCACCAACTTTAACATACCATGGAGGAGTGCCTTTTTCTTTTCTTTATTTTTGAGATTACAATGGTCTAACCAGCTCTCTTGCAAAATTAATGACGAGCAGATGAAGCTGCCTAGTCGAGGGGTACTTAATTTAGTATGGAAGATAACAAACCCATACGTCCTCATGAGCTAAAAACAGTGGCACAAAATGAGAAGTATTTGAAGGTTTTTGAAAGGTAGCACATGAAAATTTACTTGGAATGGGTTGAAATACCATGCATAGGAATTTATAGTGGACTCCTTGGAAGTAACTTGGTTTTTGGGAGTTGGATGCATGAGAAGTATTCCCTCTCAGTATAGGTTTTTGGCTAGCAAGGCTAGGTAGCAAGCATACGAGTTGCATGAAACAAACAAACATACATATAATAGGAACAATCATGCAAACTTCCTTGAAAGTACAAAAGATTTTAACTTGAGAATACTATTGCTTATAAGCCAAACATGAAGGAAAACTGAAGTGATGTAACTACTAGCACTTCTTTCTTTTTCTACTCAAACCTCAAGGTAATGTTGCTACTGACCAAGCTAAGTTTGCCAAAACCAACTAAATTTACTCATGCACCCAAAGTGATACCAATACTAATCAACAAGACTAATCACATAAGAAACATTGCAAACTAAAATAAAGTGTGCGGAAAGTAAATGATAAAACTTCTCATTAATATTTCATTACCGCAACTCACACCAAGGGATACATAGATAACCAACTAAGGAGGATACTTCCACATTCCAAATTATTCTATAAGATAACTTCTCTATTCATGATATGACTCTACTTGAAAAGTAAATGAGTAAAAGGTAAAGATGTGAAACCGCGGCACTCCCCCAAGCTTGGAACAAACCAAGGGGATGCCTATACCAATGATGAATTAATCCTTTGGCGGTGGTGGTAAGATCATCCTTGGACCAAGAAGAAGTTCCAGCATCCTACGAAGCCTGAGATTCTCTTCTTGAAGTATCTATATCTCCCTCTCCAAAACTTGGTACTAGGCACAAAGCTCATCAGTGACCAGGAGCCCCTCCTTTATCACCGGCATGAAGTTTAGATCCAAGACTAGTAGTGTTGGTCCCTGCATATTATGAGAAAAGGCACGTCTAGTGTTCATTGATCCTACAAAAGTAGGGTCTCTTGCCCTCGATCCTCCAGCCACCTGTTCTTCCTTTAGCTTGCGGTCTTGGTGATCCTTGAAGGAGCCATGGTGCTCCCAAAACTGAGATCAACTCTTGACAGAAATAGCAAGAAACGAAAACACGATGAGAAAATGATATACAGACCTCGGGCAATCTGGGGGGTTATATAGGCGAAAATTAAACATCAAAATGAAATCAGAGGAGGAAACCGGGATGGAAACGAGCTCCGGGGTGCTCTCACAATAGGGCGGCGTGACCTAGAGTGGGCCCGTGCCCCCTGTGTGTGAGGGCACTCCGGACTCTGTCTCCTGCCCGTTTTTGTCTCATGATTTTTCATATTTAGCAAAAACAATAAAAATATTACTAAAAAAGTTTAACGCGAACCTTTTCTGACTAGAACTGTTACCTATTCGAAAACGAACTCTGCAGGTTCCTGCATATTATCCTGGATAAATTCTTCTAGAGAAACTATTTGAATAACATCAACATCTTTATTATATGAATCTCCAGCAATATAATGTTTGAGTCTTTGCCCATTCACCACTTGTGTTGTGTCATCTTTTAACAAAGCAATCTTTATCGCGCTAGAGTAGTACACCTCTTCAATAACATAGGGTCCTTCCCATTTTGAGAGTAATTTTCCTGCAAAAAATCTGAGACCAGACCTATACAATAGAACTTTCTCACCAACATAAAACTCTCTCTTAAGAATTCTCTTATCATGCCATTGCTTGACTTTCTCTTTGAAAAGTCTGGCATTCTCGTAAGCTTTGTTTCTCCACTCATCTAAAGAACTCAAATCTAACAACCTTTTCTTACCAGCGAGTTTAAAATCCCTATTAAGCTCTTTCACTGCCCAAAAAGCTTTGTGTTCTAATTCTAAGGGCAAGTGACACGCTTTTCTATAAACCATCTTGTAAGGGGACATGCCCGTGAGGTTCTTATAAGCAGTTCTATAAGGTCATAAAGCATCATTTAACTTGCTAGCCCAGTTTTTCCTAGATCTATTGATAGTCTTCTGCAAGATAGACTTGATCTCTCTATTTGAAAGCTCTACCTGTCCACTAGTTTGGGGATGATAAGCAGAAGCAATTCTATGATTAATATCATATCTTGCAAGAGTTTTCCTAAAACCACCATGAATAAAATGAGAACCTCCATCAGTCATAAGATACCTAGGTACACCAAACCTAGGAAAAATAACATCCTTAAGCATTTTTAACGAGGTCTCACCATCGGCACTCTTCGTAGGTATGGCTTCTACCCACTTAGTAACATAATCAACAGCAACAAGTATATGAGTATAACCTTTTGAAGGAGGAAAGGGACCCATAAAGTCAAATCCCCAACAATCAAATGTTTCAATAACAAGAGTGTAACTCATAGGCATTTCATTACCTCTAGAAATATTACCAACTCTTTGACATTCATCACAGGATAAAACATACCTTCTAGCATCTTTAAAAAGGGTTGGCCAATAAAAACCTGATTCTAGAACCTTTTGTGCAGTTTTATCTCCAGCATGATGTCCTCCATAAGCACTTCCATGGCATTTTCTCAATATTTCTTGTTATTCATACTCTGGAACACATCTTCGCATAATACCATCAACTCCTTCTTTATATAAGTGTGGGTCATCCCAAAAATAATGCCTCAGATTATAAAAGAATTTTCTTCTTTGTTGAGCTGTAAAGGTTGAGGCAAATACTTGGAAACAATAAAGTTAGCATAATCAGCATACCAAGGATTCTCTCGTGAAGTTACATTTATTGAAGCCAACTGTTCATTTGGAAAACTATCATTAACAGGAATAGGATCAAAAGAAATGTTTTTCAATCTAGACAAATTGTCAGCAACAGGATTTTCAACACCTTTCCTATCTACAATATGCAAATCAAACTCTTGTAAAAGCAACACCCATCTAATATGCCTAGGCTTAGCATCCTTCTTAGACATACGATATCTAATAGCAGCGTGATCAGTATGAATAGTAACTTTAGAATCAATAATGTAAGGTCTAAACTTATCACATGCAAAAACAATAGCAAGAAACTCCTTCTCAGTAGTAGCATAATTCTTCTGAGCAGCATCAATAGTCTTGCTAGCATAATGAATAACATTCAACTTCTTATCTATGCGCTATCCAAGAACAGCACCAACAGCAAAATCACTAGCATCGCACATAATTTCAAAGGGTAAATTCCAATCAGGTGGTTGAACAATAGGAGCAGTAGTTAAAGCCTTTTTAAGAGTTTCAAAAGCTTCCTTACAATCATCATCAAAAACAAATGTTACATCTTTTTGAAGAAGATTAGTAAGAGGCTTTGAAATCTTAGAGAAATCTTTAATAAACCTCCTATAGAAACCAGCATGACCAAGAATACTACGAATACCTTTAACATCTCTAGGACAGGGCATTTTCTCAATTGCTTCAACCTTTGCTCTGTCAACTTTGATACCTCTTTCAGAGATTTTATGTCCAAGAACAATTCCTTCATTCACCATAAAGTGGCATTTCTCCCAATTTAGAACAAGATTAGTTTCTTCACACCTCTGCAAATCTTTATCAACATTGTGCAAACAATTATCAAAAGAAGTTTCATAGATGAAGAAATCATCCATGAAAATCTCCACAATTTCTTCACAAAACCCATGAAAAATAGCAGACATGCATCTTTGAAAAGTAGCAGGAGCATTGCATAAACCAAATGGCATACGTCTATAAGCATAAGTTCCATAAGGACAAGTAAAAGTGGTTTTCTCTTGATTTTGCTTTTTAACAGCAATCTGAGAGAAACCGGAATAACCATCAAGAAAACAAAAATGAGTCTTTTTAGATAACCTCTCTAGCATTTGATCTATAAACAGTAAAGGATAATGATCTTTCTTAGTAACTTTGTTTACCTTTCTAAAATCAATGCACATCCTATAACCAACTACCACCCTTTGAGGAATAAGCTCGTTATTCTCATTAGGCACAATAGTTATACCTCCTTTCTTAGGAACACAATGAACATGACTAACCCATCTACTGTCAGCAATAGGATAAATAATACCAGCATCAAGGAGCTTCAATACCTCATTTCTTACCACTTCCTTGATCTTGGGAATTAAGCGGTGTTGATGTTCAACTACTGGCTTTGCATCTTCTTCCATGTTAACAGCATGCTGACATATAGTAGGAGAAATTCCTTTTAAATCATCAAGAGTATAGCCCATAGCTCCTCGGTGTTTCCTCAATACTTCCAATAACCTTTCTTCTTCCTTTCCTAAAAGTTTAGAACTGATAATAACAGGATATATTTTCTTATCATCTATATAAGCATACTTAAGATCATTAGGTAAAGGTTTTAATTCAAAAATAGGATCTTCCTTAGGTGGCAAAGTGGTACCAAGATCCTCCACAGGTAAATTGTGCTTAATCAATGGTGGTTGACAAAGAAGAATATCATCAATCTCTTCTCTTTCCTCCCTGAAGACATCACTTTCATTGTCCTCCATAAATTGCTGCAAAGCATTATTAGGAGCAAGAGCAATAGAGGCAAGCTGCTCAACTCGAAAATTTTCATTCAGCAATTCATTTTCATAAGAAGTTTTAGTGAACTTAGAAAAATTAAACTCATAAGATTCTCCATCAAACTTAGTAAAAAAATTCTCCTTCTTACAATCTATCATAGCACCACAAGTATTCAAAAAGGGTCTACCGAAAATAATAGGATAAGTTTTACTAGCTTCCTTACCAAGTACTAGAAAATCAGTAGGATATTTAGTCTTACTGCATAAAACTTCCACATGTCGAACAATACCAAGTAGCAAGACAGTCTCTCTGTTAGCAAGCTGAATAACCACATCAATATCCTCAAGTCCACAAGGGGCAATTTCATGCATAATTTCTCTGTAAAGCTCTATAGGAATAGCACTTGAACTTGCACCAATGTCACATAAACCATAATAGCAATGATCACCAATCCCGACAGAGATAACAGGAACACTCATTTTCATACGCCTACTAGGATGTGAAACAATGTTAGAAGCATCTTCACAAAAGATAATATGTTCATCTCCTACATCTTTGGTAACAAGGTCCTTCACTATAGCCATAGGAGACTTAATAGTAATTTGCTCATCAGGTTTTACAGCTTTCTTAGTACTTTTATTAAGCATGCTAATCAAAGTAGAGTGCTCCTTTACCTTAGCAGGGAAAGGCGTCTTCTCGAAATAAGGTTCAGGCAAAATGCTATCAACAGTACAAACTTCAGTAGCTGTAGCAGAAATATGACTAACAGAATCTTTATAAGGCGCATGATACTTGTTCCAATCTTTGTTTGGAACATCAAGATAAGAGGCAAAGGCCTTAAAACAGTTAGCAAGTATCTGAGAATCAAGACCATAAATAGTGCTAACATTATGAAAGTCATTGGTTCCCATAAAAGCTTTAATGCATTCATAATCATAATTTATACCTAACCTCCTACCTTTGTCGTTCTCCCATCCTTCAGCATTTTCTTGAATATGGTCAAGAAGATCCCATTTAGCTTCTCCATTCATATGAGTAAATGATCCAAAACAGGAAGAATCCAAATAATCCTTGTCATGAAGAGCAAGCCTCGCATAAAAGTTATCAATAACAATATTACCGGGGAGCTCATGAATGGGACATTTGAGCATTAGTAACTTCAATCTCCCCCACGCTTGGGCGATACTCTCTCCATCATGAGGCCAAAATTTATATATTCGATTACGATCTTTATGAATTTCACTTGGAGGATAAAATTTGGATAAAAGAGAGGTACAATTTCCTCCCAAGAAATAGATGGACCATCTTTAAGCAGCCAATACCACTCCTCAGCTCTACCTTTTAGTGATAAAGAGAATAGCTTCCTCTTAACTTTGCATGATGAAATACCTGCACACTTGAACAACTCGCATAACTCATGTATAAAGAGTAAATGATCACCCGGATGGACAGTTCCATCTCCTGAATAGTAGTTATTCATAACACGTTCAACAATTTTCATAGGTATTTTAAAAGGATCTAATTGAGCAGGTGGTGGTTGTGGTTCATCCACTCTGCAATAGTGGTAGTAGTGTTCCCAAATAGGAAACCAAATGGAGAACTCTCCATAGCAAAATAAAAAAAAGATAGAAATAAAAATAATACTCACAGCGACGGTTACCTTTACCAATTCCACATTTCAATAGCGCTTCACTCCCTGACAATGGCACCAGAAAATAGTCTTGATGACCCACAAGTATAGGGGGTGTATTGTAGTACTTTCGATAAATAAGAGTGTTGAACCCAACGAGGAGCAGAAGGTGTTGACAAGTGGTTTTGATCAAGGATTCACTGTAAATACTAGCAAATGGGTTTTCAGGGGTATTTGGTAATGCAAATAAATAAAATGTGAATAAATAAAAGACAATAATAGTAATTGCTGCAAGTGGCCCAATCCTTTCTAGAGCAAAGGACAAGCCGGTTGTGTAACTTATGATGACCAAATGTTCTTGAGAACACACGGGAGTTTCTGTCAAGTGCTTTCGCTTCATACCTGTTGCCTGTCAAAACCCACCGGCGAGCAGCGACGAGCAACACGAAGAGCCGGGAGGCTCCCAGAACTGCTGGTGGGCCCTGGTCCCTCGGGCAACGGCCCGCAAAACTCCGGCACACGTCCTGGCTGATGCAAGGGCGTGCCACCTGACCTATACCTGATCAGGAAGGTGATGGATTGCTTCGATTAATTTCCTGCATGGCAGACATGTAAACATTAAATACGAGCCTCGATCGGCTCTCAGGTTTCCCTGTGAATCGGCTCATGTAGCCGATTGTCCCATGGATTTGCATTGGATCTACGATAACATGGGGTTTTGCTTTATCAATACAAGTCAAATCGATCTACGACAGTTTAACGCTTTCACCACATAATTGGAACATCCCACACGTAATTGAGCCTGGTAGATACGAAAGATAACAGAAAACTAACCCTAGAGGAGGCCAAAAAACCAACGTAGAGTCAATTCCCGGAACAACTCCTCTCGAATTGGCAAACCATATCCTTACGTACTACTGGATCGTTCAACCCGTTTGTGAGGCCTAACCATGCAGATATCAAACTAATCCTTGGAGAACAAGGAACAACTATGACAGATTGAATCGACTGAATAAAGATCAAGCAAGATGCTGCCCTTACACCCAAAATAGGTGCAAAGGCAGCGAGATCTCTAAGGGCAGCATGACTAAGCAAACATAACCAAAAGCACCGATGCTAGCCCAAACAGATCTATGATAACAGTATTACTCGCCATCAACAAGGCTTCAGTACGAGCAACAACAAATAACACATAAGCAGATGCTGCCTAGATCGCGAGATGCGATCTAGGCAGCACGACGCTTACCTGAAAGAAACCCTCGAAACAAGGGGTGGCGATGCGCCGAGATTGTGTTTGTTGTGAACGTGATCGTCCTCCTTTCTCAATAACCCTAGGTACATATTTATAGTCCGGAGACTTTCTATCTTTGGAATAAACCTAACAACTCTATCTCTTGTTTAAACCGAAACGTAATCTATCATAATACAGATACATGGGCAATTTAGCCCAAATCCACGCGCAAGGCCGATCCAGCCACCAAGCCCATCTTGATTACGGCCCATCTCCTCATTTGGCCAAAATGTGGCGATAACACATGCCCCCCTGGTTTTGGCAATAATAATTCCAAAACCACTCTGTTTTTTTCTTCATCGGGTCACGCGTTGCAGAGCAGAACCGTCATATCGCCTCCTCATCATGATGCCTCGCCTTCTCAACTTCTCCGCAGTACACGATTTGACAACTCTGGCACCACATTCTCGAAAACCGCTATGGCATTGAACCACCTTCCACTATTCCCCTTATTTAAATCCATCCGAACCATTTGCATCCCTATTCTTCTCCAATAGCCAAAAAAAATCCTCTTCCTCCGCCATGGCCTCCTCTTCTTCCTCCAACACATCCGGCCTTTCCTTCCAATCCTCCGACTCCGTTAACCGGGAGCCGACGCCGGAGCACCCGCCAATGGCGGCGTACGAAGCTCTCGCCCCACAATGGTGGGACGAGAGAGACTGGGACTTCGCCGCCCAGTCAGAGGACGACGAGTCCCTGACCGACGGCGAGGAAGACCTCCAACTCCTCGTCGACGGGGAACTGGAGGCGGAGAGCGCCGACGATGCCGTGTCCTGGGGCGAGGACATCGGCTCTTCCGATGAGGAGGAAGAAGCAGAGGAGGACACCTCCTCCGACGAATACCCGCCGATGAAGCGCTTCCGCGCCGGGTCCAGCGAGGACACCGACGACGACGACGAGGACGAGGAGGCCCCTGCTGACAACTTCAACAGCAGCGGTGAAGACTACGCCGGCAGCAGCGCCGATGACAGCGAAGACGGCGGCGGCAATGGCAACGGCGCCGCCTTCTAGATTAGGAACTAGTAGTAGTAGTACTAGTAGTAGATCCCCATTTTGTAAGCAATCGGCTTCATTGTAAACAACCGTCTTTGGAATCAACAAAGCTTGCTTTTCCCAATTTGATTTTGCCGATAGTCAAATAGGTCAACGTTCCAAAAGCCGATAGTAACGAATCGGCTTTCACCATACCACGCTCGATATGATCAACCAAGTCAAAGCCCAAAGAGCCGATGGCAACACATCGGCTTTTCCCACAAACGTTGGCAAGGTCAAACTCGGTCGCTTATTTAGACAAGTCTGAGCGGTCACTTTCCAATTTCAACGGTAACCTGCAACCATCTTCAAAAAGGCTAACTCAGATCTCCAATTGCCTCATTGAACAAATCGGGCTCACGGCGACACGAACCCTAGATTCCCCACCGCATAGATCCATCTCCGCCGGCAAATTAGATGGCGGAATCGTCCAGCGCCAACACAGCGGTCTCCGGTCTGAAGGTAATCCTTAACTGTTCCTCGCAACCCGAGCACGGTGCTAGAATTAATAGCAAACACCTGAATTAATGCTTTATCCCATCATTGAAATTTTAGGTTTCAGACATTCTGCTGCCGCATCCTTCTCTCCCAAATTCTCTCTGCCTTGGCCCCCGTACAGAATCTAGTCCTGCCCATCTGATCTCTTGCGAGGCAAACAGAATCCCCTTCGTAAGCCAAAACTTAGATTTGGATTCTTGGGCCGACTGCTTACGAGCCTGGCCTAATCCTCCCGAATATTGGGTTTCTTGGTACAGTAGGGTAGCCAAAACTTACCAATCCCAATGGGAAACCACGGGAATAGCCGATGCCTTGTCTTTGTCATTGTCTCCCCTTGAGAAACATGAAAATCTTCTAAAAACCATCGGCTATTTCTGGTCTGATGCTCTGAACTGCTTCATGTTCGGCCATAGCCCCATGACACCAACTCTGTTAGACGTGGTGATGATTACTGGTCTGGACGTCACATCACCCAGCCCCTCTGCTTTTATGCTGCCAAAAGTCCCCTTCAAGCTTTCTTCCAAAACAGATTGCACGAACTGGGGTGCTTATCTTCGAAGCCACATGAAAACTAAGGGCCCTGTCACAGAGAAAGAACACACGGCCTTCCTCAATTTCTGGCTGGAACATTTCATATATTGTGGCCCTTCCCTTGCTCCAACCAAGAATTATCTTCCCTTGGCCTACGAACTTGCCAGAGGCACTCAACTTGGCATCGGCAAACTGTTCCTTGGAGAAGTCTATCGATATCTCCAGTTGATGTCTGTCAAACTATCCTCCCACATAGCAGTCAAAACAGGAGGTCCCTGGTGGTTTATTCAACTATGGGCTCAGCTGTACTTTCAAAACCATATCCCAAACTTCCCCCTTTTGGCAAGTTGCACCTTTCCAGATGCCAAAGGGAAGCAGATCCGATGCACCAGCTACGGCCAAGCTCTATATAGCCTGCCAGGTAGTAAACTGATTCCTCATGAAGCATCCAAGTGGTTCAGCATTTTCTTCCAAGGCCTGGACAATCCTATCTTCTTTCCTTACACGGAGGAATCGGAAAATTTTGAAAATCCAATCTCCTTCAGGCTGGACAACTTTGCCGATGACACTAGCACTCGGCAGCTATTTTCCACCGTGATCCGTCCCTGCTTCCTCCCAGTTGGCATGAGCACATCCAACAGAATAATCAAGCCTGGATACGAGTTCTACCAGCCGGTCGTAGCAGCTCGGCAATTTGGCCTTGGGCAAGTACCTCCTCACTTCTTTCTCCACCACCTCACAGAGAGCAGAGCTAACATGCCCGATTCTCTCACCAGTCAGAGGTGTTATTCTTTCTTCGATGCTCTGACCATCCCAATTCCTAACAACCTCATTTTCGCTTCATCAACCGATGGTTTTGAGAACTGGTGGTCGATGTGGAAGACTCATGCCTTCAGGAGAGCTCTGGGACCATTGCTGGAAAAGCTCGATGCTGAATATGACATCCCCGTAGAACAGGTACTGCTACTTGTAAATTTTCTTAATGCAGCTCACGACGATGCTTTTAATATCCTGCTCTGCCTCCTTGCAGCAACAAGATGGTCCAGAACCTACCAACGAGGATGGCTCCCCCTTCGAATTCCTCCCACTAGCTCCTGTGGTCCTTTTCTGCAAGAACTCGCCACCTTTGAAACAGGTCGTGATGCAGAACCAGCCGATATCACCAAAATCGGCTTCCAAGAGCCAAGCAACTTCCGGGTCAGCTGCCTCCCGAGTTCCAACTAAAACAAGAACGGCGGTGAGGAAGATAGTGGCCAAGAAAACTTTGAGGCGCCGGAGCCCTTCTCCAGAGAGCTCGCACGTACGCTGATTCATGCCTTGGTTGATCTCATTTATCTTTGTAAACATGCTCGTGCTTACCAACTCTCCCTTTCTTACAGGTCTCCATCGAAGACACCTCCAGCGAGGAAACACAATTCAATCGAGGAGATTCGAGCTCAGCAGATTCTGAGAGAACCACCACACCGAGCCAGCCAGATGTGCCACCATCGGCTTCCAGGAAAAGGCCTGTTCCTGAACCTGTTGCCCCCCGAGCAGCAGTCGAGGCGGGGCAAGCTGTGAGCCCCAAGAGGGCTCGCAAGGGACTGCAAACTTCTTCTTCGAGCCAGGAGGCTTCGAAAGTAATTATCCTCCATACTCTTACCACTCCTTTTTTATGCCGATTCATTGCTATTCACATCGGCTAAGCACCTTTCATGCAGACGAAGGACACTCCTAGTGGGAAAGTCGGGGAAGTGCCGATGCCTTCCGCAAGCCTGGATCTAGTAATCCCTGAAGGTGTAGATGAAACGGTTGCCAATCTGGCCAAGCCATCAGCAACAACACACGAGCCGATTGTCTCGCCGTCGGCTATCCCCCTGATCTCAGGAGAGGTATGTTCGCTTCTTTCGACTCATCCTTCCCTGTTTGACGCATACTGACGCCACTTCTGCCTGCCAGGGTTGTGATATCTCAGGCTTGCTGACGTTCGACCCTGAATCCATCGAACCAGCTCCCTCTGCCGCCAACGATGAACCACGAGCAAGCGCTGTTCTACCTCAATTCCAGCGTCTCAAAGCCTTGTTGTCCTCCCCAATCGAGAAGTTGGTCGAGGGTTCTGAAGAGGTGAAGAGTGTTCTTGACGAAATCAAGGACCAACTCCCGGTAGCATTGCAGGTGAAGCTTTGGCCAGTTGTGACTCTGCCTTTCTACGGGTCAAGGGTGAAGTTGGCTCGTGAGAGGATCAATCTACGCCACGCCCAACTCCCACTGAAGGCCGATATTGCAGCCAAATGTCAGCGGCTCAATGAGAAAAAGGCGTCTCTGGATGCCAAAACTGACACCTCTGTCAGCACCGCCGAGCTTGCATCCTTAAAAAAGGAATTGGAAGATCTCGAAGAGAAGGTCCGGGCGACTAAAAAGCTCATTCATGACAAGGAAGCATTCATCGCCCGCTCCCAAGACGAAGCAGAAGGCCTCAAAGCTCAACTGAAGACTGATCTGGCAGAAATACGTGCCCTGAGCAAGCAGCTAGTGACGGGCAAGGACGATGATGACGAAGCCGAGATCGCCGAGGTGGATCGTGTCCGTGCTGATGCCCTCCGTGCCTTCGAGGCATTCCTTCAGTAGCTTATTCACGTAACCTGACACCTGCTCGTAACAGTCTGAACCTCGAGAGTCGATGGCTGTGCATTGTTTTTTTTTTGGCCGATTTCATGTATCGGCCCCCATATTTCACTGTCCATCATCCCACATGCTCATATTTCACTGTCCATCATCCCACATGCTTGGGAAATATTTCTTGAGATGCTGACCGTTGACAGCCACTGGGAATTTCACACCGTCCAGCTCCTCAAGCATGTACGCGTTGCCCCTTAAAACTTGGTCGACCCTGTATGGCCCGTGCCAATTTGGAGACCATTTACCGTATGTTGCATCCTTAGTTCCCAATGGCAACACAGCTTCCCATACCAGATCACCAACGTGGAACTCCTTTGGTCTCACCTTCTTATTATATGCACGAGCTACCTTGGCTTTGTTCTCTTTAATTTTCTCAAGCGACCACAGCCTAAGTTCAGTTAAATCCTCAACACTGTCACTCATCAGGGCTGCATATTCTTCAGTTGTTAGATCGTTCTGAAAAGTGATACGTCTCGATCCAGCCGTAATCTCCCATGGCAATACGGCTTCTTGTCCATAGACTAGATGGTATGGCGAGGTTTTTATCGCTCCATGACATGACATGCGATAAGCCCACAAAGCTTCTGACAAAACCTCGTGCCAACGCCTAGGGTGCTCGTCGATTTTTCTCTTGATCAGCTTGATAAGGCTCTGATTGGACGCTTCAGCTTGCCCATTTGCTTGAGCATAATATGGAGATGATCGGATCAGCTTAATTCCCGTGTCCTCGCAGAACTCTCTAAACTCGTGAGAAATGAAGACCGAACCTCCATCGGTCGTGATAGTTTGGGGAATCCCGAATCTATGAATGACATGTTCTTTCACGAAATTGATAACATCCTTCGAGTTTACTGACTTCATAGGGACGGCTTCCACCCATTTAGTGAAATAATCCGTAATGGCCAAAATCCACATGTGGCCTTTGCTTGATGGAGGATTGATCTTGCCAATCATATCCATGCCCCAACCTCGGAATGGCCAAGGCTTGATGATGGGGTTCATCGCTGATGCAGGTACCATCTGAATCTTCCCGAATTTCTGACATGCTTGACACCCTTTATAGTACTTAAAACAGTCCTCAAGCATGGTGGGCCAATAAAACCCTGATCGCCTGATCAACCATTTCATCTTGTGAGCCGATTGGTGAGTTCCACAGGCGCCTTCGTGTACCTCGTGTAGAAGCCGATTTGCCTCGGCTGGCCCTAGACATTTGAGCAGTAACCCTTCCAAAGTCCTGTAGAACATGTCATCCCCAATAAGCACATACTTCATGGCCTTGTACCTTATCCGTTTAGGTGCCCCCCGAGCCGAATCTTTCAAGTAATTGAAGATATCGGCTCTCCAGTCGTCCGCCTCCAGGAACTGTACTTGAACATCAGTTCCATCTGCTATGTCCTTGTAGCCTGAAGCCATCTGTGCAAGATCATTCGCCTCGGTATTCTGCGACCGCGGGATCCAGTTAAAGTTTAGATACCTGAACTGTGCCATCAGCTCACGGCATTGCAACCATAATGGGAAGAGTGACTCGCTCTCACACTTGTATTCGTCCGTGAGTTGGGAAATCACCAATTTGGAGTCTCCAAAAAGTTCCACTGCTTCTGCTCCGGCTTCAATGAGCAACTCCATTCCCCTGCGTATTGCCTCATACTCAGCGACATTGTTGGTGCAAGGGGTAGATAGCCTGATGGAGAAGGAATATGTTGCCCCCCGGGGCGACACGAGTAGAATGCCGATGCCGCAACCATCATCACAAGCCGATCCATCGAAAAACATAGCCCATGCACGTACAGACAGTGCTGCTATATCAGTGTTGATTCGTTCAGCAATAAGATCGGCCAACGCCTGTCCCTTAACCGCTTTGGCGGGTTGATACCGGATATCAAATTCCGATAATGCAAACATCCATTTGCCGAGTCGGCCTTTCAACACAGGAGCTGACAGCATATGTTTTATGACATCTGATTTGCATATGATGATAATCTCTGCTGACAGCAAGATGTGTCGCAGCTTGGTGCAGGTGAAAAATAGGCAGAGGCATAACTTCTCGATCTCAGGATATCTCGTCTCTGCATCCAGCATCCTTCTGCTGATGTAAAACACAACTCGCTCCAGACCATCATAAACTTGCACCACCACCGAGGCGATGGACGTGTCAGCCACCGACAAGTAAATGTAGAACGGCCTATCCTGCTGCGGTGGAACCAACACTGGCGGCTTCGTTAGATATTCTTTGATCTCGTCGAAGGCTCGTTGTTGTTCTGTCCCCCAGCGGAACTCCTCATCAGATTTAATTTTCACCAGTCCCATGAACGGCTCTATTCTTCCTGACAGATTGGAGATGAACCTTCTGACGAAGTTGATTTTGCCGATGAGACACTGCAGTTCTTTCTTCGTGGTAGGTGGCTTCATTGTTCGCACTGCCTCCTGACTTTTCAGGCCAATCTCGATTCCGCGTTCATGGACCAAGAAACCCAAGAACTGACCGGCCATCACACCGAAGGCACACTTCTTTGGATTCATCCGTAGTCCGAATTTTCTGGTTCAGTCCAGGACGCGTCGCAGATCGTCCAAGTGTCCTTGTACTGAAGCAGACTTGACTACCACGTCATCGATATAAATCTCCACCAGCTTGCCGATCAGATCATGGAAAATGTAATTCATGGCTCTTTGGTATGTGGCGCCGGCATTCTTCAGTCCAAATGTCATGACTTCATATTCAAACAACCCCACCGAACCTGGGACTCTGAATGCAGTCTTGTGTATATCTTCTGGAGCCATAAAAATTTGATTGTAACTGGCATTGCCATCCATAAAGCTCAAGACCTTATGACCAGCAGCTGCGTTGATCAATGTCTCTGCTACCGGCATCGGATACTCATCCTTTGGAGTGGCTCTATTGAGATCCCGAAAATCTATGGCAACACGCCATCGGCCATCCTTTTTCTCTACAGGTACGATACTAGAAATCCACTCAGCATACCTACATGGCCTGATGAACCCAGCTTTCAACATTTTCTCGATCTCTTTCTTGACTTCCTCTAAAATTTCGGCCTTCATCTGTCGTTCTCGCTCCTGGAATGGCCGAAACCCTTTTTTAAGCGGGAGCCGATGCTCAATGATGCTCCTGTCTAACCCGGGCATCTCCGTATAGTCCCAGGCAAAGCAATCTGGATATTCTTTCAACAAAGCTATCATCGGACCCCGCAGATTCGGATCTAACTTTTTGCTGATAAATGTCGGTCGTGGCTTATCCCCAGGACCGATGTCAATCTCCTCTAGCTCATCAGCAGATGTAAACCCATACCCCAGCTTTCCGTCACCTGCTAAATCGATGCTGAACACAGGCCAAAAGTTTGGTGAGGATAACAAAGATAATTTGGGCCGATTGCCGGAATCGGCCCCCTTTTTGATTGCATTACTCAAGGAAGGTTTACAACTTATTTGTGCTCTACAATGGTAGGGAATCTCCCTACTACGACTACATGACATGCTTGTCGTAAGATCACCGCTTTTTATTTTTTGTGGCCGATCGCAGGGATCGGCCTTACCACGCACAATCGTGGGCTTTGCTACTCTGTCAGGCCAGTGGATAAGACCAGCCTCACCCCGTTTTTTGTAGCTTCAATGCGCTCACAGCCGTCTAGACTGACTCCAGAGATCGGCTCTTGGTCTTCTGCGTCCCAAATGTTCATGCCAGCTATTGAGATCTCGATCGAATCATCTGCATGAATGACCTCCACTTCATCTCCATCCCACTGTATCAGGCATTGGTGCATCGTGGATGGAATGCAGCAGTTAGCGTGAATCCAATCCCTTCCCAACAAGACAGCGTAGGTGCTTTTGCTGTCAACAATGAAGAACGACGTAGGGATGGTTTTTCTACCCACGGTCAGATCCACGTTCAGAACGCCTTGCGTTTCTGAAGCTTGGCCGTTGAAGTCGCTTAGCGTGACGTTGGTTTTGATCAGATCTGCAGTGGAGCGTCCCAAACGCCGCAGCATGGAGTATGGCATTATATTGACTGCCGCTCCGGTGTCAACCAACATCTTGCGGACAGGCTGCCCATTGATATAACCTCTCAGGTACAGGGCTTTCAGATGTTTGTAGCCCTTCTCCCGTGGCTTTTCAAAGATAACCGGCCGTGGGCCGCAGTCAAACTGTGCCACTGGTAGTTCTTCGGTTCTTGGAGCGCAAAACTCTGACGGAAGTATGAACACCATGTTTGTGCCAGCCGATGTCTCCGCATCGGCTTTTACTGGTTTGGGGCGCCACTCTTTCTTTTTTGGACGGGCCTCCGTCTCCAAGGTTTGCTGAATTTTCACGGCCAGATCAGGCCGGGCTTTCCTTAAAGTGTGGAGGTACTGCGCTTCGGCTTCCTCCAAGCTACGTAGCCGCTGAACTCTACGCTTTTGGGTGTGTCTGAGTCCATCGGGACACCACCTTGGCCGGTGATATCTATCTTCTTCTTCATCCTCTGACTCCTCGAGATCTTTTGCTCGAGATGACTCCTCTTGTCTGTTCTGAGGCCGGAGAGGCCCTAGACGCTTGAACACTGAAACTGGACCTGTGTCATCCTTCTGCTGTCCACATTCCGGGCAGTTGTCGACTGTAGGCAATCGGCTCATTCCCGCATCCCAACAGTACTTGAAGAAAGGACAATCCCAATGTTTATCCACGCCTCCTTTTCCTTTGACCTTCCCCTAGCGCGGTGCTCATATCCTTCATCATCTCTATCATGCCGACGGTATCTCCCATCGTATGCGTCGGTCCGACGAATCTCTTTCATCATCTCTGTCGTACTGCCGACGTCGGTCATACTGACGCTCATACTTGTTAAGGAGATGCGTGGAGTGTGGCTTCTGATATCGCACGCTTCTCACTTGTTCCTCGGTTATATACCGCCTATCATCATAACGGGGCCGGTCGCGTGGACCGGCCTCTTCCTTTTCTTTGCCCCGGGAGTGGCCGCTTTCCTCCTTATACTTGCCATGGTGGTACACAGGCCCTGCCATGTTAATATCGAACGAGAAATCTAGCTGACGCCTCGTGGAGTGGCTGTGCTCTACCATGTTGATGCCAGGAAACGGGTTTGTGTCCACTTTCATGGCGAACTGCCCAAGGATCAGACGGCCCTGTTCTATCGCCGTTTGGATCTGCCGACGTAGCTCTTTGCAATCATTGGTGGTGTGGGTGAACGAGTGATGCCACTTGCAGTATGATCTCCCGTTCATCTCTTGCGCCGTAGGGATTTTATGGCCTTCGGGTAACTTCAGCTGCTTTTCCTTCAGCAGTAAATCGAATATCTGCTCAGCTTTGCTTACATCGAAGTCGAACCCTTTTGCAGGCCCTTGCTGTTTCACCCATTTGCAGGACACAGGATCTGCTCCCCGAGCCCATTCAGCCACGGCTATCTCCTGGTCTTCTACAAGATCCTCTTCTTCTGTATCGACCAGGCCTATCGGACGTTTGAACTTGTCTTGGTACAACTCAGGGTGGCGCTGCTCATACATTGTCAGTTTCTGGACCATGTGCGCCAGTGAATTGTATTCTACTTGGAAAGCCAGATCCTTGATCGGTGCTGAGAGACCCAACACGGCCAGCTCGACTGCTTCTTTCTCAGTTAAACGAGCCGAATAACATCGGTTCTTGACAGTCCTGAAACGCTGAATATACTCGGCTACCGTTTCTCCCCGCTTCTGCCGCACCTGCGCCAGATCGGCAATGCCAGCCTCGGTAGCTTCTGAATGATACTGAATATGGAACTGTTCTTCCAGCTGCTTCCAGGTCCGGATCGAATCTGGTGGCAACGAGGTGTACCACCCAAAAGCTGGTCCTGTCAGAGATTGCGCAAAGAACCTTACGCGTAACTGATCCGATGCTGAAATCATGCCTAACTGTGCCAAATATCGGCTCACGTGCTCGATCGAGCTAGACCCTTCTGAACCATTAAATTTTGAGAACTCAGGGAGCCGATACTTGGGTGGAAGCGGAATCAGATCATACTCGTTGGGGTACGGCTTGGAATAGCCGATTGTTCTCCTCTTCGGCACGAAGCCGAACTGGTCTCTCAAGATGGTACTGATTTGCTCCACCGTTTGAGCTGCAGGGGCTAAATTCTCATGACTCGTTCCGGTGGCATACTTAGCTAGCCACGCCTGTTTATCAGCGTCCATCCCGGACATCCCTGCTCCCGAAATCCCTACTCCAGAAACACCTGCCCCAGAAATCCCTGCGGTTGCAATCTGGTTCGTGCGCGTCAGGCTGTTGCAGTCCGGCACGTATGTGCACACATATCCATGTGGGATTTCTTTAGGTGG
>QXEO01000334.1:3347080-3484039 GCA_007115705.1 Dactylis glomerata
TCATAACGGGGCCGGTCGCGTGGACCGGCCTCTTCCTTTTCTTTGCCCCGGGAGTGGCCGCTTTCCTCCTTATACTTGCCATGGTGGTACACAGGCCCTGCCATGTTAATATCGAACGAGAAATCTAGCTGACGCCTCGTGGAGTGGCTGTGCTCTACCATGTTGATGCCAGGAAACGGGTTTGTGTCCACTTTCATGGCGAACTGCCCAAGGATCAGACGGCCCTGTTCTATCGCCGTTTGGATCTGCCGACGTAGCTCTTTGCAATCATTGGTGGTGTGGGTGAACGAGTGATGCCACTTGCAGTATGATCTCCCGTTCATCTCTTGCGCCGTAGGGATTTTATGGCCTTCGGGTAACTTCAGCTGCTTTTCCTTCAGCAGTAAATCGAATATCTGCTCAGCTTTGCTTACATCGAAGTCGAACCCTTTTGCAGGCCCTTGCTGTTTCACCCATTTGCAGGACACAGGATCTGCTCCCCGAGCCCATTCAGCCACGGCTATCTCCTGGTCTTCTACAAGATCCTCTTCTTCTGTATCGACCAGGCCTATCGGACGTTTGAACTTGTCTTGGTACAACTCAGGGTGGCGCTGCTCATACATTGTCAGTTTCTGGACCATGTGCGCCAGTGAATTGTATTCTACTTGGAAAGCCAGATCCTTGATCGGTGCTGAGAGACCCAACACGGCCAGCTCGACTGCTTCTTTCTCAGTTAAACGAGCCGAATAACATCGGTTCTTGACAGTCCTGAAACGCTGAATATACTCGGCTACCGTTTCTCCCCGCTTCTGCCGCACCTGCGCCAGATCGGCAATGCCAGCCTCGGTAGCTTCTGAATGATACTGAATATGGAACTGTTCTTCCAGCTGCTTCCAGGTCCGGATCGAATCTGGTGGCAACGAGGTGTACCACCCAAAAGCTGGTCCTGTCAGAGATTGCGCAAAGAACCTTACGCGTAACTGATCCGATGCTGAAATCATGCCTAACTGTGCCAAATATCGGCTCACGTGCTCGATCGAGCTAGACCCTTCTGAACCATTAAATTTTGAGAACTCAGGGAGCCGATACTTGGGTGGAAGCGGAATCAGATCATACTCGTTGGGGTACGGCTTGGAATAGCCGATTGTTCTCCTCTTCGGCACGAAGCCGAACTGGTCTCTCAAGATGGTACTGATTTGCTCCACCGTTTGAGCTGCAGGGGCTAAATTCTCATGACTCGTTCCGGTGGCATACTTAGCTAGCCACGCCTGTTTATCAGCGTCCATCCCGGACATCCCTGCTCCCGAAATCCCTACTCCAGAAACACCTGCCCCAGAAATCCCTGCGGTTGCAATCTGGTTCGTGCGCGTCAGGCTGTTGCAGTCCGGCACGTATGTGCACACATATCCATGTGGGATTTCTTTAGGTGGTTCAGACAGGAATTGGTAATCGCCAGGATCACCTCCAATCTTGTAGACGACGTACGCCGGTGACCCCGGTGGCTCCGGAGCTGCAAGCGTGAATGGTAGCTGTGGCCTGGTCTGGAGCGGTCTTTCTCCCTGGTGAGTCCCTAGGGTAGGCCCCGACGGAGAGTACTGATGTTTCATGATCTCCTGAACCACGCGAACCGCGACGCGCTCGAAAGCGTTCACCAGGCTCTCAGAATGGCGGTGAAGAGAATGAGCCACCATGTAATTGACTTCCTGTCGCAGGGCTCTGGTGCGATCCTCTGAAGGAACAGACAGATCCACCTCATCGAGAGCGCCTTCGGGTGAGAACCCCTTCCACCTGATGCCATGCTTACGGGTCCTCCCAAAAGAGCCGATGAGATCGGCTTCGAAGAGAGCTTTGATATCATCATACCTCTTCTTGTGCTCATCAGGCAGATCGTCGTACGTGATTGGTATGTCCCCCATCGCAGCGTCAGATGTTGATGCAGATGTTGTTGAGTGTCCCACTGGGCGTGCCAGAATGTGTTGCCTGTCAAAACCCACCGGCGAGCAGCGACGAGCAACACGAAGAGCCGGGAGGCTCCCAGAACTGCTGGTGGGCCCTGGTCCCTCGGCAACGGCCCGCAAAACTCCGGCACACGTCCTGGCTGATGCAAGGGCGTGCCACCTGACCTATACCTGATCAGGAAGGTGATGGATTGCTTCGATTAATTTCCTGCATGGCAGACATGTAAACATTAAATACGAGCCTCGATCGGCTCTCAGGTTTCCCTGTGAATCGGCTCATGTAGCCGATTGTCCCATGGATTTGCATTGGATCTACGATAACATGGGGTTTTGCTTTATCAATACAAGTCAAATCGATCTACGACAGTTTAACGCTTTCACCACATAATTGGAACATCCCACACGTAATTGAGCCTGGTAGATACGAAAGATAACAGAAAACTAACCCTAGAGGAGGCCAAAAAACCAACGTAGAGTCAATTCCCGGAACAACTCCTCTCGAATTGGCAAACCATATCCTTACGTACTACTGGATCGTTCAACCCGTTTGTGAGGCCTAACCATGCGGATATCAAACTAATCCTTGGAGAACAAGGAACAACTATGACAGATTGAATCGACTGAATAAAGATCAAGCAAGATGCTGCCCTTACACCCAAAATAGGTGCAAAGGCAGCGAGATCTCTAAGGGCAGCATGACTAAGCAAACATAACCAAAAGCACCGATGCTAGCCCAAACAGATCTATGATAACAGTATTACTCGCCATCAACAAGGCTTCAGTACGAGCAACACCAAATAACACATAAGCAGATGCTGCCTAGATCGCGAGATGCGATCTAGGCAGCACGACGCTTACCTGAAAGAAACCCTCGAAACAAGGGGTGGCGATGCGCCGAGATTGTGTTTGTTGTGAACGTGATCGTCCTCCTTTCTCAATAACCCTAGGTACATATTTATAGTCCGGAGACTTTCTATCTTTGGAATAAACCTAACAACTCTATCTCTTGTTTAAACCGAAACGTAATCTATCATAATACAGATACACGGGCAATTTAGCCCAAATCCACGCGCAAGGCCGATCCAGCCACCAAGCCCATCTTGATTACGGCCCATCTCCTCATTTGGCCAAAATGTGGCGATAACAATACCGCTAAATAATCTTTATTGGTTTGATAAGTGTTATGGGGGTGAACCTGTGCTAGCACACTACCCTTACTAGGATAAATACACACTTGTGATTATACCCCTTGCAAGCATCCGCAACTACAAGAAAGTAATTAAGATAAATCTAATCACAGCCTTAAACTCTAAGATCCTACACTCCCTGGTGCAATGGTTTCCCAACGGAGGTTTAAGTTTCTGTCACTCCAGCAACCCCATAATTGGTAGCCAAATACACAATGCATCTTACTAAGCCCATAAATGGTGAAGTATCATGTAGTCGACATTCACATGACACCACTAGTGAAATAGCACCACAACAAATAAATATCAAACCATTACATATTACTCAACATAATTTCACTACTAACAACTTGATTTCTCCCATGTCCTCAAGAACTAAATGAACTACTCACAAGACATCATATGGATCATGATCAGAGGTGAAATAATGGTAAATAACAATCTGAACATAAACCTTAATTCAACGGTTCCGCTCAATAGCATCAACCACAAGAGTAATCAACAACGGGAAAGTTTCCCCTAAGAATTTGACAAGATTCATCCCAAGATGTTACAGCGGGATGGCATGGTGATGGTGAAGATGAAGGTACTAGTGATGAGGATGATGGTGATGATGATCCCGATGAAGTCCGGTGCGATGATGATGACGATGGCGATGATCTCCCCTCTCTGAGAAGGAATTTTCCTGACAGATTTCTGCCTGCCGGAGAGCTTTTCTCTCTCTGGTGTTTTCTGCCTCACAGAGGCGGCGGTGTCTATCTCTGAGCCCCCCCTTGACTTAGGTTTTTGGGGACGATCAAATATGGGAAGGGGCAATGGCAGAAGTGGGCCAGGGTGGCCACACAACAGGCCGGCACGGCCAGGGGTAGGCCCGTGCCCCCTGTGTGTGTGCCTGCCCAATGGATCCTCTCACCCCCTCCTTCTGGCTTCTTCAGTCTTCTAGTAAAATATAATTTTTTGGTATTTTTCTAGAATTTTCTGATCTTCCAAAACATGGTGTCTTGACGGTCCTTATTCCAGCAGAATCCTGACTCCGGCAGCAAATCCTCCAATGATCATCAAACTTGTAAAAATAGAGGAAACAACATAAATATCATCTCTAAATGTGAAATATATCAATGAATAATAGTAAATTATGATACAAAATAGAGATGCAAAATGGACGTATCACGTCATCATGACAATACTCGAATGCCATGATTGAAACATATCATGAAGGTAAAACCCCAGGATCCGTCCTGTGTGGCCTGGTATACGCACATGGATGCGCTCTGTTAGTAATTATCTGTGTCTACGACACGAAGAAAATCATGGTGGATGCACTGGGTACCCTGAGAACCTCTGGGACTCGTTCTTTGTAAGTCCTAAATGCGGCAAAAGAATGGGTTTGACCAGTTTCCCGAATTCAAGTCCAAGGGGATTGATTTTGAAGTAGGTGACAAGTATCTGCTCTGGCAGTTAATTGGCCTCTTGATCCGTCAGAGTTGTTAGGCTTGTTCATCAAAACCCCTTGCGAGATAATATAATGAAAAATATTTATTTTTGAATACAGGAAGAAGAAGTTGAAAAGATTGATCAAGTTGAAGATGTGAAGATTTGAGATTCAACCCGAATCTGCAATTCTGGTAGAATCTCGAGGGCTACTGATAAGGGTATAGATAATAGAGCCCGATACGTCTCAAACGTATCCATAATTTTTAATGCTCCATGCTTGTTTTTACACCAGTTGCTTAGTGTTTTGTTACACTTTGTGGCACTTTTATGCATTTTCTAGAACTAACCTATTAACAAGTCGCCACAGTGCCAGTTCCCTGCTTTCTGCTGTTTTTATGTTTCGGAAAAGTTACACAAGAAATATTCTCAGAATTGGACGAAACAAAAGCCGAACGTCTAGAAATTCACCGAAGCTTCTAGAGAACTGAAGAGGAGACAAAGTGGGGCCATGAGGGCCCCACACAATAGGGTGGTGTAGCCTGGCCCCTAGCCGCACCCCCTATGTGTGAGGATTCCTCGGCCCACTCCTGACGATGCTCCTTCGCCTATAAAGACCCCTCGACGGGAAAAACCTAAACACCCGATAACTTTTCTAGAACACATCGTGATCCACCGCTGTCGTCGACCCAAAGATCGGGAGGGTCCAGAAGCTCTTCCCGGCACCCTGTCGGAGAGGGGAATCATCACCAGAGGTCTTCTTCATCGCCATGCTTGCCTCCGGCGTGATGAGTGAGTAGTCTACCTTGGACTATGGATCCATAGCAGTAGCTAGATGGTTGTCTTCTCCACCATGTGTTTCATATTTAGATCTCATGAGCTACCTTACATGATCGAGATCACCGTTATGTAATTCTACATGTTGTGTTTGTTGGGATCCAATGAATATTGGTGTTACGATAGAGTTGAAGTACTAAAATTTATGTTATGTTATCTCTATGCTGTTTATGATCTTGCATGCTCTCCGTTGTTAGTAGCTATCTTGGCCGAGTAGTTGCTAGTGACTCCAAGAGGGGGTATTTATGCTCGATAGTGGGTTCATGCCTCTATTTAATCTGGGGGAGTGACAGAAACCTCTAAGGTTGTAGATGTGCTGTTGCTACTAGGGGGAAAACAACATTCATATGCTCGAGGGTATATGCTTTGTTTACATTACACACTTTGCTTAATGCAGTTATCTGTTGTTTGCAACTTAATACTTGTGGAGTTCTCTAATTGATTCACCACAAGTGGATTATTAGTCATAGATGCAGTTGGATGGCGGTCTATGTATCTTGTTGTAATGCCCAGAGTAAATCTCATAGTGATCCTCTCATCATATGCACGTTGTCTTTATTCTATCAATTGCCCAACTATAATTTGTTTACCCAGCATGTATTATTTTTTCTTATGGAGAGACACCACTAGTGAACTGTGGACCCCGGTCCTATTTCCTTTATATTGCTATCACCTGTTTACTTTACTCGCACTGTTTACTTTACTCGCATATTACTATTGCTTTCCACTCGATACGCTCATACCCTTTGTTTCAAGCAAACCGGTGAGATTGACAACCTCATCGTAAGTTGGAAACAAAGTATTTGGCTGTGTTGTGTGCAGGTTCCACGTTGCTACTGGTTGAAGATGTGCTAACAAGTTATCATTAACAGCGCCCTTGTTAGAGCATCACGCAGCTAGTGGGCATCACCTTCAGTCATATTGACATCCTCCTCCTGAACGATTAAACCATGGTTTCTTACTAAGGGAAAAACTTGCTGCCATATTCATCACACCTTGCTCTTGGGGTTTCCAACTGGCCGGTCATTTACTTCATCAACTACACGCCAACAAGTTCTCTGGCACTATTCATCACCACGCCATCAATAAGTTTTTTTGGCGCCGTTGCCAGGGAGGAAGAAGATTTCTGCAAGGGGAGTTTCGCACACACATCCTTTACTTTGTTTTAAGTTTTTCTTTACTTTATTTTTACTTGCATCATTTTATCAAAAAAGCCAAAAAAATTAGAATCCTTGATAGTTGTTTTTACTTGTCTTCTTTTAGTTTTGCTAGAATGGCTACTCCTGAGAACACCAAGTTGTGTGATTTTACTAGCACTAATAATAGTGATTTTATTTGCACTCCTATTGTGCCACCTGCACCTACTGCAAATTTTTATGAGATTAAGCCTAATTTATTGAACCTTGTTATGAAAGTGCAATTTTCTGGTGCTAGTACTGATGATGCTGCAGCTCATCTCAACAATTTTCTTGAGCTATGTGAAATGCAAAAGTATGAGAATGTTGAGAGTGATATTATTAAGCTTAAGTTGTTTCCTTTTTCTTTGAGAGAAAAAGCTAAGGATTGGTTGCTGTCTTTGCCTAAAAATAGTATTGATTCATGGGCTAAGTGTAAGGATGCTTTTATTGGTAGATACTATCCTCCTGCTAAGATTATAGCTTTGCGTAGCAATATTATGAAGTTTAGTTAGTTTGATAATGAACATGTTGCTCAAGCTTGGGGAAGAATGAAATCTATGATAAAGAATTGTCCCACTCATGGATTGACTACTTGGATGATTGTCCAAACTGTTTATAAAGGACTGAATTTTTCTTCAAGGAACCTACTTGATTCAGCTGCTAGAGGCACTTTCATGTCCCTTACCTTGGGCACCGCAACAAAGCTTCTCGATAATATGATGGTAAATTACTCCGAATGGCACACCGAGAGAGCTCCACAAGGTAAGAAGGTAAATTCTGTTGAGGAAACCTCTTCCTTGAGTGATAAGATTGATGCTATTATGCTTATGCTTTCAAATGATAGGACTCATGTTGATCCTAATAATATTCCTTTAGCCTCTTTGGTTGCCCAAGAAGAGCATGTTGATGTGAACTTCATTAGAAACAATAATTTTAACAACAGTGCTTATAGGAACAATTTTGCTAGTAACAACTATAGGCTGTTTCCCTCTAATGGTGATAATGGCTATCTTGGTAGACCTAAAATGCCTAGTGAATAGAGGTTTTTAGAACTTGAAAAGGCTACCAAGAATATTATGCAAATGCAATATGAGCAAAATAAGTTGTTTACTAAGACCATGGAAGAGCAGTCTGCTTTGTTAAAAACTATTAGTCATCAACTTGATAATTTGAACATGGCTATTCTTGAATTACAAGCTAAGGTTTCTAAAGCTGAAACCAATATTTCATCTCTGTCTAATGCACAATCTTCTTTAGTTAATAGAATGTTGGCTAAACCTGATCCTTTTGTTACTGCTAATACTATTCAAGTTAGAATTGATGAAAATGTTAGATTGTTAGCAGAATTGCATGCTAGATGGGAAAGAGAGGATGAGATTTCTAGGAATATGAAAGTTTGTACTATTACTACCTCTAATGATGTTGTTCCTAATGCTAGCAATCCTCTTACTTTGATTGGTGTAGAGAAAACTCTCACTCCTTGTGTTAAAAAGCCTAAAACTGCTAAAACTTTTTCTCAAAAGAATGCTGAAATTTTTCAGAGTGTAGGAGATGATAGCTCTATTTCCTTTAATTATTTTGATGTTGATGGCTGCAATATATCTGAAGTTATTTTGTTCTTGCAAAAGCTTACTTTGACTCCCAATGCTAGTACTTTAAATGTTGCTTTTACTAAGCATATTACCAATGCTCTTATGAAAATTAGGGATGAAAAGTTGAAGCAAAAAGCTTCTGTTCCCAAGAAGTTGGAAGATGGTTGGGAACCCATCAGTGATATGCAAGTTAATGTTTTTGATTGCCTTGCTTTATGTGATCTAGGTGCTAGTATTTCTATCATGCCTAGAAAAATTTATAACATGCTTGATTTACCGCCTCTTGAAAAGTGTTATTATGATGTTCCTATTGCTGATATTGCTAAGAAGAAACCTTTGAGAAGTATTAATGATATTCTTATTATGGTTAACAATAACCTTATTCCCATTGATTTTCTTGTCATGGATGTTGAATGCAATGCTTCGTGTCCTATTATTTTGGGAAGACCCTTTCTTTGAACTGTAGGTGCCATCATTGATATGAGGGAAGGCACCATCAAATATCAATTCCCACTCAAGAAAGGTATGGAATGCTTCCCTATAAAGAGAAAGAAAATAGTGTTTGACTCTATTCTTAGAGAAAATTATGAGCTTGATGCTTCATCACTTGATGTTACTTGATTCGCAATTTCTATGCCTAGCTCAAAGGCGTTAAAGAAAAGCACTCTTGGGAGATAACCCAATATTTTTACATTCAGTTCTTTTATTTTGACTCTTGCGAGTTATTACTACTGTAATAACCTCTCCTTATCATTTTTATTTCGTTTTGGGCCCAGAGAAGCCTCTAATTTGAGTGAGGTAAGATTTGGGGATGTTGCTGTCCTGAAATAGTTTTCAGTGCTGCACCATAATTTTTTTTGAACATTCTCTGTATATCTTTTGGACCTGCAATTTCTTGTACATATGCCCCAGGTTATATCCAAACTTTCATTAGTTTAACACTTTTTGATTTGAGCAAGAGAAAACCCTCTAAAAATTCAACCTTTGTTAGCTATTCTGTTTTGACAGATTTCTGCCAATATTTGTGTTTGCCGCTTTATCACTTTCTTTTTTAGTTCTTTTGATCACGGAACTATTGGGGAAGTTGCTACAGTAGTATATGCTTTATATGTGGTTGTTTTGAGTTGAAACCTGAAGCAAAAAGGGTTGATTCTATGTTATGCTTAAACTAATATTGCTAATAGATTTATGTTTAGTTTTGTATGAAGGAAGTTTTCAAGTGTAGGGATCGGAGAATGATGAGATGAGTTGAAGAATGGACAAAAGCTCAAGCTTGGGGGTGCCCATGCATCACCCCAAGAAATATCTAAGAAGTACAAGTGTCAAAGCTTGGGGATGCCCCGAGGCACCCCTTCTTCATCGGCAAAAATTAGGTCACCTTTCAAGACACTATATTTTTATTGCTTCATGCACTATGTGTTTTTCTTGCAACTTTTGGGGAAGTTGCTACTATAGTATGTTCTATATATGTGGTGGTTTTGGGTTGAAACCTGAAGCAAAAAGAGATTGATTATATGTTATGCCTACACTAATGTTGCTAATAGAATTGTGTTTAGTTTTGTATGAAGGAAGTTTTCAAGTGTAGGGATTGGAGAATGATGAGATGAGTTGAAGAATGGATAAAAGCTCAAGCTTGGGGATGCCCATGCATCACCCCAAGAAATATCCAAGAAGTACAAGCGTCAATGCTTAGGGATGCCCCCGAGGCACCCCTTCTTCATCGGCAAAAATTAGGTCACCTTTCAATACGCTATATTTTTATTGCTTCATGCATTATGCGTTTTTCTTGGAGCATCAGTTATTTTTAGTTTTCAGTTTTGTTTAGTTTTGTTTGCTGCAATAAATGGTTGGACCCTAACAATTTTTTTTTGGAGAAGTTGCCTTGCTTTTCATTTGCCAAGAATACTTCGTTTTTCACTTTTATCGTTTCAATGAGTGTTCTTCTTTTTCTAGAACTGCATTTAGCTTTCGATTTTTGCCTTGATTTGTGTTCAGATCTCGTTATATCTTTTCATCAAGGTGTATTTTTGCCTCTGATCTATATATCGATTTTCATCAAAAGAGGTGTTTATAAAAAGTTTGAATGGTGTTGGAAAAGAGAAAAAGCTTTATGCAAAAAAGTGGTACAAGAAGGAGCTTGTGTAGACTGCGGCCTAGGCGTTTGCATGTCATGCTTGATGTCTTTTTGATAGCATGCTTAGTGGTTTTGCTATAGCATGACTTGTCTCAAATAAATGAGACTGCTTAATGAGCCTTGAAAAAATCATGCATTGTTTTTATCGTTTGGAAGTATTATTTTGGTTTTCTCCTTGATGCTTTATTTGGGTTGACTTGGCGCATGCTCACACATGTTAGACTCATACAAAGTCGCCAATTGCCTCTATGATCATTTAGTTTTTGACTTTTGATGCCATCTTATGCTTTTTTTAAGGGATTTCTATTTTCATGCCGCTGGGTCGTTAGTTGTACTCAGTTTTTCCCAGCCGCTTAACTTTTCCTCAGTTTTCCCCTCACTCTAGTTTGAAACCCCTCGCAGACGCTCAGACGGGAGGGTTGCCGTTTAGTTGACCATTCCGTGCTGATGTGTGGGGCCGTGTTGTGTGGGGCCGCATCGCGTGGGGCTGGTAGAACAGGACCGCGTGGGACAGGACGAGACCGCGTTTGGTTGTACGTGAGAGCTCGGTTCTGTCTCTCTCGACCCAAATTGGCATTTTTCAGAGCGCCTTTTTCCTCTCTCTCTCTCTATAACAGTTCTCTCTCTTTTCACCAAATTAGTATCAAATCTAGAGAAGCTTCTATTTCTATCTTTCTTTAATGATTATTGCCTTTTGGCCCTTATTTTTTGCCCAATATGTTAACAAATCTAGTAGCAAATCTAGAAGCTAGTAGAGGATAAATTCACAGTAGTATAATAAATCAAGAAAATATAGGATAAGCTGCATGCAGCAGCCAACATAGCATATATATATTCAGGACAGATCCAACAGTACTACCGATCCCTAGATCCAACATAAGCTATATTTTACATGGGATTAAGCTTGGAGGCTGCACAGGTGAATCCCAAGTGCTTTGTGTTTGGCCATAAACGCATGCACATTTATGGTCGTTCCAACTCTAGCACCGCCAGGGGCTCTGCCAATAGATTCGGCATGGTTCACCAGGCAGTTGAAGTCGGTGGCACGGAGCCTCCTGTTACAGAAGGGGCACCTGTAAATGTCTCGAGCAAAGTGGTAATCGTAATGACCAGACTACAGCCTCCTGAGGATGTGACGAGTCTTGGTGTGGAAGGACTCGTCGTCGTTGTCGACGTCGCTGCTCTACACCTATCACATAGCACCAAAGATCGAAAAACACGGAGTCAATTGCAGCGATGATGGAACAGAGAGTGAACAAAAGATCATGCATCATAATATGGGCATGAAAAAAAGAAGCCTCAGTTACATTGGACACACTTATATCTAGGATTTGGGTCAGTGAACCAAAGATCATGCACAACAAATTTGTACACACCAATTGACAAGGGTATAGCTAATAGAGCCCGTTAGTTGAGTACCCCTGAGGCCCGTTGAGCTAGGTCCAATTGTAATGATAGTCGAATACGAGTTCCTACCGTATGTCGATATTGTAATCTGTATCGTACCCTACCCGATCCTCGAGACCTGGCCATCTATATATAGGGGCCAGGAGGGGACGGTGTAGGGCAGATTGAAAGCAAGCCAGGTTGAACACCCAAGTTTACTTTCGATACACACCTATTTCGACTAACTTTACCTTCGAGTTCATCCGACGCCCTATCTCCCCGATCCTAAGTCCTTCATCTAGGACATTTGTCGAGTTAACCCTCGTCAATTGGCGCCGACCGTGGGGACCTTGGGCGTTGGAATCATGAATTCGATGGCTTTTTCGCTTTTAGCCAACAGCAGTTCAGAAGTCGACGGAAGTGAGGAAGTGGAACTAACCATTGGAAGTTTGAGCATCCTCATCGGGCCGTCGGGCTCGTCTCGCCTTTCGGACCCGACAAAACAAGATCCATCGGCGAGTGAGCCTGAAGCAACAGAAATAATGGAGTATTCCGACGGCTCATCCAGCGAGGTAAACTCGCCGGTCAGCCTAGAAGAAGTGCAAAAAGGGAAAATTGCGGAAGACAACAAAGCAAAGGATAACCTCAATGCAGAAATCCAACTCGACGATCTCATGATCTGCCTCGATGATATCTCGGATAAATCAACAGACACATGGAAGACAGGATTAGAGCTTTCTGAAGATGGCAACTCGATCTTCTCAAGCTTTAATAGTAACATCGGCAAGCAGTGCCAAGTACTCGCCATTGTGGGCGACAACTCAGAAGAATTCGATGAAAATAACAACCCAGTGCTAAACCCAGCCAATATCGACAGAGGAGCAAATCACCTAGCAGAAGGACAAACAGTGGAATCCCTCATAGCCAGGGAAAAAATTCGACTATCAGTCGATGAGTGGAGGATAATAAGAGAAGCCGTAGAACACGGCACGCCAATACCATCAAATTCCAGCAAAGATATGCTTCTGGGGTATCACCACGCCCTAAGGCAGCAGGCAAAGCAATTAGCAAAGGAAAAGATAGAGATACAAAGAAGAAAAGATTCAGCCATTGCAGCTAGTGAAGCTGCTCGTAAAGCACGAAGCGGTGCATCATACAGCAATGCAAGGAAAAATCGTCGACATGGCTCAAGGTACGATAACCTCGAGCACTCCGACAGGCAAAGTATTTCAAAAAACCTCAACTCGTCCTTCCTATCGGTCGACAAGCAGGGGAACATCCTACCAAAAACCCCCGAAGCAGCACTAGTAGCAGCGCAGGCATATCTGCTCACAACTCGACCAAGCCCAGGAGATCCTAGGGAGCACATGCATAGAGCAGCATTGAACGGACTCAACATGGTGGGTCACAAGCTCTCAGCAAAAGGAGAAGAAGCATACCATCACAAGGAAGTGCATAAAGCAAGGTCACCTCGCCATCACAATAGTCCTAGGCACAGAAGCAGCAAGCACCGATCTCGATCGCTATCACCAAAACAGCATGGTGGAACTCGAAGATTGCGATCCCCAAATGAAAGGCGCGACTATGAAGACGATGAAAAAGAGATGGGGGCATCGTGCTTTACCCGCAGGGTTCGCACCACTCCAGTTCCCAAGGGATTCAAGTTACCTCAGGATCAGCAAAAATATGACGGATCTCAGGAACCACAATCATGGCTCGCAGATTACTTACAAGCAGTCCAAATACTAGGAGGAACCAAAGAAACAGCAATGCAAAGCTTGCAACTACATCTTACCGGCGCAGCAAGGTCATGGTTAAGCAAACTAGAGAAAGAGTCCATTGGAAGTTGGGAAGACCTCACAAAGCAATTTACAAGCAACTTCAGGTCGACATATAAATGGCCAGCATCAATAGAAGAAGTCAAAGCATGCGTACAACAACGCGATGAAACACTGCGGGTGTACATCCAAAGATGGAGCCTTATTAAAAATTCAGCAGTCGAAGTCTCAGATGAAAGAGCAATAGACGCATTCATCATTGGATTAAGGCGAAGAGACCTAGTCGAAGAGATGGGTAGAATCAAGCCAAAAACAGTGTCAGATCTAATGGACACAGCAAATATATTTGCAGATGGAGAAGATGCATGCAACAACAAGCGGACGCGATCTCCAGAGGACGACAGAAGAAACAGATATGGAAGTCAAAGGAGACGATCCCGAAACTACGACACCTACGGCTCACACAGCCAAGTCGCCGCAGGATATAAAGAGAACAGCTATCAAGGAAATGATCGCAGAAGCTCAGGATATCGAAGCTACGGAAAGGAGGACTACAAGAAGTTCCCTCCAAGAGAATCTAGAGAGTACAACCCGTCGCCAGAAGATATGCTCAACGGGCCTTGTCATATACACTCAGCATTCGTCGACGGGAAGCGAGTATCAAGGCACGCAATGAAAGATTGCACAACATTCTTAAAACTGCAAGAGGCAGCACTAAACAAGCAAACTGAAGCAAGGCAACAAGGATTTGAAAGGAACAGCAATCCTCCAATAAACCAGCAAGGAAACAATGGAGCTCCGCAAGGACAAGACCAGCAAAACAAGGGACACGACGACGACGAAGGGTACGTTCCATCAAAAGGACACATCACAGCAATGATACAACCCGTGCCCAAGTCGAATAAAGAAGAAAAGAGTATAACTCGACAAGTCAACCTAGCAGTCATTTCGCCTCCAGCTACAACAGAGTATCTGCATTGGTCAGAGCAACCAATCGAGTTCAACAGAGAAGACCACCCTATAATAGTACCTCGGCCAGGAAACGCGCCTTTGGTACTCAAAGCTCAAATCGGCGCGTATGATGTCGACAGAATATTCATGGACGCAGGAAGTGGAATTAACCTGATATACGCGAAAACACTCAAGGCAATGCACATATCGCTGGAGTTCCTAAAACCAACAGATTGTTCCTTCCACGGGATCGTGCCAAGAAGTGCCAATTACCCACTGGGTCGGATAGCACTCAATGTTTGCTTCGGCAACCGACAAAACTACAGAAGAGAAAAACTAGACTTCGAAGTCATGGACTGGCCATCCCAATATCATGCGATCCTCGGACGACCCGCGTTTTCGCGATTCATGGTAGTACCTCACTATACATATCTGGTACTCAAAATGCCAGGGCCAAAAGGAATAATTACAGTCAAAGGAAGTTTTGAACTTTCGGATCTCTGTGACAGGGAATTCCACAAGGTGGCGCAAAATTTTGGTACGACGGCCAACTATGCAGAGAAAGTCAAAACTACGACTACGGAAAGCATCAAGCTACTCGAAGGGCGCGTCGTGGAACCCGAGGCGAAGAAACCACGAGTAGAAGCCCTGGGAGAAGACAAAGGCGCAGGAGGAGAAGAGAACACTACAGCGTCGTAAGCATCGAGAGGAGTAGGAAACAAAGGCTGTAAAAGCCATGAGTTATGCCAGGGGCAATGCCCTCTAGATCCAGAACACAGGTCATAGGCCGGATCTCTTGGGTCACCCCATGTATCTTACATTACAAGTATTAATAAAGATAAATCGTTCCTCACATAAGAGTTTACGAGTCTTTCAAAGGAAAAATGCGGCAAACGCATGACTTATACAATAACGCTCTGAGAACAAACTTTTTTCGACATAATAGCCGCACAACAAGACACTCTCGCGTTACATATACACAAAACATTACAACATCGGGTTATCAGAATCATCTACGCCTAAAGGGTCTAAATAGTGGACTCGCGAAAAAATGCAGCGCCCGCTTCCAGAAGCCTAGCTACGAGCCTCCGAGCAGGTTGCAGAGTGTTCTCCATATGAACTCGAATGCTAGCTCCACCTGGAGCAAGACTCAGGGACATAGTGCTATAATTCAGCCTCGGGTGCCACTTGTGTATCCACCCGAGAGTGAAATTGGCACCTGCCACTAAGTTTAGCTCTATCAGCCTATGAATACGATGGCTGGATCTAAAAGTGTCAAGAAGAAGCGGGAAAGTCGAAGGCAAAGGATTACGAGGAAGCATAACGGAGTACATAGTTGTGAGAGCTCATCGGCACCCGTCAACTGACTCGCCTATATGTTGGGCACGGTCCTGAAGCAATACAATGGCACTCCGGCGTTGAGGATCAAACCATAATGTCTCGTAGCCAGTCGACATTTTCTCCAGAGCCGCACTTCGCTCAGCAACTCGGCGTTCTTCAGCAGCAAAATCCAAACAAGTACCTACAAACGGAAAAAGATGTCACAAAAACAGCAATACACAAACAGGGAAAGGAGGAGTCGAAGGAAAACTCACATCACAACATCTCACAGGCAGACTCGACAATACCAAGAATAAAGGATTCACACTCCTCGTTGTGAACAACCCTCGCCATCAAACTGGAGACCTTTTCTTCCAGGGAAGAGATTTTCTTCAAATAGCTACTGGCTTGGCTAGCCTTTTTTATAGCCATCTGTGCTTGACATTTGGCTAAACTTAGGCAAGCCTCAAGGTCGGATATCCGGGAAAAATACTCCGCGCATTGACCGCATCGACTAGAAGTCGACGAAATTTGAGGATCGAATCCACGAGCAGAGGAAGGAGCAGGAGCATGAGTCAAAGGATCATTGACGCGCGTCGACTACAAAAACGAAAGAAAGGAGAAACAACTTCAGAAAGATAGCATAATACTTCATACGACGAAAACATATTTACATAAGTGCAAAACCCCATGACTAAAGTTCTCGGGTTGCACTCAACTAAAGGTTTCTGCATTCAAAAGGAGGAAACTAAAAAATCTACAAAGGAGCTTAGTCTACGCCACCTCAGCATTGTGCTCCGTGGCAGAAGAGGGCGCGGCCACATCCTCGCCAGAAGCCGACGATGGCACTAGATTCTCCGCCGTTGGAGGTGGTGCAGCAGGCACGGCAGAGGCCGCCGAAGGAGAAATAGTTGTCAACAATGCAGATGCCAACTTCTTCGCCTTCTCAAAAAACACCTTCATCTCGTCACGGGTGTGGCCATAAGGGGAGCTAACCCTCTCCCAGTCAAAGTTTGTCCCGTGCGCAAGAGAAAGTGTAATAGCACCCTCGGCGCCACGCTTAATAGAAAGCCCCTTCAATTGGAGAGTGGGCTCTTCAACTGTGTCGAAGGACTTGGCAAGTTCAGTCAAGTTGTCCTTCGGCATCGCCGCCCTTTTCTTCGGACACAACCCGGCAAATAGCCATGATAAAACGCGGCTAACTAACTCAAAGGTTTCCTGGATAGATATCCAGTTTTCCTCGAGTAGGTTAACCGCATCCATCAGCGGATCATTGTCCGTTTGCAAAGATGACGGAGACACCCCGGTAATTTCTGCGCAACAAAAAAGAAATGAAGACACAAGTGTCAACAAAGTACACCAGTGCAACAGAAGTCGAAAATAGAAGACAAGATGAAAGTACTTACTTTCAGCGGCAGTCGACATGGTGTGAAGGCGCTCTGCCACGGCTCGTTCTCGCTGAGCATGCTCCTTGTTGGCATCAGCTAAAGCTTTTTCACCTTTCTTCGCCTTGCCAAGCGCAGTTTTTTGCAACTTCTCAGCGCTTGCATTAGCAGCGGCTGCAGCATCATAAGCTTTCTGCGAAGCACGGAGCTCCGCCTCTAGCGACGCAATTCGGGCATTTGCTGTTGCTAGAGCAGCTACAAAAGAGAACAACGAGACGTCAGATAGTTATTGAAGGATAAAATTCAGAAGAAAAGTAATGGCTGGAAATCAAATTTGCACCTTCGGAAGCCTTTGCAACCTTTAGGTACCCCGCACATTCAGTGCCCAAGGGGACAAATTTCTTCATTAAAGCCTGAGGAAAAGAGTATGTCAGAGAAGGAGTGTATGAAAAGGAAACAAGCAAAAAAGAATTACTCACCTCATCAGAAGACACCGTAGATGCATGGGCCTCTAGAGAAACATCGGTTTCTTTGGCCTTCTTCGCGCGTTTGGTGTTTCGGGCCTGAGTTTGAGAAACCTTCTTTACAGAGGACCTGGTAGTCCTCGGTGCAACATCTGGCTCAGCTGGTTCCTCAGTGGCCGTAGGAGGAGCAGCCATAGCATATGTCGGCGGTGTTTCATCGTCACTGCATGACAAGAGCAAGTTATGAAAAGAAAGCAAGGGAAATGAAAATGAAGAACATAAACTACAATACTTACGATGCTAGCATGTCGAAGTATTCGACATCCTCTACAATAATGGGGGCTTTACCAGCCGCCGCAGAGCTCGAAGAAGCGATTTCATCGACGCGCTTCCATTTCTTGTCGACACCAACCTCTTCAGCAAGTGCGGGAGGAGGGGATATCGACGAGCTAGTCTCATCTTCTGATTCTTCGACATCATCTCCGTCCTGGCTTTCGTCAGCCTCGGGGGCTTCAGATGCAGGGGAGGCCAAATCGGCAGGAAGGGGCCCTGCCTCTGGCAAAGGAGGACGAGAAACGAGGAATTGATGACCCTGCATATAAATAAAGTCAGCAGAGTACAAAGGCAAAGAATAATGCAAGTCGAAACCAAGGAAAGTTTGACAAAAGTGGATGCAGAGATGTATACCTCAGGAAGAGGGTGCACGGAGTCAAAGAAATCTGCAGTCAAGTCAGCAACTGAATGTTCCTTGGTGAGCTTGGTGAGATTCCTGACTCGCTTGTCGACATCTTCTTTCGGCATCAGATCTTCAGATATGCGAGTAGGATCTTCCAAGCCGGAGTAAGTCCAAAGCTTGGTGAGGCGGTGCTACAGGGGTTGAACTCGACGTTGTATGAAAAACGCCATGAGTTGGATACCCGACAAAGCACCTCCTTGGCCTCCTTTTAGAGCTTGAATGCGAGATAAAAGAGGCAGAATTTGTTCCACTTCCGCATCTGAGGGAAGCGAGTCCCATGATTTCAATTTCTTCACCTCCTGAGAAGCGTCAAAAGGAGGCAAGCCGAATTCGTCTTCAGGGGAGGATTTGCGGTCCTTAATATAGAACCACTTTGCCCTCCACCCTTGGACAGATGCAGCCATGGAAAATTCAAGGTATTGCGCCTCAGGGTGCACAGAGACGACGGCTCCGCCCAGTTTTGGTTTCCTAGCCAAAGCAACATTGGGACGGAGTCGAAAGATGGACCTCCAGAGACGGAAGTGGGGCTCAATGCCCAGGAAGGACTCACAGAGAGTCACAAAACAGGCAATGTGCAGAAGTGAATTTGGTGTGAGTTGGTGGAGCTGCACACCGTAAACAAAGAGAAGCCCACGGAGAAATTCGTGGGCAGGGAGAGAGAAACCGCGGAGGAGGAAAGCGAGGAACATTACCCGATAACCGCTCGGGGGCTTCGGGATCCGTTCAGTACTGGGGAATTTGATGGAGTCCTGGGCGGCGATGAGGCTGTCCGCCGTAGCCTTCTCCATCTACTTCTTGGTGATGGTGGAGCGTACCCAGCTGGTGGCAGAGGTCGTGGCCATGGTGCTCTTCGTGGCCAGGTGCTTCACGCGCATCCAATGCGAATTGCGCTTGGGGGCTCTGAGCGAGAGGAAGAGACAAAGGAGATCAGCAATGGAGGCGGCGGAGGGAACGAGCTGGTAAACAATAAAATTCCCCACTGCGCTCTTTATATATCTTCTAGGAGAAGGATCGTGGGCTACGACGTGGCGCAAAGATCGGAAACGGTAGCCCACTAACGGTCAAAAATAATGCAGCCCACCAAACGGTCAAAAATTGTGAAAATTACAGTGCTACCCATACAACGGTTCGCACTGATGAAGGGCGACGTCTTCATTGATGTCATAAAACAAATGAATATATATGAAGGAAAAAGGATGGAGCCGACAAGTGCAGAATTTCTTCAAAAATCATATGTGAAGGATTTTTGATTATAGCCTTGGGGGCTGTTCCTTTTGAAAATATCGAGTGGAACTCTTTTATTGCAGTGGCGAATTCATATTTGACGACAAGATGTTCTTGAAAGTATCTCGAGTTGAAAAACCTTGAAATTGAGGTATTTCGAGTTCAAGTGTGACGAGCTATATTATCTCTTGAGCCTATACTTGAAAAAGTCCTTTTTCAACTATAGCCTCGGGGGCTACTCCCATCGGGAGCGCTGAGCGCGCACCCGACGATATTCCTTGATAAAGCATTGAAGTTGGAGAACAGCAGGAGAGTTACTCCCATCGGGAGCGAGTTTTATGGTTGAAGAAACCCGAATATTTTCAGTCAAAATTTGACTGCGACATGAGATTCTCGAGTTGCGTTATCGCAACACAACTCGAATGTCGTGACATGTCACGAAGGTAAGACCCCAAGATCCGTCCTGTGTGGCCTGGTATACGCACATGGATGCGCTCTGCTGGTATGTATCCGTGTCTACGACGCGAAGAAAATCCTGGTGGACGCACTGGGTACCCTGAGAACCACTGGGATTCATTCTTTGTAAGTCCTAAATGCGGCGAAAGAGTGGGTTTGACCGGTATCCCAAATTCAAATCCAAGGGGATTGAATTTGAAGTAGGTGACAAGTATCTGTTCTGGCAGTTAACTGACCTCTTCATCCATCAGAGTTGTCAGGCTTGTTCATCAAAACCCCTTGCGAGCAAATTATCATGAAACATAAGTCAAAAGACCAAGTCAAAGATTTGAAGATATGAAGAAGACGAAGAGTTGATCAAGTCGAAGATTTAAAGTAGAGATTCAACCCGAATCTGCAATTCTGGTAGAATCTCAGGGGCTACTGACAAGGGTATAGCTAATAGAGCCCGTTAGTTGAGTACCCCTGAGGCCCGTTGAGCTAGGCCCAATTGTAATGATAGTCGAATACGAGTTCCTACCGTATGTCGATATTGTAATCTGTATCGTACCCTACCTGATCCTCGAGACCTGGCCATCTATATATAGTGGCCAGGAGGGGACGGTGTAGGGCAGATTGAAAGCAAGCCAGGTTGAACACCCAAGTTTACTTTCAATACACACCTATTTCGACTAACTTTACCTTCGAGTTCATCCGACGCCCTATCTCCTCGATCCTAAGTCCTTCATCTAGGACATTTGTCGAGTTAACCCTCGTCGCCAATTGTTCACAGACCAAACCCTGAATCAATTTGTGCCCAAATATTCATCATCATCTGCACAAATTAACCGGATGGGATTGATTACTCACATAAGTTAACTGAATCTTAAACAAAAGAAAATCACAAACACTAATAACGCTAGATCTATCATAATAATGCTAGATCTATCATAAAAGAATTGAACTAGGAACAGACTAACTCTAATAACGCTAGATCTATCATAAAAAAATTGAAGTAGGAACAGACGAACCCTAATAACGCTAGATATAACACAAAAGGATTAAAATGGGATAAGAACAAGGGAACAAAGGGTTACATCCGGGTAGTCATCAACAATGCTGGTGTCATAGGGGTTCGCCGGCGTGACGTACGGCACTGGTTCATACGGGTCTTCGTACAGGTCCCAATCGACGGGGGCCTGGACGGGGGTGGCGGCCAATGCGGCGGTGGCTGATGCACCGGTGGCTACGTCGGAAGTAGCGACGGGGGCCTGGACGGGGGCGGCGGCCAATGCGCCGGCGGCCGATGCACCGGCGGCTACGTCAACAATGGGCATCTCATTCTTCTCCATCGCCGGGATTTTTTCTTCGGGGTTTTTTTGATGCAAAGTGGAGAAGATGATGGGACAGGAGAGGCGGTTACAATGAGAATGAGAGAGTGGGCGAGCGTCGAGAGAGAGAAAGAGGAGCTCTATAAAGACGAAGGTGGCGTTTGGTGTACCGCAACACGCGTCCGCTATGCACGGCTGCAGCGTGCACCGCGACACAAGGCTAACCCTTCGACGTTTGGTGTACTCAGTTCTAGCCTCGGGCCTTATACAGAAATTTTATATGTACTCAGTTTTTCCCTCGAGTACTTAGACTGGCAAGTGCAATATACTCAGTTCTACCCTCAAGTAGCTGGTCAACAGAGAGTCAACAAATGAGATTAACATAGCTAATTGAGTCATTTCATGCGTAAAAAAAATCCAAAAATATAAAAACATAGTGGCACCTACTCATGGAGTCTTCCTACGCAACCTTCCACCTTAACAAACATAGATAAATCAAGTTGTACCACAAATTGCCACTTCTCAGAATCACTAGTATCTATGAAGATGCATGGTTTTACACTTAAACCCCTTTGCAAAACATCTTTCCCAAAACATAATTTGTCTAAATGAGGCTATAATTGTCACACTCATGTATATTTGAATTGCAAATAATTTGATGTAGCCTAATATGAATTATATTGTACAAAACACGCATTTTTCATTTTTTAATTCTTTTGTTTGAATCCCTTAGTCTATTTACAATTTACATGCCCTTGGTTTCTTAGTACTACTTAGTTTTGCCCTCAAGTACTGTCACAAATGCTTACAGAAGCCCAAACTTATCCTGATTGGTTGAGCCATTGTCACACGGATTGACTCTACCAACCGTTGATCCACTGATCTAACGGGTAGTATACCCCTCTCCGTCTCTTCGTGGCCACCCCTCTCTCTCTCTTCGTGGCCACCCCTCTCTCTGTCGGTGGAATATAGTTTTGGTAATTTGAAATGGCCCAAAAGTGGTATAATTTTGGTAGAAACATGAGACATACATATTTAGCATATTTGGGGGATTTTGGTGAATGGATTATTTATCACCCCTCTAACAATTATCAACTATCTTTAGCATTCCATTTCTTTTAGAGAATATAGTTTTGGTAATTTGAAACAACCCAAAAGTGGTATAATTTTGGTAGAAATATGAGACATACATATTTGGCATATTTGGAGGATTTCGGTGAATGGATTATTTATCACCCCTCTAACAATTATCAACTTTCTTTAGCATTTCTTTTCTTTTAGGGAATATAGTTTGGGATATAGTTTTGGTAATTTGAAACGGCCCAAAAGTGGTATAATTTGGGTAGAAACATGAGACATACATATTTGGCATGTTTGGGGGATTTTGGTGAATGGATTATTTATCACCCCTCTAACAATTATCAACTTTCTTTAGCATTCCTTTTCTTTTAGGGAATATAGTTTGGGATATAGTTTTGGTTATTTGAGTCCCAAAAGTGGTATAATTTTGGTAGAAACATGAGACATACATATTTGGCATATTTGGGGGATTTTGGTGAATGGATTATTTATCACCCCTCTAACAATTATCAACTTTCTTTAGCATTCCTTTTATTTTAGGAAATATAGTTTGGGATATAGTTTTGGTTATTTGAAATGTCCCAAAAGTGGTATAATTTTGGTAGAAACATGAGACATACATATTTGGCATATTTGTGGGATTTCGGCGAATGCATTATTTGTCACCCCTCTAACAATTATCAACTATCTTTAGCATTCCTATATTCGCTAACACTAATTTTTTTTGGTAATTTTGGTGAATGCACACACTAACTTTGAAAACAACTACAAATATATGTAATTGAATAATGGATTTGCAACAAGGGATACCTTGTAACAACTTCTAGCGCCTGATGAGCAATGATAAGAATTCGATCGCAATTATACAACAAATAAAACAACCAGCCATCAGATTAGCTTGCTTCTTCAACTCGATCAGCTGCCTTAACTGCTTGTTCATTTTCTTTAGTTCTCCCTTCACTTCCACCAGTTCTACATTGGGAGCATTAGGCACAATCGGAATAGCTCCTCTCTCTGTCGCATTCTCTACAGCAAGTCCCCCCTCCCAAATTGCACTCCCCAATAGCGCCAATTGATTCCTGCAATTGAAGCCTATGAACGTACACATCGATCCACTCGAAATACCTGCATTTCTTCAGGATCTAAAAACAACAACGTGAACCCTAAATCCCAAATTCGAGGGAATAACAAGAAAATCGAGAGAAAATAGAGCAATTGGACCGAGATCTAACCTTATCTCCCTCTCTATATGGCAAGCTCTCGCATGCAAGGAATTCATGCCCACGGTTGCCGTTGTCATTCGTCTTACAGATCGACCGCTTGAGAGGCTCCTGGCGTGGGCAGTCAGGGCATCTTGTCAAAGGCATGGGTCCATACTGCGGCCATGAAGAATAGGAGGTCGAAGAGAAACTAGACATCATCCGCCTGCCGGAGAAGGGCTAACGCTGGGGGAGAAGAAGAACAATGGGCCGCGGGGAAAGAAAGGAGAAGCAATGGCACAGGCGCGGGGCTGGCTCGGGCTCCCATTTTGCAATGGGCACCTGGGTAAGCTGTGGGTCCAGCGCGCTAACGTGGACAAGTTATAGGTCCCACGATGATCCGGATAAGTGGAGGCATGTCCACTGCGGGGCACCAATAGCGGCCCCACTTGCCAGCACCAACCAATGGTCAACTAAACGGAAATCCTCCCGTCCGAGCTCCTTGTGAGGGTTTCAGACAAGGGCTTGGGCAAAACTGAGGAAAAACTAAGCGGCTGGGGAAAACTGAGCACAACTAAGGACCTGAGGGCACGAAAATAGAAATCCTTTTTTTTAATGTTGCTTTGTCACTTTGCATGATTATGGCCGTTATTGCTCTCTTAGTTGGTCGCTCCTAGTCTTTTGCTAGCCCTCGCTTTGTACTGAATATGAGCTCTACTCGTGCATCCAACTCCTAAAAACCAAGTTGTTCCAAAGTGTCCACCATACATACCTATTAGCAATTTGCTATTCCAAAGTAAATTTGACTTGCTTTTATCTACTCTTCAAATTAAACTCTTACCAGTGTTATGCGAAAATTGGTCAGTAAAGCTCTCATGAACCGGATGGCACACTTTATTTTTCTCGTTTTAAAAATTTGACATTGTGGTCTCTTATGTTGAGTTGTTATGCTTGCAAGTTGTAAGTTGGAGATTAGCCCATCCATGCCGTCATGGGGCAAGCTTTCAACATTGCACTATCTTTTATTTGAGTTGATATCGTAATCTTTTGTTTATGGATACTTGCAATGTGAAATAAGTTGGGAATCTTGCGGGATCATGGAGTTTTTATATGTGTTAGGGAAACATCTAGGCCGCCAATCTAAGCCATGCATAATTCATGGTGGAAATTTGCAGCATGCCCATAGTGGACATTCGACGACGCATCTCAAAATAAAAAGCTATACAAATGGTAAATAAAAGAGATATCGAGGTGTTCATTGTCTGCTTGTCTTGTCATTTTGATGTGGGCTTGTTCCATGTCATCGGGCACGGAGGTACCCCGTTGGCGGTTCTCGATGATACGCATATATTTACAATGACAAGAGCTTGCTTAGGACTCTAAGTCGAGTAGCATGAGGTTTGGGTATTCGTATTCATGGGACACGAGGTTTTCAACTTATGATTTGTCAAGCATATGCAGCATAAGTGTTCTTGCATTAACTTTAACAATTCAAGATGCCTATGATAGGGGCAATGAGAGCTCAAAGCCGGTAAGTACCATAATTTTTTAAGGTTTATAAAACTTGCAATCACTACTTCCCTCCGTGAAGGGTCTTTTTTTACTTTTATGTTGAGTCTCCACCTTCTATCTTTATGCACCATTAAGAGAGCATAGTTGTCATTCTGAGTATAATGTGCATTGTCCCAAAGTTTTCATTGATTGATTCATATTGTTGGTTTCACTTGTTCTCAAATTACTTGTATCTAGTCGCCCTTTTAAACTTGAAGGTGTCCTATGCATTTATGTTTTGCTCTCTCATTAAGGACAAGCTGAAAACCATTTGTATGTTTTTCCTTATGATTTGAACACATGTTTGATTTTTATTGTTTCATTTTCATGATCTTTTGTTTGTGTTCATTTTCATATTATAGCATGGTTGCTAAGTTTCTTCTATCAAGATTATGTCTTTCATGCCATGTTTTAAATTCTTTGATCCCAGCGCACAATGCTTACATATATGATCAAGATTGTGTAGGTGCATGTCACCTCAAAAATTATTTCTTTTGTTATCACTTACCTACTCGAGGACAAGCAGGAGTTAACCTTGGGGATGCTGATGCGTCTCAAATGTATCCATAATTTTTGATGCTCCATGCTTGTTTTTACACCATTTGCTTAGTGTTTCGTTACACTTTGTGGCACTTTTACGCATTTTCCAGAACTAACCTATTAACATGTTGCCACAGTGCCAGTTCCCTATTTTCTGCTATTTTTGTGTTTCAGAAAAGTTACACAGGAAATATTCTCGGAATTGGACGAAACAAAAGCCGAATGTCCAGAAATTCACCGAAGCTTCCAGAGAACCAAAGAGGAGATGGAGTGGGGCCACGAGGTCCCCACACATTAGGGCGGCGTGGCCTAGCCCCTAGCTGTACCCCCTATGTGTGAGGGCGCCTCGGCCCACTCCTGACGATGCCCCTTCGCCTATAAAGACCCCTCGACGGGAAAAACCTAAACACCCGATCACTTTTCCAGAACACATTGCGATCCGCCACCGCCATTGACCCAAAGATCGGGAGGGTCCAGAAGCTCTTCCCGGCACCCTGCCGGAGAGGGGAATCATCACCGGAGGTCTTCTTTATCGCCATGCTTGCCTCCGGCGCGATGAGTGAGTAGTCTACCTTGGACTATGGGTCCATAGCAGTAGCTAGATGGTTGTCTTCTCCACTATGTGCTTTATGTTTAGATCTCGTGAGCTGCCTTACATGATCGAGATCACCATTATGTAATTCTACATATTGTGTTTGTTGGGATCCGATGAATATTGGTGTTATGATTGAGTTGAAGTACTAAAATTTATCTTATGTTATCTCTATGTTGTTTATGATCTTGCATGCTCTCTGTTGTTAGTAGCTATCTTGGCCGAGTAGTTGCTAGTGACTCCAAGAGAGGGTATTTATGCTCGATAGTGGGTTCATGCCTCTATTTTATCTGGGGGAGTGACAGAAACCTCTAAGGTTGTAGATGTGATGTTGCTACTAGGGGGAAAACAACATTCATATGCTCTAGGGTATATGCTTTGTTTACATTACACACTTTGCTTAATGCAGTTATCTGTTGTTCGCAACTTAATACTTGTGGAGTTCTCGGATTGATTCGCCACAAGTGAATTATTAGTCATAGATGCAGTTGGATGGCGGTCTATGTATCTTGTTGTAATGCCCAGAGTAAATCTCATAGTGATCCTCTCATCATATGCACGTTGTCTTTATTCTATCAATTGCCCAACTGTAATTTGTTTACCCAGCATGTATTATTTTATCTTATGGAGAGACACCACTAGTGAACTGTGGACCCCGGTTCTATTTCCTTTATATTGCTATCACCTGTTTATTTTACTCGCACTGTTTACTTTACTCGCATATTACTATTGCTTTCCACTCGATACGCTCATATCCTTTGTTTCAAGCAAACCGGTGAGATTGACAACCTCATCGTAAGTTAGGAACAAAGTATTTGGTTGTGTTGTGTGCAGGTTCCACGTTGCTACTGGTTGAAGACACGCTAACAAGTTATCATTAACGGCGCCCTTGTTAGAGCATCACGTAGCTAGTGGGCATCACCTTCAGTCGTATTGACATCCTCCTCCTGGACGATTAAACCTTGGTTTCTTATTGAGGAAAAAACTTGCTGTTATATTCATCACACCTTACTCTTGGGGTTTCCAACTGGCCGGTCATTTACTTCATCAACTACACACCAACAAGTTCTCTGGCACTATTCATCACCGCGCTATCAGAGCCCGTTACTTGAGTACCCCTAAGGCTCGTTAAGCTAGGCCCAAGTGTAACCCTAGTCGAGATACGAGTTCATGTCATATGCTGATGTTGTAATACGTATCGGGCCCCTCCCGCTCCTTGATTCCTGACCACCTATATATAGGGGCCAGGAGAGGACGGTGAGGGCCAGATTGAAAGCAAGCCAAGTTCACCGCTAAGTTTACTTTCGATATACACCTTGTTTGACTGATTTATCTTCGAGTTCATCCAACGCCCTATTCTCCCGATCCTAAGTCCTTCATCTAGGACATTTATCGAGTTAGCCCTCGTCAGTCAGAGAATCAAGCACATCAAAGTACAACATTATGGCGGCCAATTTTCTGCTTTTTACTTAGATCACCACCAATTTTAGGCTCAATCCAAGCAAACCAATCTGCCATGAAAACTTTAATTGTACAACCAGCTTTAATTGTCTAATCAACAATGATTATCATTGGGATCCCCCTGTACAATAAGGAGATCCATGCAAGTTTATGTTGCCTAGAGAAAATTAAAATGATAGCAAAGCAATAGATCAAATAGCACACACATAATAGATAGATTGGAATCATGCAACAGCTTGCCATGAAACCTAAAAGCAATATGTGATTCTGTAAACTGAAGTAGGCAAGTAGCAGTATGACAAAATGAATTTATCATTGAATCAAGTTTAGGCAAAGACAATTGATAAGGAAATAGAAAGGTCAAAAATATTCAAGTGAATTTGATATAAAATAGTAAGAGTTCAGTCTGGGCAGATTGAATCATTTGAAAATGTACAATGTAAACTAAAAAGATTGCATTTGACCCATCGCAAATATCATTGGCATATCATCATAAGTACAACCCACCTGAGTTTTGTATCCATTAGGAAGAATACCAATTAAGCTATTGGCATTGCCAGCCAGAATCGCTTCCCGATCTCAGCCATTATGGCATCAGGCTTGCTATAGGGAATATTTTCCATGATAGTTGTCGTGAAGTGGGCAGGTTCTTGATCCACCAACCAATCTGATCTCTAAGCCATTTCAACTGCAGCGTCTTCATGTCTACATTGTCCAGCAAAACATTTCTGCGACAACAATCACACTCACCGGTTAGCTAAAGCAGATTTACATAAACCATTTGGCATACAATTCATCTACTTACACTGATTGGGATAATAAAATCATTCTAGCAGTACACAACTGTGCTCTTTCCAAAACCACTGCCTCCAATCATAGCTGTCGTTATCCAAGCAGGAAAGAAGAGCAAGACATCATGGAATACCATGACGTCCAGGCGGGGTGGATACTGAAGAACACCTCCTTGAACTCAATGTTGGCATGGAGTTCATCCAGGCATCTCCTGGCAGCTGAGTCCTGAACTGTCATCGAGCTCTGCCTTATCATCGCCAACAGTTTGTAACCGTCCCTTTGCTGAATGCTTCGACGTTCAAAGAATGACTGCCCCAGGCACCTGCATTTACAAATGCACAAACAAGTTATACTTTTTGACTACAAGAAAGTTGCAGAATTGTGTGAAAACCGAGAAATCGAGGCTTACAAGTGAATGTCTTTCCACCGCCCGTCTGGCCACTCCGGAGGAACACTGGCTTACCAGAACACCAGTGCCCATGACATGCAGGAAATCCCATAAGTACACCCAGCGCCAAGCCCCTCTGCCATCCCCACCTTGTACCCCAATTTCAAGGTTTTATGAATCGCCTCCGGGTAGGAATTCAGGGCCTTGGATTCCTCCATATAGGATAATAGGAATACACCGTCCTCACCTAGGCAATCGCCTATGAAAAGATGAACACCTAAATCAGAATAAATCACACTTATTTCCATGAAAACAGGGGAAGATACTACATCTGCTGCATTTCCTATTGCCAGACACAAAAATAAGTACAGCCTGATTGCCAACAATTATCTAACAAGAAACTGGAAGGAATCCAAAATGAAATCATTCTGAATGCATGTGCACGCCTGTGACTCTACATTTGACACTCTTACTGAAAAGTCTGAGCTATAGAACCCACACATGCTTTCATATTCCCCACCTGTAACTGCACAATTTAGAAGCGACATCACCAAACCGAGAATTTCACCTAGGCCTTGGGGCTGCCCGCTGCAACCAGAGAATAGCAAGGCAAGAAAGATCAGAAACAACAAAAATGGACACCTGCATTGTCTCCTTCACCTGGCTGCAACGGATCTGGGCAGGCGGTCGCCTTCGAGGTAGCCTGCTCGTCTTCAAGGTCGCCTGCTCGTTGTGGAGGTCGACATGGAGGTCCTCGCGCCATGCTGCTCCCTAGGTGCTGCCTGCCTCTCAGGTGCCGCCCTGCTCTAGTAGAGGAGGCCACCACCGCGCTCATGGTCGGGGAGAAGCAGAACGCCGCGCTCATGGTAGGGGAGGAGCAGGACCCGCGCTCAGGCTAGGGGCAGAGGAGGTCGCGCGCTTGTTGTCGAGGCTGCTTGGTCGCTCTTCCGCCGCTGGCCTCCACTTTGGCGTTGTTCTCCTATGGACCCCTGCCGCCGGCAAGAAAGAGCAGATCCGGCGAAAGACTAGTGAAGGCGACGCGACAGCAGGACTGGCGGCTAGGGTTTGACGAGGGGACTGAGCGAGGGAAGGAGAAAGAGAGGAAAGGGGCACGGGAATGAGATGGTGGAGGGAATAAGCGGGGGCAGACGAGGGCCTCGCTACCCACAACGATGACGGCGCTGTAGCGAGCGTACCCGACGGCACATCACCGGTCGCCACGCTCGTACGGCCTGGAAGGAGAAGGACGAATGATGACATGAAATGACCATTTTGCCCTCGGGCAGGATGCGGAACCACAGGCGCCACCGCGTCTCTCTTCTCCCTATCTCAGACACACAGGAAGCTAAGAGGATGCCCTCACTGACAAGCAGGCCACGCACAAAGCTGGCCCCGCAAATCAGTGACCGTGGCTAGCTGAGCTTAGAGGGAGGGTACAAATTTCCAGCTGAACAGATGCCCATGTGGACGGCCAGGATCGACCGATCCACCTAATCGGACGCCTAGGAACACAGATGGCCTGGGAGCTCTAGGTGCCCCGCGGCTATATTTTGATGGATTTCCTTGACTGCAGAGGGGAAGGGGCTGAGAAGATGATCCGGAGGTGCATAATGCTGCTGCTGTTCACTATCCCGAGATGCCTTTCAAGAGTTTCCTTGCTATACCGTACAGAAATGCTCTGCTTCTGCCATAGTGTAGATGGAGCCTGTATCCGAGTCGGTCAGAAAATAAGCATGATCTTGTTCCGTTAGAAGTTCAGTGATATATATTACTCGTGTATATTATATCCACATTTGGGAGATTCCAGTGTAGCATCTGTCTTCCTGGTGTACCCATGTTTTAACTTGGCGTGTTTTTTTTTTTGGACAACTTAGTACCACTTTGTTCATTGTGAATCAACGTTACATTGGAGATCAACAAAGGTAGTAAGATTTCTGGCGGATCAACAGGCCAAACGGATTGATCCCTTTGTCATGCTTGTTAATTCATGTAGAATATCATTTGCTTCCCTGGGTTCATGTTCAACATGAAACTTCACAAATATACAGTGGCTATGTGGACAGTACTAGGATCATAGTAATTAAACAACAAATTTGACTAGCTCAGGCATTTCTCCTGGCCTACAAAAATTATTACCATCAAATGCTAAATAATAATTCGGATAATTTTCTGCTAAATATGACTACACCTACATTGTGCATACCATACTAAATGCAGTATACCATATTTTTAAGGGTTATTTATTCGTTAGCCACTAAAGGCCGTCGAATGCTCAGTTTTACCCTCAGTGGAGAATGGTGCTCAGTTTTGCCCCTAGTGTTCGCGCATGCACTCGTTCCGTGATGCATCCCGTCTCCGTTAGGTCAATGGTGGTTGACTCAGGCCTGTCAGGTGGGACCAGCCGTGGCTTGAAGACCAGACCGTTGGTGGGCGTGGCTTGTGGGACCCAGTAGCCGTTGGACCCCAAACCATTCGCACTGGGGATAAATCACCGGAATGTGCCGCCGGAGCTCGCAGCGGTGAGCAGAAATCAGCCAAATGCATAGAAGGGAATCGATCCCTGTTGGTAGCCACGAGCCAGGCGCGCGCGACCGAGAGGGCGGTGTCGACGGGGAGTGCCGCTTTCTAGTAGCGCGGAGCCGCCGACAGAGCGCGGGCGACTGAGAGGGCGGTGTCGGCCTTGCCCCGAGGCGTTGAGATCACCTGCGGCTCTGGGCGGTCGCGAATCGAGATCCATGTCTTCTTCTAGCTCCCGTGCCACCTCGCGGATCGATATTCCGGCAAGCTTGGAGATCCCGATCTTCCTCTGTCCGCGGTGTCAGGCAGAAGGTGTTCGGCGGATTTCGCGCACAGAGAAGAACCCTAATCGTCCATTTTACGTGTGCAGAGAGAAGGGGGTAAGAATCAGGGCAATTTCATTATTTTGTGGTCGGGATTTTTGAGCAATGGTTGATCTGTTGTTTGCGTTCATGCAGGTAAGATGTTTCTTTCTTTGGGTCGATGCTCTGGTCCAGATGCTGATGCATGAACTGCTAGAGATGCACGGGGAATGGTTGCCCATCCCGCCAGAGACGGCAGCGGCTGCAGCGCGAGCTCGGGTAGAGGAGACGGAGGTAGCTGTTGAGCTCAGGAGTTTGAATCAGAAGATTAGGAAGCTCGAAGAAGCACAAATTAGCAATTACATTTGGGCATTTGTAGGTGTTATGGTAATTGCAGTGGTTGTAATGTTGAAATTGTATTAGAAGGCATGAATTTGGGAGGAATTTGATAGTTAGAATTTGGGAGACTAAATGGAAAAAGGTTTCTGTAAAAAAAAGTATCTCAGTGTGTCTCCTTGACTAATTGGCCAACTCCATCCAATTAGGCCTATTAGGGATGGGCAATGAGAAGGCTCAAAAAATATAAACCAAAAAGGGGGGTGCGTCTGGGATTCGAACCCAGGATAGCGTGATTTGGCAGCGTTTAGGGTTGTGCTTGTAACCGGTGGGGCTGATGGAAAGATATTGAGAATCGTCGGGAAGAATGGTACGTATAGTAAAATCATTATTTAGTTTAGGATTGAAAAAACGTATGTCGTGTTTGTGATTTATACAGGAGCATGTCGTATTTGTGCATGATCTTGTAGTGTGTTTTTTTTTGCAATTGGGTTTTATCTACTAAGAGAAATTTGATGCTGATATCTTTATTCAGTGTTTCTTCCTTTTACACATAATCTGGAATATTAATATGGTTGACTGCATCTTTCCAAGTTATCAAATGGTGAGTTGTCTCTTCTATAGACAATCAAATTTCTCTTAGTAGATAAAACCCAATTGCAGGGATAGGGTGAACATTTGTGCATGGTGGATTATGAGAAAATAAAGATATCCATGGATTTTGAGAAAAATAAAAAGAGCATGTAAATAAAAGTACATATGGACCATTGTAAATAATGGTATCACCATGGACGGATCCAGAAATTTAACTTTGGGTGTTCAAAAGGTTAAGATCTGTGAGCTTACGTAAATAAAAGTACATATGGACCATTGTAGCAATATTATTTCACAAAAGATGATGAAGAAAATACCCTCTCAACACTAGCAGTGGTAGGGTTAACAAAAATTTGAGAAGCTTGTAAAGAAGGTTATAGGCCATATTGTTGTTTGTTTCAACTAGCATGGTGGCCCTCGCAAATGCGAAGACATCATTTCTAGTTGACTGAAAGTGTTCAATCAATAAAAATATGGTTTCCTTGATATACAGGTTTCCCCATTATGTGACGATTTTAAAAATTATTCTACAACTATCATTAATGTTTTGGCATGCAATATCATATAAGCGAGTAACAACATTGACAGTTTAAAATTTGTGGGAAAATGATTGCTATGCCATATGTTTCAACATCCATGTAACTGATACTTCATGTATAAACTAAAATATAGTTCTTACATGATGTTTGGTTAGTACGCAATGTTAGTTATCTTTAATTAAAAATTAATGAATTGTTATAAAACATCTATCCTCCTTAATTGGTACGTAGGCCACACTAAATAGTGAGAATTATCTTTTTTATGTTTCTTTCTCTCATTTACTCACTCTATGTTAAAATATGCAACATTTTAGAAACATGAACGTGGTGAAACTTTGGTTTTTTTATGAATATATGACTAAAGATAAACTATTTTGTCATCGGCATATTCATTAACATGTTTATTTAGAGAGGTACGACTTTAAGTTTTTCAGACTCTTAACTTATCTTGATCTTCATTCTTTGGTTCTATACGCCTGGTCATGTGTATTTTCTATGTTATGAAAATTATTCTTAATCAATCGTTAGTTTACTACAGAATTGAAATGAGATATATGTTCTTATGTTGATTTTGTTAAATTTATGGAATACACATACAATAGTCCAAATACGTACCATGTAAACCTAGCAATATCCTCTAAACAATTCATAACAATTAAGTGTACATTTTTTAGGTCAGCTAATTGAAAATAGTATTGCCACACTGTGTGGATACTGGATATGAAATACATTATATCTGTGGTGACTTAGTCATTTGTATCATTAAGCCGAAGTATTATATATTGTGAGAGATGTTTACATCAGTAATATATTTACTAAAGGTTTAACAATTGGTGTTTTATTGGGCCTGAATTTTCCTTTAGCGGAGGGACATTCTCATTGCCACTAAAGTATATGTTGGCTTAGTCACATGTATATCATTATTATGGCAATTTTTACTGTTAGGGACGTTCCTATTAAGAATGCGACAAATATTGTGACATTATTAATATTAAATTCCATGATTCTTACTCCGAACTTCTGCAGGCATTTTTTGAGAGTGTTGGTATGATGGCACTCGCTAAATTTGTTATTTATCTGTACTCAATCATAGAAACAATATACATAGTGCAACTAATGTCGTCACTTAATTAACATTTATGTGGACTCAATCCAATGTAAAATGTAATTTCAAACAAAGAGAAAGTACGTACTGATCTAACACTTTATAATTATTTATAAACTGGACTATCCAAGCAGCTCCAATAATTTCCATCACGTTGCAGTTAGGGTTTTTCTTTTCTTGCAGCTATCTAGTGTTAGCTTTTTTTTTTGCTCATCGCAAAAATTATCAAAGCACTGCGTGCTTGTGGCAAGGAAAATTGCGGTAATTTTCTACTTCAGACATGAGATGTAGCATGTTATTGTTATTGTAAGGGCCCGCTTAAAAAAAGTAAGGCAACCTGACACACGTCCTCAGTTATTCTATCCCTAACTCCTATTATTGTTCTTTATTTTGGTTTTGAACTTCTCCTATCACGTTGTAGTTAGGGACTTTGTAAACTGGCCACGTCTTGAGGCGCTCAACCTCTGGTCCAGCGATCGTGCCCAATAAAAACGCCAGAACATAGACCAAACGGTATGTCACGTTTAAAACATACACATTGATAATTACGTTACACAATCGCTCGCTATATCTTAGTCGTAAGTTATAGATCTAACAGTTAATATAATTCTAATGATATGGATAAGCATAATAGAGAGTTGAATAATATTTTTGAGGTTTTACACATCTAATCTCTACGCATATCAGAAATGAAAAGAATAAATTAGTAATACTTATTATCACGCATAATAACTTAGATATAAGATGCAAAGTAGCATGATCACCAAAGTACACATAATAACACGACAATATATTAGATAGATGGGTACCCTAGATGGCTAGATAGATGGGTACCCTAGCTAGATGGCTAGATAGACGAGTTCAGGGGATGGACATGAGACATGGCACGACAAATGACATAGGAAATAAAATGATAAAAACATGACAAGCTGCCGGAGAACATCTTCTTCTTTTCCGCATCACCTTCTTCACCACCGTCTTCACTTGTCGTACGGGAGGCAGTGCATGTGGTTCCTGGTGAGGAAGATGCTGGTGATGTTGGTGAAGATGTTGTAGTTGGTGAAGAAGATGGACTCGCATCCGCACCAGAAGACCTCGCCGAGGAGCTCATACGCGTCAAACGGGTTGGTAAAGGTGACCGTGAGCAGCTTGAGGGCGACACCATCACGAACCACGTTGAGGCGGTACATGACTGGTGCGCCCCGTGGGAGGTGGGCGAAACCCTCGGCGAGGAAGTCTTCTGCGAGATCGACGGGGCCCCTCCACCTGGACTATGCCCACACGCGGAGCGTGGTCTCCACGACCGTGCCCGGAGGGTACTGCTGCTCCGGTGTGGTACGCGGACGACGGAAGGTCGGTCTGTTGTACTGCATCTTCTCGGCCGGCCGGGTGGTGCTTGGGATAGGGAAAGGAAGAGGAAGAGAGGTGGGTGGTGTGTGCGAGAGGAAGAGGAAGATAGGCCCCTTTTAAAGGAGAGGAAGAGGAAGAGAGGTGGGAGGCGGGTGCCGTTAGGGTTGCCAATGGAACCAAGCGGTGCGAGTGGGTATCCGGTTCATGGACTAGGGTGCAGTCGTCGTGGAGAACCAAGCGCTTGTGTATCCATAGCCGTTTTGAAACCACGATGCAGTGACGCGTGCATAGCTGAGTCACTGCGTGCGTAGCTGAAACGAGCTAGGTGATGGTGCGTCCAACGAGTCACTGCGTCACTGCCTCCCACGCATGCATGCAGCGTCGCCGCCTCCCGCGCAGGCATGCAGCCTCGTCGTTTCCCGCGCGTGCCTAAAAAGGCTGAGACGCCCGCATTGCCCAACGGACAGGACCCCATACCGCGACACGGCCCAACTGTCCAACTAGAGCGCACGTTGAGTATCCATGCGTGGTGCGGAAAAAAAGAGCGAAAAAAATGAGTCTAGCCAATCACAGCGTAGAACGAGCTCCGCGTGGATCGCCCCTAACCGTGGCCGCAGATGAACGATCGGATGGCTGCCGTCCAGCCAATCAGAGTCAAGAACTAGCAGACCGCGGATCGCACGTCGCCTGCTTGTAGATTCCTTCTAGAAGATCGATCGGACGGCTACAGTTCAGGACTAGGGTTATATCGGACGGATGGTGTTCCACGCTATGGTTTGTAGCCAGTCAAAGATGTTTCAAAAACTTTGACTAGCGCACAAAAAAATCAAAAAAAAATCAAAAAAATGAAAAACCTGTGCACATAGTCTTCTTATGTCATATACTAACGATTCAAGTTGATAAACAAGGTGTACATACATTTAAACAAAAAAATCATGTATATAGTGTGATATCTAGAACTCTGTCGTATGAAGTCAAGGGTGAATAGAGGTGGTTTAGGTTTTGAAACTTGAAAAGTGTCAAAACCCACACAAAAAGCTTCCTTTTGGAGTGACTAAGAAGGATGCAGGCTTAGTTTTTCATTTTCATGTTTCAAAAAAGTTTAAATGTTGGTCAAAGTTAGGTTTGACCAATATTCAAATGAGCATAAAAAATTCAAAAAAAATCAAAAAAATGAAAAACCTGTGCACATAGTCTTCTTATGTCATATACTAACCACTGAAGTTGTTAAACATGATCTACATATGTTCAAACAAAAAAATCATGTATATAGTGTGATATCCAGAACTCTGTCGTATGAAGTCAAGGGTGAAGAGAGGTGGTTTAGGTTTTGGAACTTGAAAAGTGTCAAAACCCACACAAAGCTTCCTTTTGGAGTGACTAAGAAGGATGCAAGCTTAGTTTTTCATTTTCATGTTTCAAAAAAGTTTAAATGTTGGTCAAAGTTAGGTTTGACCAATATTCAAATGAGCACAAAAAAATCAAAAAAAAATCAAAAAAATGGAAAACCTGTGCACATAGTCTTCTTATGTCATATACTAAGGGCAGGAAAGCCATTTGGCTGATTTAATGAAGGTCAAAAAAAAGCTTGCTTACAAATGAGGCCGTTTACCCTACCTTTGGAGCTCCTTTTTAGCACATTTTTCATGAATGTGAGTGTAATTCAAAAAATGGGCTCGGATTGATGTCCAAGTTATAACAAACAAGTTTACCATTGTTTGGAAAGCATTGCAACATCCAAATAGCATGTCAAACAAGTTTACCATTGTTTGGTTCAAATTTGAAGTTTGGTTCAAATTTAAACATAATTCCAGTATTATTCAAACATAATTCTAATATAGGTCCAACATCATTACAAACAAATAGAATAACATTCATAATGTTTCATAAATTCTACTTGGTTCCCACTCAATCATCTCCAAAGCGTAAGGGCTTCTTGTTGGTCCTTGTGCTTCTTGCCGGCACTTTGCTCCTTGTGATCCTTGTGCTCAATGCCACCACTTTTCTCCCTCTGCTCTTCTCTTCTACTCTTCTCCTCTTGGTTGTTGGTACCTCAAGTACCTCAGAGCTCACTGCCACTTTGTTTGAACCTACCACAGAGCTGTACAACAAAAACATATATCAGGTTAGAATTAATTTGCTCAAAATAGTAGAACTCACAATAGTATTGGCAAGAATTACATACCAAGTAGAACTCATAACCATAGAATTTGGAGCCTCAATTGGAGCATCATTTTGTTCACCATCAATTGGAGCATTATTTTGCTCACCATATTGGAGCATCATTTTGCTCACCAACAATTGGAACATCAGGTTGCTCAGCCTCAAATGGAACATCATTTTGCTCAGCCTCAAATGGAACATTAGGTTGCTCAGCCTCAAATGGAGCTTCATTTTGATCATTTCCAGAATCAAAATTTCCTTGGTCATTTTGATCATCGGCGGAATCATCACTTGGCGCCTCATTTTGATCAACCGGCTGCTGATCTTCATTTTCATCGTCAAAACACTCTCCGAACGCTGGATCTACTTCATTATCACAATACTTTGCAAAATGACCTGACCCACCACACCTTGTGCACTTATGCTTCCTTGCTCCAAGTCCAGATCCTTCGCTGTGAGGTCTAATTCGACTCTTCCTCGGTCTACCTGCTACTCTCTTCAGAATTGGACCACACAGCTTGAAACTAGGGTCCACTATGTCCCATTGTTGTTTTCCCTCCAGAGCAGGTAAGGCATGAGCATATGTGGCTTTAAACCTTGCAACAGAGTAGTATTCATGCACATACTGTTGTATGTTCCCTGCTTGACCTGAGAGAGTAGTGATGAAAAACAAGGCATGAATGCATGGCAACCCAGTTATCTGCCATTGCCTATAGCTGCAAGTTCTAGCTTTTAAATCCACTGGATATCTCCATTCCCTCTTCTCTTTATCCAAAAATGATACCTCTGCTGTGGTGGCCGAGCAAAGAGTCATGTCTATTTCCAAGCCTCTTGTTTTCTGCTTCAATTCATTCATCACCAAAGGGATGATAATATGGCCCATGAATTTTGCCGCGGCAATTCCTGCACGAACATGAAACTTCTTAATGTATTCTATCCTTATCTTGTCAAGCAAATCAACCAAATATAGACCCTTTAGTTTTCAGATCGTTGAGTTGAAAGACTCTGCAAGATTGTTGTGCACATAGTCAACTTTGCTCAGGTCACTGAATTGACTTCTCGCCCATATCTTGGAGTGGTGTGTTTCCAAAAATTCCTTCACTTTGTCATTCTTGTATAACTGCCTCATGTGGTAGTTGTGCTTCTTCACACTACAAGTCAAAGATGCTGGTGATTACTGGTAAATGACCAGCCCGTTGGGAACCCCAAGAGGAAGGTATGATGAATATAGCAGCAAGGTTTTTCCCTCAGTTAAGAAACCAAGGTATGTCGATCAGGAGAGGAGCAAACAAATGACTAAAGGTGATGCTTGCAAGCTTTGCGACAGCTCCGGACAATTTATATGGCACCTCGTCCAAGCTTTACTTTGCGAGTAGCAATGTGGAACCTGCACACACACAACCAAGTACTTTGTTCCCAACTTGCGATGAGGTTGTCAATCTCACCAGTTTGCTTGAAACAAAGGGTATGAGCGTATCGAGTGGAAAACTGTGAAAGTATGCCAGTAAAGTAAACAGTGCAAGTAAAGTAAACAGGTGATAGCAATATGATGGAAATAGGACCGGGGTCCATAGTTCACTAGTGGTGTCTCTCCATAAGATAAATAACACATGCTGGGTAAGCAAATTACAGTTAGGCAATTGATAGAATAAAGATAATGTGATAGGTCAAGAAGATCACCATGCGATTTACTCTAGGCATTATAACAAAATACATAGACCGCCATCCAACTACATCTATGACTAATAATCCACTCACGGGGATATCATCCGAACACCCCATGAGTATTAATTTGTGAACAATAGATAATTGCATTAAGCAAAGTGTGTAATGTAAACAAAGCATATGCCCTTGAGCATATGAATGTTGTTTTCTCCCTAGTAGCAACAGCACATCTACAACCTTAGAGATTTCTGTCACTCCCCCAGATTAAATAGAGGTATGAACCCACTATCGAGCATAAATACCCCCTCTTGGAGTCACAAGCAACTACTCGGCCAAGATAGCTACTAACAACGGAGAGCATGCAAGATCATAAACAACATAGAGATAACATAAGATATATTTCAGTATAGCAACTCAATCATAACACCAATATTCATCGGATCCTAACAAACCAAACATGTAGAATTACATAACGGCGATCTCAATCATGTAGGGCAGCTCATGAGATCTAAACATGAAGCACATAGTGGAGGAGACAACCATCTAGCTACTGCTATGGACCCATAGTCCAAGGTAGATGATACGTCTCTAACGTATCTATAATTTTTTATGCTCCATGCTTGTTTTTACACATTTGCCTAATGTTTCGTTACACTTCGTGGCACTTTTATGCATTATCTGGAACTAACTTACTAACAAGTTGCCACAGTGACAGTTCCCTGTTTTCTGCTATTTTTGTGTTTTAGAAGTGATACACAGGAAATATTCTCAGAATTGGACGAAACAAGTTCCTGAAGTCTTATTTTGTCCGGGAGCTTCCAGAGATCCGAAGAGAAGTAGGAGAGGGGCCATAGGCCAGTCTCACACCTGGCTGGCACGGCCCAAGCCCTGGCCGCGCCACCATGGTGTGAGGGGGCCTAGGGCCACCTTTGCCATCGCCCCCTCGCCTATAAAGACCCCCCGATGGGAAAAATCTAAGTACCCGATCACTTTTCTAGAACACATCGCGATCCGCCACCGCCGTCGACCCGAAAAACGGGAGGGTCCAGAAGCTCTTCCCAGCACCCTGCCGGAGAGGGGAATCACCACCGGAGGTCTTCTTCATCGCCATGCTTGCCTCCAGAGCGATGAGTGAGTAGTCTACCTTGGACTATGGGTCCATAGCAGTAGCTAGATGGTTGTCTTCTCCACCATGTGCTTCATGTTTAGATCTCATGAGCTGCCCTACATAATTGAGATCACCGTTATGTAATTCTACATGTTTGGTTTGTTGGGATCTGATGAATATTGGTGTTATGATTGAGTTGCTATACTAAAATATATCTTATGTTATCTCTATGTTGTTTATGATCTTGCATGCTCTCCGTTGTTAGTAGCTATCTTGGCCGAGTAGTTGCTAGTGACTCCAAGAGGGGGTATTTATGCTCGATAGTGGGTTCATGCCTCTATTTAACCTGGGGGAGTGACAAAAACCTCTAAGGTTGTAGATCTGCTGTTGCTACTAGGGAGAAAACAACATTCATATGCTCAAGGGCATATGCTTTGTTTACATTACACACTTTGCTTAATGCAATTATCTATTGTTCGCAACTTAATACTTGTGGAGTTCTCGGATTGATTCGCCACAAGTGGGTTATTAGTCATAGATACAGTTGGATGGCGGTCTATGTATTTTGTTGTAATGCACAGAGTAAATCTCATAGTGATCTTCTTGACATATCATGTTTATCTTTATTCTATCAATTGCCCAACTGTAATTTGTTTACCCAGCATGTGTTATTTATCTTATGGAGAGACACCACTAGTGAACTATGGACCCCGGTCCTATTTCCATCATATTGCTATCACCTGTTTACTTTACTCACACTATTTACTTTACTCGCATACTTCTACTGTTTTCCACTCGATACGCTCATAACCTTTGTTTCAAGCAAACCGGTGAGATTGACAACCTCATCGCAAGTTGGGAGCAAAGTACTTGGTTGTGTTGTGTGCAGGTTCCGCGTTGCAGCTAGCAAAGCAAAGCTTGGACGAGGCACCACATATAAATTGTCCAAAGCTATCGCAAACTAGCAAGCATCACCTTCAGTCGTTATTGTCTGCTTTTCTCCTGATCGATATACCTTGGTTCTTAACTGAGGGAAAACTTGCTGCTATATTCATCAAAACCTTCTCTTGGGGTTTACCAACTGGCCGGTCATTTACTACAAGCCAACAAGTTTTCTGGCACCATCATCACCGCGCCATCAACAAGTTTTCTGGCGCCGTTGCCGAGGAAGAGTGGAAGACTTCTGCGAGGGGAGTTTTTTGCACACACATCCTTTACTTTGTTTTATAGTTTTGTTTTACTTTATTTATTTTACTTGCATCATTTTATATCAAAAACCCAAAAAAATTAGAATCCTTGGTAGTTGTTATTTCTTTACTTTTAGTTCATTATGCTGTTCCCTAAGTACGTTCTGGAGGACCTCTCAGTAGGTAGTTGTTCAATTATTGGAAAAAGTAACATTGAGGAGTTCTTTAATCACATTAGTATGCATAAGGAAGTTGAGGAAAAGTCTTTGGTTGAGCTAGCTCCTAGTATTGAAGTTGCTTCTGCTTATTTAATTCACATGTTGGAAACTAAGTTTGCTAGTATTAATCCTTTTATGCAATACATGTTCCTTAAGCTTAACGAAATTGAGGATCCTGAAAAGACAGCTTTTATTTTGGAAGCTTTGCGCCTAGAATTTAAAGATGTCGTTATTGAAGCTAGGAAAGTTCTTAAACGTTTTAATAAACTCAGTTCACCTATAAAGGTTATTAGTACAAATGATGAAGGGGCCGAAATACCTATACCTTGCAAGCTCTTGGGATTGTGTGAAGCTTTTGAAAATAATTTTGACTGGATCTGTCCCAAAAATCTTTTTTGTGATTTGAGTGAACCAAAACATCATCACAAAGGGTCTTCTAAAACTTATGTGGATGAAATACAATGCCTTATTGACAATACATCTGCAGTTGATCTTAATGCTTCTTCTGAAAATACTTGATTCATAATTTTCTGCGCCTAGCTCAAAGGCGTTAAAGAAAAGCACTCTTGGGAGATAACCCAATATTTCATTTTCAGTCTTTTTTCTTTTATTTGAGTCTTGGAAGTCATTACTACTGTAATGACCACTCCTTATCTTGTTTATTTCGTTTTTGTGCCAAGAGAAGCCTCTAATTTGAGTGAGGTAAAGATTTGGGGATGTTGCTGTCCTGAAACTATTTTCGGTGCTGCACTATAAAAATTCGTATAAATTCTCTGTATATCTTTTGGACCTGCGATTTCTTGTGCATATGCCCCAGGTTATATCAAAACTTTTGTTAGTTGAACACTTTTTTATTTGAGCAACAAAAAACCCCTCAAAAATTCGACCTTTGTCAGCTGTTCTGTTTTGACAGATTTCTGCCAATATTTCCGTTTGCCGCTTTATCGCTTTCTTTTGAGTTCTTTTGATCACGAAACTTTTGGGGCAGTTGCTACAGTAGTATGTGCTATATATGTGGTGGTTTTGGGTTGAAACCTGAAGCAAAAAGAGGTTGATTATATGTTATGCCTACACTAATGTTGCTAATAGAATTGTGTTTAGTTTTGTATGAAGGAAGTTTTCAAGTGTAGGGATTGGAGAATGATGAGATAAGTTGAAGAATGGACAAAAGCTAAATCTTGGGGATGCCCATGCATCACCCCAAGAAATATCCAAGAAGTACAAGCTTCAAAGCTTGGGGATGCCCCCGAGGCACCCCTTCTTCATCGGCAAAAATTAGGTCACCTTTCAAGACATTATATTTTTATTGCTTCATGCACTATGTGTTTTTCTTAGAGCGTCAGTTGTTTTAGTTTTCTTAGTTAGTTTAGTTTTGTTTGCTACAATAAATGGTTGGACCCCAACAAATTTCCTTTGGAGGAGATGTACTCGTTTTCATTTGCCAAGAACACTCCGTTTTTCACTCTTATCATTAATCGAGTGTTCTTCTTTTTCTGCTACTGCTTTTGGTTTTCATTTTTGCCTTGTTTTCCGTTCAGACTTTGTCATATCTTTTCATCAAGGTGTATTTTTTCCTCTGATCTTTATTGGTTTTCATAAAAAGAGGTGTTTATAAAAATTTCAAATGGTGTTGGAAAAGACAAAAAAGCTTTATGCAAAATAGGGGTACAAGAAGGAGCTTGTGTAGACTGCGGCTTAGGCTTTTTCATGTCATGCTTGATGTCTTTTTGATAGTATGCTTAGTGGTTTTGCTGTAGCATGACTTGTCTCAAATAACTGAGATTGCTTAATGAACTTTTGAAAAAATCATGTGTTGTTTTTAATTGTATGGAAGCATTATTTTGGTTTTCTCCTTGATGCTTTATTTGGGTTGACTTGGCGCATGCTCACACAGGTTAGACTCTTACAAAGTCGCCAATAGCCTCTATGATTATTTAGTTTTTGACTTTTGATGCCATCTTATGCTTCTTTTAATGTCGCTTTGTCGCTTTGCATGATTATGGCCATTATTGCTCTCTTAGTTGGTCGCTCCCAGTCTTTTGCTAGCCCTCGCCTTGTATTGAGTATGAGCTCTACTCATGCATCCAACTCCTAAAAGTCAAAGTTTTCCAAAGTGTCCACCATACATATCTACTAGCAATTTGCTATTCCAAGTAAATTTGACTTGCTTTTATTTTCTCTTCAAATTAAACTCTTACCAGTGTTATGCGAAATTTGGTCAGTAAAGCTCTTACAAACTGGAAGGCACACTTTACTTTTTCTGTTCTTAAAAATTTGACATTGTGGTCTCTTATGTTGAGTTGCTATGCTTGCAAGTTGTAAGTTGGAGACTAGCCCAGCCATGCAGTCATAGGCAAGCTTTCAACATTGCACTTCTTATTTGAGTTGATATCATGATCTTTTGTTTATGGATGCCCGCGGTGTGAAATGAATTCGAAATCTTGTGGGGATCATGGAGTTTGTATATGTGTTAGGGAAACGCCGGGCCCCTAATCTAAGCCATGCATAATTCATGGTGGAAATTTGCAGCATACCCATGGTGAACATTTGACGACGCATCTCACAATAAAAAGCTAAACAAATGGCAAATAAAAGAGATATCGAGGTGTTCATTGTCTACTTGTCCTGTCATTTTGATGTGCGCTTATTCCATGTCATCGGGCACGGAGGTACCCCATTGGCGGTTCTCAATGATATGCATATATTTACAATGACAAGAGCCTTGCTTGGGACTCTAAGTACAGTAGCATGAGGTTTGGGTACTCGTATTCACGGGACACGAGGTTTTCAACTTATAATTTGTCAAGCATATGCATCATAATTGTTCTCGCATTAACTTTAACCATTCAAGATACTTATGATGGGGGCAATGAGAGCTCAAAGCCAGTAAGTAACATAATTTTTGAAGGTTATAAAACTTGCAATCACTGCTTTCCTCTGCGAAGGGCCTTTCTTTTACCTTTATGTTGAGTCACCACCTTTTATCTTTAAGCACCATTAAGAGAGCATAGTTGTCATTCTTAGTATAATGTGCATTGTCCCAAAGTTTTCATTGATTGATTTATATTGTTGGTTTCACTTGTTCTCAAATTATTTGTATCTAGTCACCCTCTTAAACTTAAAGGTATCCTATGCATTTATGCTTGATACGTCTCCAACGTATCTATAATTTTTGATGCTTCATGCTTGTTTTTACACCATTTGCCTAATGTTTCGTTACACTTTGTGGCACTTTTATGCGTTTTCCGAAAATAACCTACTAACAAGTTGTCACAGTGCCAGTTCCCTGCTTTCTGCTATTTTTGTGTTTCAGAAGTGATACACAGGAAATATTCTCAGAATTGGACGAAACAAGTTCCTGAAGTCTTATTTTGTCCGGCAGCTTCTAGAGATCCAAAGAAAAGTAGGAGAGGGGCCACAGGCCAGTCTCACACCTGGCTGGCGTGGCCCAGGCCTTGGCCGTGCCGCCATGGTGTGAGGGGGCCTGGGGCCACCTCTGCCATCGCCCCCTCGCCTATAAAGACCCCCCGACGGGAAAAACCTAAGTACCCGATCACTTTTCTAGAACACATCACGATCCACCGCCGCCGTTGACCTGAAGATCGGGAGGGTCCAGAAGCTCTTCCCGGCACCCTGCCGGAGAGGGGAATCGCCACCGAAGGTCTTCTTCATCGCCATGCTTGCCTCTGCAGCGATGAGTGAGTAGTCTACCTTGGACTATGGATCCATAGCAGTAGCTAGATGGTTGTCTTCTCCACCATGTGCTTCATGTTTAGATCTCATGAGCTGCCCTACATGATTGAGATCACCGTTATGTAATTCTACATGTTTGGTTTGTTGGGATCCAATGAATATTGGTGTTATGATTGAGTTGCTGTACTGAAATATATCTTATGTTATTTCTATGTTGTTTATGATCTTGCATGCTCTCCGTTGTTAGTAGCTATCTTGGCCGAGTAGTTGCTAGTGACTCCAAGAGGGGGTATTTATGCTCGATAGTGGGTTCATGCCTCTATTTAACCTGGGGGAGTGACAGAAACCTGTAAGATTGTAGATGTGCTGTTGCTACTAGGGAGAAAACAACATTCATATGCTCAAGGGCATATGCTTTGTTTACATTACACACTTTGCTTAATGCAATTATCTGTTGTTCGCAACTTAATACTTGTGGAGTTCTCGGATTGATTCGCCACAAGTGGATTATTAGTCATAGATACAGTTGGATGGCGGTCTATGTATTTTGTTGTAATGCCCAGAGTAAATCTCATAGTGATCTTCTTGACATATCACATTTATCTTTATTCTATCAATTGCCCAACTGTAATTTGTTTACCCAGTGCTACTCGGTGATGGCGCCAGAAAAGAGCTGGTGGCATATAGTTGACGTGGGAGCAGTTAGTCCTTGTGCATGGTGAATAACCAGCCCGTTGGGAACCCCAAGAGGAAGGTATGATGAGTGTAGCGGCTAGTTTTCCCTCAGTTATGAAACCAAGGTTTAATGTCGATCTTGAAGAGGAGAGACAATGACGACTGAAGGTGATGCAGACTGGCTTAGTAACACTCCAACAAGGGGCCGTTAACGATACTTGTTGACTCGTCTTCGGCCAATAGCAACGCGGAACCTGCACACAACACAAACGAATACTTTGCTCCCAACTTACGATGAGGTTGTCAATCTCACCGGTTTGCTTGAAACAAAGATTATGAGCGTATTGAGTGGAAAATAATATAGTATGCGAATAAAGTAAACAGTACGAGTAAAGTAAACAGGTGATTGCAATATGATGTAAATAGGACCGGGGTCCACAGTTCACTAGTGGTGTCTCTCCATAGATAAAATAGCATGCTGGGTAAACGAATTACAGTTGGGCAATTGATAGAATAAAGATAACGTGATATGTCAAGAAGATCACTATGAGATTTACTCTGGGCATTACAAAAAAATACATAGACCGCCATCCAACTGCATCTATGACTAATAATCCACCCTCGGGGATATCATCCGAACACCTCAAAAGTATTAAGTTGCGAACAACAGATAATTGCATTAAGCAAATTGTGTAATGTAAACAAAGCATATGCCCTTGAGCATATGAATGTTGTTTTCTCCCTAGTAGCAACAGCACATCTACCACCTTAGAGGTTTCTGTCACTCCCCCAGGTGAAATAGAGACATGAACCCACTATCGAGCATAAATACCCCCTCTTGGAGTCACTAGCAACTACTCGGCCAAGATAGCTACTAACAACGGAGAGCATGCAAGATCATAAACAACATAGAGATAACAAAAGATAATATTCAGTACAGCAACTTAATCATAAACACCAATATTCATCGGATCCCAACAAACCAACATCATAGAATTACATAACGGTGATCTCAATCATGTAGGGCAGCTCATGAGATCTAAACATGAAGCACATGGTGGAGAAGACAACCATCTAGCTACTGCTATGGACCCATAGTCCAAGGTAGACTACTCACTCATCGCTCCGGAGGCAAGCATGGCGATGAAGAAGACCTCCGGTGGCGATTCCCCTCTCCGGCAGGGTGCCGGGAAGAGCTTCTGGACCCTCCCGATCTTCGGGTCGACGGCGGCGGCGGATCGCGATGTGTTCTGGAAATCTGATCGGGTACTTAGGTTTTTTCCGTTGGGGGGTCTTTATAGGCGAAGGGGCGATGTCAGAGGTGGAGCCAGGGGCTCTCACACATAGGTGGCGCGGCCAGGGGCTGGGCCGCGCCACCCCTGTGTGTGGGGCCCTGGTGGCCCCACTCCGTCTCTTCTTCGGATGTCTGGAAGCTTCCGGGTAAAATATGACTTCAGGAACTTGTTTCGTCCAATTCCGAGAATATTTCCTGTGTATCACTTCTGAAACACAAAAACAGCAGAAAACAGGAAAATGGCACTGTGGCAACTTGTTAATAGGCTAGTTCCGGAAAATGCATAAAAGTGCCATGAAGTGTAACGAAACAATTGGCAAATGGTGTAAAAACAAGCACGGAGCATCAAAAATTATAGATACGTTTGAGACGTATCAAGCATCCCCAAGCTTAACTCCTGCTCGTCCTCGAGTAGGTAAGTGATAACAAAAGAATAATTTTTGAGGTGATATGCACCTACACAATCTTGATCATATATGTAAGCATTGATGAGCTGGGATCAATAGAACTTAAAACATGGGCATGAAGATATAATCATGACAATAAGAAACTTAGCAACCATGTTGTAAACATGAAAATGAACACAAACAAAAGATCATGAAAATGAAACAATGAAAGTCAACGTGTGTTCAAATCATAAGGAAAAACATACAAATGGTTTTCAGCTTGTCCTTCAAAGAGAGCAAAACATAAATGCATAGGACACCTTTAAGTCTAAAAGGGCGACTAGATACAAATAATTTAAGAACAAGTGAAACCAATCATCATGAATCAATCAATGAACTTTGGGACAATGCATATTGCACTAAGAATGACAACTATGCTCTCTTAATGGTGCATAAAGAAAGAAGGTGGTGACTCAACATAAAAGTAGAAGAAAGACCCTTTGCAGAGGGAAGCAGTGATTGCAAGTTTTATAACCTTCAAAAATTATGGTACTTACCGGCTTTGAGCTCTCATTGCCCCCATCATAAGCATCTTGAATGGTTAAAGTTAATGCGAGAACAATTATGATGCATATGCTTGACAAATCATAAGTTGAAGACCTCGTGTCCCGTGAATACGAGTACCCAAACCTCATGCTACTTTACTTAGAGTCCCAAGCAAGGCTCTTGTCATTGTAAATATATGCATATCATTGAGAACCGCCAATGGGGTACCTCCATGCCCGATGACATGGAACAAGCCCACACCAAAATGATAGGACAAGCAGACAATGAACACCTCGATATCTCTTTTATTTGCTATATTGTTTAGCTTTTTTGTATTATGAGATGCGTCGTCGAATGTTCACCATGGGTATGCTGCAAATTTCCACCATGAATTATGCATGGCTTAGATTGGCGGCCCGGCGTTTCCCTAACACATATAAAAACTCCATGATCCTCACAAGTTTCCCAATTCATTTCACACCGCGGGCATCCATAAACAAAAGATCACGATATCAACTAAAAAGAGAAGTGCAATGTTGAAAGCTTGCCCATGACAGCATGGCTGGGCTAGAATCCAACTTACAACTTGCAAGCATAACAACTCAACATAAGAGACCACAATGTCAAATTTTTAAGAATAGGAAAAAGTAAAGTGTGCCTTCCGGTTCGTGAGAGCTTTACTGACCGAATTTCGCATAACACTGGTAAGAGTTTAATTTGAAGAGAAAATAAAAGCAAGTCAAATTTACTTGGAATAGCAAATTGCTAGTAGGTATGTATGGTGGACACTTTGGAAAACTTTGGCTTTTAGGAGTTGGATGCACGAGTAGAGCTCATACTCAGTACAAGGCGAGGGCTAGCAAAAGACTGGGAGCGACCAACTAAGAGAGCAATAATGGCCATAATCATGCAAAGCGACAAAGCGACATTAAAAGAAACATAAGATGGCATCAAAAGTCAAAAACTAAATGATCATGAAGGCTATTGGCGACTTTGTATGAGTCTAACATGTGTGAGCATGCGCCAAGTCAACCCAAATAAAGCATAAAGGAGAAGACCAAAATAATGCTTCCATACAATAAAAACAACGCATGATTTTTTTCAAAGGCTCATTAAGCAATCTCGGTTATTTGAGACAAGTCATGCTACAGCAAAAATACTAAGCATACTATCAAAAAGACATCAAGCATGACATGAAAAAGCCTAAGCCGCAATCTACACAAGCTCCTTCTTGTACCACTATTTTGCACAAAGCTTTTTCTCTTTTCCAACACCATTTGAAATTTTTATAAACACCTCTTTTGATGAAAACCAATAAAGATCAGAGGCAAAAATACACCTTGATGAAAAGATATGATAAGGTCTGAACACAAATCAAGTCGAAAACGAAAACCAAAAGCAGTAGCAGAAAAAGAAGAATCCTCGATTTTTAATAAGAGTGAAAACGAGAGCATTCTTTGCAAATGAAAACGAGTACATCTCATCCAAAGGAAATTTGTTGGGGTCCAACCATTTATTCCAGCAAACAAAACAAACTAACAAACTAAGAAAACTAAAACAACTGACGCTCCAAGAAAAACACATAGTGCATGAAGCAATAAAAATATAGTGTCTTGAAAGGTGACCTGATTTTTGCCGATGAAGAAGGGGTGCCTCGGGGCATACCCAAGCTTTGACGCTTGTACTTCTTAGATATTTCTTTGGGGTGCTGGGCATCCCCAAGCTTGAGCTTTTGTCCATTCTTCAACTCATCACATCATTCTCCAATCCCTACACTTGAAAACTTCCTTCATATAAAACTAAACACAAATCTATTAGCAACATTAGTGTAAGCATAAAATATATTCAACCTCTTTTAGCTTCAGATTTCAACCCAAAACCACCACATATAAAGTAAATACTACTGTAGCAACTTCCACAAGAGTTCCATGATCAAAAGAACTCGCAAAGAAAGCGATAAAGTGGTAAAAACAAATATTGGCAGAAATCTGTCAAAACTGAACAGCTGACAAAGGACGAATTTTTGAAAGGTTTTATGTTGCTCAAATCAAAAAGTGTTCAGCTAACAAAAGTTTGGATATAACCTGGGGCATATGCTCAAGAAATCGCAGGTCCAAAATATAAACAGAGAATTTATACGAATTTTTACGGTGCAGCACCGAAAACAGTTTCAGGACAGCAACATCCCCAAATCTTTACCTCGCTCAAATTAGAGGCTTCTCTTGGCACAAAAACGAAATAAAAAGGATAAGGAGCGGTCATTACAGTAGTAATGACTTCCAAGACTCAAATAAAAGAAAAAGTACTGAAAAGAAAACATTGGGTTATCTCCCAAGAGTGCTTTTCTTTAACGCCTTTGAGCTAGGCGCAGAAAATTGCGAATCAAGTATTTTCAGAAGAAGCATTAAGATCAATAGCAGAGGTCTTATCAATAAGGCATTGTATCTCATCCACATAAGTTTTTGAAGACTCTTTGTGATCATTCTTTGGTACACTACTTTCATCAAAAAGATTTTCAGGACAGATCCAATCAAAATTATTTTCGAAAGCTTCACTCAATCCCAAAGGCTTGCAAGGTATAGGTATTTCGGCCTCCTCATCATCTGTACTAGCAACCCTTATAGGTGAACCAAGTTTATTAAAACATTTAAGAACCTTCCTAGCTTCAACAACGACATCTTTAAATTCTAAGCGCAAGGTTTCCAAGATAAAAGCTTTCTTTTCGGGATCCTCAATTTCATGAAGTTTAAGGAACATGTATTGCATATGAGGATTAAGACTAGCAAACCTAGTTTCCAACATGTCAATCAAATAAATAGAAGCAACTTCAATACTAGGAGCAAGCTCAACCCAAGACTTTTCCTCAACTTCCTCATGCATACTAATGTGAGTAAAGAACTCCTCAATGTTTCTATTGCCAATAATCGAACCACTACCTACTGAGAGGTCCTCCATAACGAACTTAGGGAACAACATGATAAACTAAAGTAATGAAATAACAACTACCAAGGATTCTAATTTTTTTGGGTTTTTGATATAAAACGATGCAGGTAAAATAAATAAAATAAAGCAAAGCAATAAAACAAAGTAAAGAATGTGTGTGCGAAAACTCCCCTCGCAGAAGTCTTCTCTTCCTCCCCGGCAACGGCGCCAGAAAAGAAGCTGCTACTCGGTGATGACGCCAGAAAAGAGCTGGTGGCATATAGTTGACGTGGGAGCAGTTAGTCCTTGTGCGTGGTGAATAACCAGCCCGTTGGGAACCCCAAGAGGAAGGTATGATGAGTGTAGCGGCTAGTTTTCCCTCAGTTATGAAACCAAGGTTTAATGTCGATCTTGAAGAGGAGAGACAATGACGACTGAAGGTGATGCAGACTGGCTTAGTAACACTCCAACAAGGGCACCGTTAACGATACTTGTTGACTCGTCTTCGGCCAATAGCAACGCAGAACCTGCACACAACACAAACGAATACTTTGCACCCAACTTACGATGAGGTTGTCAATCTCACCGGTTTGCTTGAAACAAAGATTATGAGCGTATCGAGTGGAAAATAATATAGTATGCAAATAAAGTAAACAGTACGAGTAAAGTAAACAGGTGATTGCAATATGATGTAAATAGGACCAGGGTCCACAGTTCACTAGTGGTGTCTCTCCATAGATAAAATAGCATGCTGGGTAAACGAATTATAGTTGGGCAATTGATAGAATAAAGATAACGTGATATGTCAAGAAGATCACTATGAGATTTACTCTGGGCATTACAACAAAATACATAGACCGCCATCCAACTGCATCTATGACTAATAATCCACCCTCGGGGATATCATCCGAACACCCCAAAAGTATTAAGTTGCGAACAACAGATAATTGCATTAAGCAAAGTGTGTAATGTAAACAAAGCATATGCCCTTGAGCATATGAATGTTGTTTTCTCCCTAGTAGCAATAGCACATCTACCACCTTAGAGGTTTCTGTCACTCCCCCAGGTGAAATAGAGACATGAACCCACTATCGAGCATAAATACCCCCTCTTGGAGTCACTAGCAACTACTCGGCCAAGATAGCTACTAACAACGGAGAGCATGCAAGATCATAAACAACATAGAGATAACAAAAGATAATATTCAGTACAGCAACTTAATCATAAACACCAATATTCATCGGATCCCAACAAACCAACATCATAGAATTACATAACGGTGATCTCAATCATGTAGGGCAGCTCATGAGATCTAAACATGAAGCACATGGTGGAGAAGACAACCATCTAGCTACTGCTATGGACCCATAGTCCAAGGTAGACTACTCACTCATTGCTCCGGAGGCAAGCATGGCGATGAAGAAGACCTCCGGTGGCGATTCCCCTCTCCGGAAGGGTGCCGGGAAGAGCTTCTGGACCCTCCCGATCTTTGGGTCGACGGCGGCGGCGGATCGCGATGTGTTCTGGAAATCTGATCGGGTACTTAGGTTTTTTCCATCGGAGGGTCTTTATAGGCGAAGGGGCGATATCAGAGGTGGAGCCAGGGGCTCTCACACATAGGTGGCGCGGCCAGGGGCTGGGCCGCGCCACCCCTGTGTGTGGGACCCTGGTGGCCCCACTCTATCTCTTCTTTGGATGTCTGGAAGCTTCCGGGTAAAATATGACTTCAGGAACTTGTTTCGTCCAATTCCGAGAATATTTCCTATGTATCACTTCTGAAACACAAAAACAGCAGAAAACAGGAAACTAGCACTGTGGCAACTTGTTAATAGGTTAGTTCCGGAAAATGCATAAAAGTGCCATGAAGTGTAACGAAACAATTGGCAAATGGTGTAAAAACTAGCATGGAGCATAAAAAATTATAGATACGTTTGAGACGTATCACCCAGCATGTGTTATTTATCTTATGGAGAGACACCACTAGTGAACTGTGGACCCCGGTCCTATTTCCATCATATTGCTATCACCTGTTTACTTTACTCACACTATTTACTTTACTCGCATATTTCTACTGTTTTCCACTCGATACGCTCATAACCTTTGTTTCAAGCAAACCGGTGAGATTGACAACCTCATCGCAAATTGGGAGCAAAGTACTTGGTTGTGTTGTGTGCAGGTTTGGCGTTGTAGCTAGCAAAGCAAAGCTTGGACGAGGCGCCACATATAAATTGTCCAAAGCTGTCGCAAACTAGCAAGCATCACCTTCAGTCGTTATTGTCTGCTTTTCTCCTGATCGATATACCTTGGTTCTTAACTGAGGGAAAACTTGCTGCTATATTCATCAAAACCTTCTCTTGGGGTTTACCAACTGGCCGGTCATTTACTACAAGCCAACAAGTTTTCTGGCACCATTATCACCGCGCCATCAGTAGACTACTCACTCATCGCTTCGGAGGCAAGCATGGCGATGAAGAAGACCTCTGGTGGCGATTCCTCTCTCTGGCAGAGTGCCGGGAAGAGCTTCTGGACCCTCCCGATCTCGGGTCGACGACGGTGGCGGATCGCGATGTGTTTCTGGAAAATTGATCGGGTCTTAGGTTTTTCCCGTCGGGGGGTCTTTATAGGCGAAGGGGCAGCGTCAGAAGTGGACCCAGGTGTCCTCACACATAGGGGCGCGGCCAAGGGCTAGGCCGCGCCGCCCTTGTGTGAGGGTGGCCTATGGTCCCTCTCCATCTCCTCTTCGGATCTCTAGAAGCTTCCGGAAAAAATAAGACTTCAGGAACTTATTTCGTCCAATTCTGAGAATATTTCCTGTGTAGCTTTTCTGAAACACAAAAACAGCAGAAAATAGGGAACTGGCACTGTGGCAACTTGTTAATAGGTTAGTTTTGGAAAATGCATAAAAGTGCCACGAAGTGTAATGAAACATTAGGCAAATGGTGTAAAAACAAGCATGGAGCATCAAAAATTATAGATACGTTGGAGACGTATCAGCATCCCCAAGCTTAACTCCTGCTCGTCCTTGAGTAGGTAAGTGATAACAAAAGAAATAATTTTTGAGGTGACATGCACCTACACAATCTTGATCATATATGTAAGCATTGTGAGCTGGGATCAAAAGAACTTAAAACATGGGCATGAAAGATATAATCTTAATAATAGAAACTTAGCAACCATGTTATAAACATGAAAATAAACACAAACAAAAGATCATGAAAATGAAACAATGAAAGTCAAACGTGTGTTCAAATCATAAGGAAAAACATACAAATGGTTTTCAGCTTGTCCTTCAAAGAGAGCAAAACATAAATGCATAGGACACCTTCAAGTTTAAGAGGGCGACTAGATACAAATAATTTGAGAACAAGTGAAACCAACAATATGAATCAATCAATAAAAACCTTAGGACAATACACATTATACTAAGAATAATAACTATGCTCTCTTAATGGTGCATAAAGATAGAAGGTGGTGACTCAACATAAAAGTAAAAGAAAGGCCCTTCATGGAGGGAAGCAGTGATTGCAAGTTTTATAACCTTCAAAAATTATGTTACTTACCGGCTTTGAGCTCTCATTGCCCCCATCATAAGCATCTTGAATGATTAAAGTCAATGCAAGAACAATTATGATGCATATGCTTGACAAATCATAAGTTGAAAACCTCGTGTCCCGTGAATACAAGTACCCAAACCTCATGCTGCTTCACTTAGAATCCCAAGCAAGGCTCTTGTTATTGTAAGTATATATGTATCATCGAGAACTGCCAACGGGATACCTCCGTGCCCGATGATATGGAACAAGCCCACATCAAAATGACAGGACAAGCAGACAATGAACACCTCGATATCTCTTTTATTTACTATTTGTTTAGCTTTTTATTTTGAGATGCGTCGTCGAATGTCCACTATGGGTATGCTGCAAATTCCTACCATGAATTATGCATGGCTTAGATTGGTGGCCCAGGCATTTCCCTAACACATATACAAACTCTATGATCCCCACAAAATTCCTAATTCATTTCACACCGCGGGTATCCATAAACAAAAGATCACGATATCAACTCAAATAAGGAGTGCAATGTTGAAAGCTTGCCCATGACTGCATGGCTAGGCTAGTCTCTAACTTACAACTTGCAAGCATAACAACTCAATATAAGAGACCACAATGTCAAATTTTTAAGAACAAGAAAAAGTAAAGTGTGCCATCCGGTTTGTGAGAGCTTTACTGACCAATTTTCGCATAACACTGGTAAGAGTTTAATTTGAAGAGAAAATAAAAGCAAGTCAAATTTACTTGGAATAGCAAATTGCTAGTAGGCATGTATGGTGGAAACTTTGGCAAACTTGGTTTTTAGGAGTTGGATGCACGAGTAGAGCTCATACTCAGTACAAGGCGAGGGCTAGCAAAAGACTGGGAGCGACCAACTAAGAGAGCAATAATGGCCATAATCATGCAAAGCGACAAAGTGACATTAAAAGAAGCATAAGATGGCATCAAAAGTCAAAAACTAAATGATCATAGAGGCTATTGGCGACTTTGTAAGAGTCTAACATGTGTGAGCATGCGCCAAGTCAACCCAAATAAAGCATCAAGGAGAAAACCAAAATAATGCTTCCAAATAATTAAAACAACGCATGATTTTTTCAAAGGCTCATTAAGCAATCTCAGTTATTTGGGACAAGTCATGCTACATCAAAACCACTAAGCATACTATTAAAAAGATATCAAGCATGACATGAAAAAGCCTAAGCCGCAGTCTACACAAGCTCCTTCTTGTACCACTTTTTTGCATAAAGCTTTTTCTCTTTTCTAACACCATTCGAACTTTTTAAATCCAACTCTTTTGAGGAAAACCAACATGGTCCAGAGGCAAAAATACACCTTGATAAAGAAATATAAGAAGATCTGAATGCAAATCAAGGCAAAAATGAAAACCAAAAGCAGTAGCAAAAAAAGAAGAACACTCGGTTTTTGATAAGAATAAAAACTGGAGCGTTCTTGGCAAATAAAAAGCAAGGCAACTTCTCCAAAAGAAATTTGTTGAGGTCCAACCATTTATTGCAGAAAAAAAAACTAAACTAATAAATAAAACTAAAATAACTGACGCTCTAAGAAAAACACATAGTGCATGAAGCAATAAAAATATAGTGTCTTGAAAGGTGACCTGATTTTTGCCGATGAAGAAGGGGTGCCTCGGGGCATCCCCAAGCTTTGACGCTTGTACTTCTTGGATATTTCTTGGGGTGATGCATGGGCATCCCCAAGCTTGAGCTTTTGTCTATTCTTCAACTCATCTCATCATTCTCCAATCCCTACACTTAAAAACTTCTTTCATACAAAACTAAACACAAATCTATTAGCAACATTAGTGTAGCATAACATATAATCAACCTCTTTTTGCTTTAGGTTTCAACCTAAAACCACCATATATATAGCATATACTACTGTAGCAACTTCCCCAAAAGTTCCATGATCAAAATAACTCACAAAAAAGCGATTAAGCGGCAAACACAAATATTAGCAGAAATCTGTCAAAACAGAATAGTTGACAAAGGTCAAATTTTTAAGTGGTTTTCTATTCCTCAAATCAAAAAGTGTTCAACTAATGAAAGTTTGGATATAACCTGGGGAATATGCACAAGAAATAGCAGGTCCAAAAGACATACAAAGAATTTATACGAATTTTTACGGTGCAGCACCGAAAACAGTTTCAGGACAGCAACATCCCCAAATCTTACCTCACTCAAATTAGAGGCTTCTCTTAGCACAACAATGAAATAAAAAGGATAAGGAGCAGTCATTACAGTAGTAATGACTTCCAAGACTCAAATAAAAGAAAAAGTACTAAAAAGAAAATATTGGGTTATCTCCCAAGAGTGCTTTTCTTTAACGCCTTTGAGCTAGGCGCAGAAAATTGCGAATCAAGTAACTTTAGAAGAAGCATTAAGATCAACTGCAGAGGTCTTGTCAATAAGGCATTATATTTCATCCACATAAGTTTTTGAAGACCCTTTGTGATCATGCTTTGGTTCACTCAAATCACTAAAAAGATTCTCGGGACAGATCCAGTTAAAATTATTTTTGAAAGCTTCATACAATCCCAAGAGCTTGCTAGGTATAGGTATTTCGGTTCCTTCATCGTTTGTGCTAATAACCTTTATAGGTGAACCGAGTTTATTAAAGAGCTTAAGAACTTTCCTAGCTTCAATAGCAACATCTTTAAACTCTAAGCGCAAAGTTTCCAAGATAAAGGCTTTCTTTTTAGGATCTTCAATTTCATGAAGCTTAAGGAACATGTTTTGAATAAAAGGATTAAGACTAGCAAACCTAGCTTCCAACATGTGAATTAAATAAGCAGAAGCAACTTCAATACTAGGAGCTAGCTCAACCAAAGACTTTTCCTCAACTTCTTTATGCATACTAATGTGATTAAAGAACTCCTCAATGTTATCTTTCCCAATAATTGAACCACTACCTACTGAGAGGTCCTCCAAAACATACTTAGGGAATAACATAATGAACTAAAGTAAAGAAATAACAACTACCAAGGATTCTAATTTTTTTGGGTTTTTGATAAAATGATGCAGATAAAAATAAATAAAGTAAAGCAAAACAAATAACAAAGTAAAGGATGTGTGTGTGAAAAACTCCCCTCGTAGAAGTCTTCTACTTTCTCCCCGGCAATGGCGCCAGAAAAGGAGCTTGATTGCTGGTAAATGACCAGCCCGTTGGGAACCCCAAGAGGAAGGTATGATGAATATAGCGGCAAGGTTTTTCCCTCAGTTAAGAAACCAAGGTATGTCGATCAGGAGAGGAGCAAACAAATGACTGAAGGTGATGCTTGCAAGCTTTGCAATAGCTCCGGACAATTTATATGGCGCCTCATCCAAGCTTTGCTTTGCGAGCAGCAACGTGGAACCTGCACACACACAACCAAGTACTTTGTTCCCAACTTGCGATGAGGTTATCAATCTCATCAGTTTGCTTGAAACAAAGGGTATAAGCGTATCGCGTGGAAAACAGTGAAAGTATGCAAGTAAAGTAAACAGTGTGAGTAAAGTAAATAGGTGATAGCAATATGATGGAAATAGGACCGGGGTCCGCAGTTCACTAGTGGTGTCTCTCCATAAGATAAATAACACATGCTGGGTAAACAAATTATAGTTGGGCAATTGATAGAATAAAGATAATGTGATATGTCAAGAAGATCACTATGCGATTTACTCTGGGCATTACAACAAAATACATAGACCGCCATCCAACTGCATCTATGACTAATAATCCACTCATGGAGATATCGTCCGAACACCCCATGAGTATTAAGTTGCGAACAATAGATAATTGCATTAAGCAAAGTATGTAATGTAAACAAAGCATATGCCCTTGAGCATATGAATGTTGTTTTCTCCCTAGTAGCAACAGCACATCTACAACCTTAGAGGTTTCTGTCACTCCCCCAGATTAAATAGAGGCATGAACCCACTATCGAGCATAAATACCCCCTCTTGGGGTCACTAGCAACTACTCGGCCAAGATAGCTACTAATAATGGAGAGCATGCAAGATCATAAATAACATAGAGATAACATAAGATATATTTCAGTATAGCAACTCAATCATAACACTAATATTCATCGGATCCCAACAAACCAAACATGTAGAATTACATAACGGTGATCTCAATCATGTAGGGCAGCTCATGAGATCTAAATATGAAGCACATAGTGGAGGAGACAACCATCTAGCTACTACTATGGACCCATAGTCCAAGGTAGACTACTCACTCATCGCTCTAGAGGCAAGCATGGCGATGAAGAAGACCTCTGGTGGCGATTCCCTCTCCGGCAGGGTGCCGGGAAGAGCTTCTAGACCCTCCCGATCTTGGGTCGATGACGGCGGCGGATCGCGATGTGTTTCTGGAAAATTGATCGGGTCTTAGGTTTTTCCCATCGGGGGGTCTTTGTAGGCAAAGGGGCAGCGTTAGAAGTGGACCTAGGTGTCCTCACACATAGGGGGTGCGGCCAGGGGCTGGGCCGCGCCGCCCTTGTGTGAGTGTGGCCTGTGGCCCCTCTCCGTCTCCTCTTCGGATCTCTGGAAGATTCCAAGAAAAATAAGACTTCAGAAACTTGTTTCGTCCAATTCTGAGAATATTTCCTGTGTAGCTTTTCTGAAACACAAAAACAGCAGAAAATAGGGAACTGGCACTGTGGTGACTTGTCAATAGGTTAGTTTTGGAAAATGCATAATAGTGCCACGAAGTGTAACGAAACAATAGGCAAATGGTGTAAAAACAAGCATAGAGCATCAAAAATTATAGATACGTTGGAGACGTATCAGCTGGCCACAAATTGTTGGCATACACCTTTCCTTTAAATTTCCTCCCAAAATTTGCAGCAAGGTGACGCATGCATTCCCTATGCTCTACTCCAGGGAACACATTATCCACGGCCACTTCTAAACCCTTGCATGCATTTGTATGAATTACCAACCCATTGGGATGTGCAATAGCCCAGCGCAAATTCTGCAAAAACCAAGTCCAGCTCTCCTCAGACTCTGTCTCAAGCACACCGTATGCAACTGGAAATATAAAATTATGTCCAAAACTGCACAAGCTGCCACTAACTGCCCTTTAAACCTCCCTATGAGGAAAGTTGCATCAATAGCTAAATAGGGCCTTCAGTCTTCCAAAAAACCCCGGCGACAAGCCTCAAAACATACAAAACCCCTCCTGAAGCATTCTTTGGTCATTGTCACTCCCCTTAATCTATACTCCACGGAGTGGTGGTCAATATCTACAATACTACCTGGGATGGTCCTCTCCACTTCACCCTTGAATGAATACAATATTTTAAAACTTTCATGCCAATTACCATAAATAGATTCCATAGCATGTTGTTTACCATTGAACACCCTCATGTATGGTAAATCTATCTGAAACTTTTCTTTTAGCTTCTTCTGCAACTTCTTTGTACCCACTTGATGGTTTTCTGTCACCCATCGCTTTACTTCTTCAGCCACCCATCTTGACTTGGCTCTACTAATTATTTCCTTTCTAAGAGTTGATTCCAGGCATGTGTGCCTAAAAGGGTTCACTTTGACTTGAATATTTGTGCTATTTCACATTTTAGATGCGTGTATCCTCCATGGACAATCATCAGTCGGACAGTGCACTCTGTAATGGACAGTATCGCTCTTGTCAACTTGAAATTCCGTTCTGCCTTTATGCAGTACGTCACAAGTGTATTTCTGCACTCACTCATGGATGAAAAGATGGAACCTTCTTCCATCTGAGGGTTCTCAGGGTCTCATTGAACAGGTGGAAGGTCTTCTTCCTCACCCTCCTCGTCACCAATCATAGAAACGTCAATCTCAGCCTCATCTTGGTTTTCAGCACGACATGTCCATCGTAAATTCTAAACTACATCAGAATATAGCCTCTCTTCATCATCTACATAGTCAGGCTCCACTTCTTGGGGGACCCTACTGCCGGTGCCTACGCTTGTCGAGCCACCACATCGTCGTGCACTAACTGAAGGTCCTGAACTGTTCTAGCTAGAGCTGCCATTACGACGACATGATTCTACCCGAGAAGGTCCAAGTGCCGGCACAATCACATCATTTTGCAGAGTCACATGAAAGTGCCCTTTCTCCTTATGCTTAGCAAACATGGTAGCGAGCTCTGCATCATTACTTACTTTCACCCATTCACTTCCTCCATTGTAGTATCTGAACTCCACTTCATCATGCAAACCCCAAGGATATGGACTACAAATTACCTCCATAAATTGTCTAAAACTCCAATTACAATCCACCGGCAACGGATAATCAAACCCTCCTTGAAATTTCTTCCTATTCTTTGCATCCATGATGTATCGGTCCCTTCTAATGTTCAACAAGAAAGCAAACCGCATCTCCATCCTATGCCATGAGTAAAGAAACACAATCAGCACACCAAAATCCAAAATCAAACCGCAAAAGAAACCGTAAAATCAACTAAAATCAATGCACAAAAAAGCTTAATGGTCACAACACTTACCCCTCAGGAACCCAGTCGTGGATGCGGAGGGTCTCCGGCCCGATGCCTGCCTTGCCTTGTTCATCGCTGCCGCTCACCATTTCATCGAGCACGTGGCGGGCGCACTGGCGGAACAACCGCCCCTACGGTGGCGTCGCAATAGCGGCGGAGCAGATGGCGTCCGAGGAGGGGGCAGTGGAGCAGGTGGCCTCCGAGGAGGGGGCGTCCGAGGAGAGGGCGGCGAGGTAGGTGGTCGCGGGAGCAGGGGTGAGCGTGCCGCCGGAGCAGGGTGAGGCGGTGAGCCAGGCACGGCCGGTGAGCGTGTCGATCTGGCAAACTAACCCGGTCCCACCTGTAAGTTCCCAATCTATTCCTATCACTAAGTTGCCTGGTCCCACATGTAAGATCTGGACCCACCCTCTCACTAACGCCACTGGACGGAATCGGGCCAAACTTGGCCGTTTGGCCTCGCCATAGCACCTGCGCTCTATGTAGTGGCAAAACTGAGCACCCTTTTGAGCTAGTGGCAAAACTGAGCATACGACGGCTTTTAGTGGCTAATGAATAAATAACCCTATTTTTAATGACTCTTGACTCCAAATTATCCTACGCATATACCCTACTACCTAAGAAATATTCCCTAATTCACCGCACATATGCCAACAGGTCTAACCCTAATAGCTAATTTATAGTAAACACTAATTAGAGAAGGATTAGTGTATATCCTTGACGCTTGCGAAAGCCCACCGTCATGTAGCCCTCTTTCAACCTTGCAGCACCACCATAGCCGCACAAGGCCCCTCCCACCACCCCATCGCCGCCATTAATTCACCCAACCTCTTCCACCATTGCTTAACCAAAAAGCTTTAAAGTGGGCTCCAAGAGCAAACCACTCAACAAGTGCTCCCTACCCTCCTCCTTTAACTAGCCTCCTTTGTTACCTACGTGGTACGATGAATCTTGCCCTCATGCTATAAACATGATAGTTTTCATTTAGTTGTATACAACGATGTCAAGGGACATGTTGATAAAGATGGACAAAAACAAGGCAATGGTATATGTTTATCCTTGAAGGAGGCTCAATATGTTCGCGTGGTAAGAAATTAGATTGTTTCTCTCAGTCTACCCATAAAATTTTAATATATATCATGCATGGCTGTAGTTCAAGAAGCAAGATGGTTGACAAATTCTCTTCTCTGTCTTGATGCATCATAAGAGGTGGAATGGGATTTTTAGGGCGAGAAATCAATTTTTTGTGCGTGTGTTTTGAACGAAGACAGAAAAGCGCGGAGGATGATGGGAGGAAGGAAGTCTATCATCCAACCACTATGATAGGTCATGTCTTCCCCGCGTTGGTCTAGGCCAGGGACGGTACCTCTATTGCCTGACCAGGGCCCATGTTCCCGTTGTGGCCGATAAGGTCTTGTCACAGACCGATTAGTCTAATCTTCTAGGCTGCGGCGAGGTTAGCTACCTTTTCACCTCTAGTTCAGTTTGTTCGGTTCTAGTTCTAGTTTGGTTTTTTAAATTAAAATATTAATTTGGTGAAATTAAAAATCAAATTTGATATCCATCTAGATTTAAAAATCTTAGATTTACTACAAAAATGTTCAAATTTGTAAATAAAAGAAAGTGAAAAAAGAAAAGAAAAATGAAAATGAAAAAGGAAAATAAAGGAAACTATACTAACACGAAACCACAAAAAGCCCTAACAGAAAAATGCGCGCTCATAAAACAATGCCTTCAACCATGCCATTGTCACACACAACCAATTAAGGCCAGACTTTGGATTTTCACCCTGCAAGGTAGGATCTTGAACTTCTCCTGTACTGTCGCCCCCACTATCCATACTCTGCGTCCATGACATTCTTCGCTAGCTGACTTCCTCAATGCTACAAAGACTCAAACCACCATTGCTATTCCACAGAACTCGGCATCCATGACATTCTCCGCTAGCTGACTTCACCATAGAATGAGAAATCATGCCGTAGCAGAGCTTCACAGCGCTCCCTCTAAAACGAAATGGTCAGATAAAAATATGAGTGCACCCGACCGAATCCCATATGATCTAGCAATCTCCAGGCATGACGCGCCGAGTGGAGTTCGCCGGCGGAGCCTTCCGGAACACGACACTCTTGCCAGATCAATGGAGATGGACATCCAGCAGATCCTCATCTTGGCGTGAGAAGGAACCATAGGACCACCTTCTTTATTCACGCCGATCCAGCAGTCCCCATACCGCCGGCTGGTTCCCGACAAACGGAACGACCTCCGACGAAAGTAGATCTTGTACCCCGAACACATTGGTCGCAGATGACAATGCTCCCACTGCAAGTGCTCGGGAGACACGGCCTTCTTGGAGCAACTGAAGAAACCAAATATTACAAAGTTTCAGATCTAGTGTTTCTCCTTTATATTCTGAAGCTAGTATCTACACTTCTTTCTCTTCGTGTTGAAATATGCATTTACATAGATGTATTCACTAAAAATTAATTAAACAAGTCACTAGACATTCATGTCGTTTCGTCACCAAGTGCACTGCACGCTCACAGTCGCCATTAGAGCGTGCTAGCGCATCTCCTCTGTCATTGCCGCTCTTCCAGTGATCCGTGATTGAAGGAATCCACCCTTAGCCAATCGTGGATTTGGATATCCAGGAACCCTTGCTCCTCCGTGGAGGAGCGATTACCGATCGCTTCGTGGCAGGGAATGCGATGACAAGCTCTTTTTGATGATCTCCGATCTGGGGAGCTTGATTCTAGCGGAGCGACGGTGAGTGGTTGACAACGAGTTGGGTGGACAGAACAAAGGAGAATGGTAGAACATGAGAGAAGGGGTGGGTTCTACCAAAGCAACGGAGCTCTAACAGCGACAAAGTCAAGATCTATTAGAATAAAGGATAAACCCGCAATAGGCGGTAACAGAACGAGAAATATGAGAATATTTTCTCTCGAATTCAAACGCTATAACTTGAACTCAGACAAATTTAAGGCAAAAAAGGAGCCTCTTAGATATTGAACCAGTGTTTTTAAAAATTTCTGGCAAAGGAATTGTAAATAACTGCGGCATGCGTAAAGGGTTACGGTTACGGTACAAACTTTAGTTTCCCACGTTGATTAGCCCGAACGGGCAGGAGCGACTTGGGGATAATCCTCACCCGATACGCTCGATGCCGCTGGCCTGCTTCACGCCGGCGCCGGCGCCCGGCTCCATTAGCTGCGAATCGGCCCCTCCGTAGAGGAGGAAGGAAGGTGGGGGAGTCGTAGCCAGCGAGGGACCAGTTCCCGGTGCGGAGGCCCGAGCGGCGGTCGGCCACCCCGCAGCAAAGCGACGGAGGCGGCGCGCCTCAGGGGTAGGAGGGGGGAGGGATGCTGTGCGTGCTGGCCGTGGGCCGTAATCGCCACCGCGTCGCGACCGATGCTCGTCGGAGAGAACATACGCGAAGTCAAGCCGATGGCCGCCGTATGTCCTCCCGAGGCTGTCAAAGTGGTAAGAACATACGCGAATTGAAGAAGATGCTTACCTTCGTTGACGCCCTCAATATTATGCTTTTCTTAATTATTACCATTAGCAGTAGGTGTTTTTGATTGAGACCTGTGAGCCTCTTATTCTTTTCACGTCTGTTCTTGGATCGATGGAGATTCATCTTCGCTGTTCTTCTTTCTCTTGGCGTGATGCTCTCGATAGAGACAAAGTGCTGATAACGTGAGAAGAAACAAAGATTGAGAGGAACAGAATATGGGGGTCACACCAAACATTTCGGTTACAAGGCTTTGTGCCTGTTCGGGACAGGCACAACGGTTCTTCAAAGATAGCGTTTGGACAAACCAAAACTCCAACTGCTAATAGTTAGCCTAAATCTCTACCTAATAATAAAGGACGTAAGGTTTCCGTGGTTGGTTCGTGGTTGGTTCGTCCGTCCGTGCATCTCGTACATTGTTTTCTCCATCCGTCGGCATAGTTGTTCGTTCGCTCGTCCACATCGTCCACATGGGCCAGGCCCAATGAAAGACGCACTAAGCCAGAACATAAAAAACAGCCACGCAGATACACAACCTCAATACCACCAGTTGGCGTTTAGCGAAGGAGATCAAATTAGGGTTCATCACGCGATCGTCGGCCACCACCCCGTCGAAACCCACGACCACTGGCTGTCTCCAGCCAACCCAAGCACCGCGTCGTCGGGCTGGATGGTGAGGTGGTGACAGGTGTTGGCGTTGTTGTCCCACTCCCACCCCGCACGCGGCCGGGCGTGCAACAAGCTGCCTCGGCGTCGAGAGCAGCAGGCTGCCGGCTAGACGGTCACGGCGATTGACGTCGACGTGAAGCAGGAAAGGTAGACCAGCCTCCAGCTCGTGAGCATACACGCGGATAGCGCCCGGCGGCGGAGGCGTCCACGCTGGTTGCCGGCGATGAACTCCCTCCGCGCGGAGAGCGGCGGGCTCCCGGCTGGACGGCTGCATGGAGGCGCTCGTCTCCAAGGAAGACGTCGACGACCGCCACCCTCTCGGCCAAATCCACGCGCTGCCTACGGGCTCAAGCAGCACCTTGCCCACAGGTCCGCATCTCGCCTCTTGGCGATCTCTTGCCGCAGCGTGTGGTACAACGGCTGGCACGATGCGGGGCATGTCGCGTGCGTCCATACGTGTGGCCCTGTGGCGAGAACGATGGACCGGCCGCCAGTACGGCGCGGACGCACGCGCGCTGCTTGCTCCGGCACATGGGGAGCATGTCCCATGCAGGCGTGCGTCGTCTCGCTCATGTAACGAGATCCAAGAACAAAGAACACAAAGATGAGGCAGTACCATAACATTTCGTTGCCTGCCAAGAGGAGCAGCTACCAGCTCCCGCCGTACATCTCCATAAAGTCAGGAGGGACTTCCTACGGAATCAGGTTGGAACTTGGAAGGTGTTGGAGAGCATCACAATGACCAAGGGAAGTTTAGTCTGCATCCGAGTCTACCTGTTTTACTGGTGGTTTTCTGAATGTCAAGTATCCATATAGAGGCTGCCAACAAAGCAGTGGACGTGACGTGAACCCAGTGCCTACAACGTCAGCATGTTCAACACCACTAAGAAGACAAGTTTCAAATAGAACGTTGTGCACTAGGACCGCTCCTTGCTGCTTCTGCTTGGTTATTTGCTTGGGCAGCACAACTAGGTCATAAGCATGAAGAGGCCTAGCAAAAGCTATGGAATTAATTTATTTCTTTAAGACTATGATGTACTCATATCTCACTTTACACTGTTATTAACATATATTTGTACCTTTGTTTTACCGTGTATTTTCAAAACCAGATCACGTACTCACAGGCACCAAATGGCCTGAATGAAGTGGAGGGCAGAAGAGGGCACCCCTAACCTCAGAGAACATTGTGACACGACCAACGATATACACATGGTAAACATACTTATCTTGTTTCTGTGGCATAGTATTTTTTTTTATCCCGCTGCAACGCACGGTATTTTAGTAATAGAAAATTTAGACCAAGAGAAAATAGTTGTCCTAAAAACTTTATAGATATCTATATCTATACCTAATAATAAAGGATGTAAGGTTTCCGTGATTTGTTCGTCCAACACTTTTTTGAACAGATTTACCCTCTCAAAAAAATATTTATTACCCCTCTGCCATCCGTAAGTTAAAAAAGGTTCGTCTGTTATTTGATTTTGTAGCGAGGAGTGTTTCTTCATCGTCCGTTACAGTTCCTCGTCGTTTGGTTCGTACGTCATAGTGTCATCGCTAATTTGGTGTCCTCGCTAGAACCTTGCCACCTGCGTGTGATGATTGATGGAGTCCTGATCTGGGTCGGACAAGCCTAGCTATGATTGACGGAATATATTTGGTCTGGTAGCCGCGGAGAAGAGCTAGCACACCCGCGCGAGAGAAGACTGCGATGAAGAAACAAGTTATGGCGATCGGATCAAGATCTCCAGCGCTGGACAACAAGGCATCGTATGGGCGGCTGCACGACAAAGTGAAGGGGAAGATCAATCAATTTATTTGATCCTACCTGCGTGAGATTCGGCTAACGCTGGAGTTTTGGAGGATCGGCGCGCCGGGACTGAGGCCGCCAGTGCCGGCAGTTAGCCGCTTCATCGCGCCACCGATACAGCCGTACGTTTTTCCAACTTACCGTCGGGCCGTCCACATCTTGTTGAGCAGTACTTCCGTGTTATAGGAATGAGCCAGGGCGCTTCCAGTCGTACGTGGTCACCGTCCTCATCTTTCCCGCCTCTGTCCGAGCGCCGGCGTGATCGATTTGGTCGTCTCTGGTCATCCTAGACTTCCTCGCTTGTGTCAAGGCGCTTGTGGGGACGGGAGTATTGGCTGCAGTCGATGGTGCCTTTGTCGCCGCACCGCAGTCCGTTTCACCAGTAGCCGGCTGAGGGCAGTGATCTTGCAGTGATCTTGCAGCGATGATGCAGGACAAGGACGGGTGTTGATGACTTGCCTTATGATAACTAGACGTGAAAGAGATTTGTGGGATGCCGTGGAAGAAACAACTACACTTTGATTAAAAGAAAAATCAGCCGCACACAGGACAAGGAAAAAGAACAAAGCGGCCGAGACGCAGGGAAGGTGATGGCCCAGGAGTTTACGCATGTTTGATCAAAGCATCATACGTACAAGAAACTATGCGGTTGGATTGGCTATCCAAAATTTTCTAGAACGTATACGAACACGCATGTCATTGGGTTGGTGTTCATAATGCTGTTGTCTCCAACTTTTGCCCTCTAATTAGCACTAGATTAGTCTTTTTGGTCCTCAAAATCTACAACTTGGAAAAGATTGCCTATGTTGCTGGTTCTTGCCAAGCAACCCAATTTCTGGCTATCCGTGGCCGTTGATATTTTCCAGCTGCGTGCAAAAGAACAGACAATTTGGGCTTATAAAGATCGTGTCAGAAGTTCCGAGGCTCCACCTCTTTAACTGGGTTGAGTGGTAATTTCAAATTTGTGGTTTGTCGGAGTTTGAGAGGATCTCACCAAGATTAATGGTTATACTACATACTATGTAAAATATGTGGCAAGACAATAAATTTATACCATATAGTTAATGTAAGATAAATTCACAATTTATCATCGCGTATAGTGACACTTTTTTGTCCCTGTGCAACGCACGGGCATGTGTGCTAGTAATACTCTAAATAATAGTTTGTGCCTAAGTCTAAAGCTAAGTGCTAACTATTTCTTGACAAATACGTTCCTCGGAATAACCTCCATACCAAAATTCCCTGTTCAGAGCATTTTGCTTTCCTTCCTCCGTCCTTCCCCGCTTTGCCAGCCGTCGCACAAGTCCTCTGGTTCTGCTCGTCTGACTGATCTGATGGAGCCGGCGGAAGACGCTTCCCTGGAGCCGGCAGTCCTGTGGCTGGCGCAATCCATCCTCGCAAGCCCCCTGACCACCGAGCAGGCTCCCTGGGTTCGTGAAGCTGGGCTTGCCGAAGAAATGGAGGGGCTCAAGTCTGAAATCAAGAGAGTCCAGCTGGTGGTCTCTGTTATCAAAGGAAGGGCGCTCGGGAACGAGTCACTGGCTGAATCTCTTGTTGAACTCAAGGAGCTGCTCTACGACGCCGACGACGCTGTCGACGACCTCGACTATCGGAGGCTCCTTCAGCTGGACCAAGGAGGTAAAGTGTAGTAGATCCATCTAAGTTTGCTATACTATACTAGTTAGAGTTTCAGTTTTTCTGCTCATGCGAGATCGTGCTAACTTCAACATCTTCTCGTACAGGCACACCGCATGATCCCCACCCAATGGATATACATCATGGAGCATCGCAGGCTGATAGATCGATAGTGCTCTCTGATGTACCAAATACAAATGGTAATGCCTGTAGATCCAAGTGTCTGTGCTAAATTCCTAATTGATGGATCAAGCACGAATATGCTAACTATATCCTCCGCGCTCTCCTATGGTACAGGCACACTGCCCGATCCTCGCGAACCGGATGGACATGGAACGCAGCCAGTTGAGAGATCCAGAGGAAATGCTGCTGCACAGCCTCGCAGTGTTGGCAAGTTACGGTCCAAGTTATGGAAGGAATTCGAAATCCTAGAATTCGATCAAACAAACGGAGCGCCTGTAAGAGCAAAATGTATACACTGTGGCACAGTGCTCGGATGCCCAACCAAACAGGGGACTGGAGTTCTGCAGAATCATCTCAAGAGCAAAGCTTGTCTTTACAAGAAATGTGAACGAAGTAACCCTTTAAGGTACCCAACAAAATTTTATGCCTTCTGGACCTGCACATTTTCAAGATTCTCATTCTATACATCTGCTTATAAGCGCATTAAGGTTCTTACACCAAATCCACGGTCTATTTCTTTTTGCAGCACCGCTGAGGCTACTACAAATCCTGCGCCTGTTGGAACTGGCAATTTATCCAGTAATAAAAGAAGAAGAGATGAGGAATCGACAGACATCATAACAGCTAACACAAACGGGTGGAACAAGGATGACTTCTCCAAGATGATACAGGATATAACTCTGAAGTTGCACCAAATCCGAGAAGATGTGATTTCAGTCCTCAGTATACTTGGGTCAGATTTTGCTGCAAGTTCGAATCACAGTCAGGGTGCAACCTCACATCAACGCCGAAGAACAACAGGCACCCTTCAAGGCAGAGTGTATGGGAGAAGTTTTCAGTTGAAGGAGATCACAGATTTGATTGAAAAGGAAAGATTTGCTACTGGTGCATCTGTACTGCCTATTCTTGGCATTGCAGGAGTTGGGAAAACAGCTCTTGCTCAACTTGTGTACAACCATCCAGCTGTGAAAGATCAATTTGACCACCTCATCTGGATCTGGGTTTCTAACAGCTTTGATTCAATGGAACTCACGAAAGACATGCTAGCATCTGTATCCCAAGAGACACAAGTAGGACTATGCAACTTTACCAAGCTTCAGGAAATTTTGAAGAGTCGTATCAAATCAAAGAGGGTTCTAGTTATCTTAGATGATGTTTGGGATGGCATCAACGATTACGAATGGGACCAGCTATTGGCTCCTTTCAACTCTGACGATGCGAGGGGCAATATGATAATTGTGACAACCAGAAAACCATGTGTTGCAGAAAGGAGAGGAACTATAAGACTTACTAAATTAGAAGGTTTGAGAAATAATGATTTCTGGTTATTTTTTGAGGCATGTGCATTACATGAGGAAGATCTAATCTCCGTAGGACAGAAAATAGCAAAAAAGTTAAAGGGTAATCCATTAGCAGCAAAAACAGCAGTGGCACTATTAAGCGAGCATCGTACTGTTGCTCATTGGAGTAGCATTCTGAAGAACGAAGACTGGAACTCTCTTACACTCAGTGGAGGCATCATGTCAGCTTTGAAGCTTTGCTATGATCAGCTTCCCTACCATTTACAGAAATGCTTCTCCTATTGTTCTTTATTCCCCTGCAACTATAGATTTCCTGCAGAAGAGCTGGTTCGTATTTGGATTTCACAGGGATTTGTGAAGCGTAACGATTTAAGCAAGAGATTGGAGGAGATCGCACAGGACTATCTGGCTGTCTTTGTGAACCTGGGCTTCTTTGTGCAGTTAAACGAAGGATCATCTTCGGGCTGTTACTATGTTATGTATAATCTTATGCATGATTTCGCGAAAGTAATTTCAAGGACTGAGTGTGCAACTATTGATGGTCTACAATGCAACAGAATGCTTCCAACTGTACGCCATTTGTCTGTAATAAGCAACTCCATATATCAGATGGAAGATCAGACTGGGAAAATAGCTGATAGAGAGAAGAAATTTGATGAAATATTGCAAAATACGGTTACATCAGTGGGAAAGTTGAGGTCATTGGTGTTAATTGGGCAGTATGGCTCTTCCTTCTTCCAGTTCTTCCAGACTGCATTCCAAAAGGCACATAATTTGCGGCTGCTGCATTTGTCTACGACATCCGGTGATTTCTGTTCCTTCCTGTGCAATTTGGTATATGCTGCAAATCTTCGGTACGTGACACTTAAGACTGATCATGCTGAGAAGGTGACTTTGCCTCAAGTTTTAAGCAACTCGTTCCACCTTCAGTTATTGTGTGTTAACCAACATATCGACATGGTTCAACCACAAATACTTCCTTTTCTGGAAAGGCTTCGGTGTCTGAAAAAATTGACATTGAGCAATATGCTGAACGTAACAAAATTATCTGTTCCATCATTGGAGGAGCTGGTTTTGTGTGACATGCCCAAGTTGAAAACGTGTACTTCTGTGGGGGATCTGAAGTCTAGTTTAAGGGTGCTGAAGATCGAGCGTTGCCCTGTGCTTGTGGTGCTTGATCTGTTTCAGAAAGTTCATAACTACGAAACTGAGCAGAACTCATGGTTGCCCAGTCTGAAGAAACTCAGTATCTGCGGCTGTCCTAATTTGCGTGTAATGATCCCTATTCCGCCTTCACCCACATATCTGCAGATTCAGGAATTAGCCAGCCACATTATGATTAATGCAACCAGTGTTTTTTGCGAGTGTTCATGTGAGAATATTTCACTGGATGAGAAGTTTTTGTCATTCCACAGTATGAGGGACCTCATGCACTTGCAGATAACGGGCTGCTACAATCTATTGACTATTTCATTAAGAACTTTTGGTCATCTCATGTCTTTAAAGAGTTTGGAAATATGCAACTGCAGCAAAATCATATATTCAGATGAAGACCTGATACCCTCAAATGCTGGTGCTCTTCCGTCTCTTGAAAGTCTCCATATTTCATGGTGTGAAATAACGGGGAAGTGGCTCTCTATGATTCTGTCACACTCGCCAACTCTGCAGGAATTGTATTTACAGGACTGCCTGCAGCTGACACAGTTACAGATTGGAGAGGATAAGAACATTCAGTCAAATCTTACCTCAGCCTGGGAAGCTTCATCATCAGGATACTTATCACTGACAAGCTCAGCTCCTGACGGACTCTGCCGCATTCCGTTAAATCTAACCTCCTCTCTTAAGAAGATAACTATGTATGGTTGTCCCAATCTAATATTTGACAAGAGTAGGAAAGACCTCGCTGGATTTACCTCCCTTGAGAAGTTCGAAATTTTGGGCTGCCCCAAGCTGCTCTCGTCTTTGGTGCATAATGATGGACAGGAGGACGGAAGATGGCTCCTCCCGCAATCACTTGAAGAGCTTTCCATCGACGAGTATTCCCATGAAACCCTGCGGCCCTGTTTTGTGGATAATCTCACCCACCTCAAAAAATTACAAGTAACTTATAGCCCAGATTTGGAATCTTTACAGCTCGACTTATGTACTGCGATGAGATATTTGGAGATCAGCCAGTGCAGCTCGCTCACTGCACTAGAGGGCTTGCGATCCCTTGTGAACCTCAGGGAGTTGGATGTATTCGACTCCCCTGTCTTGGCTTCCCTTGCCACATCAGCGGAGAGTTTGGAAAGTCTTTGTATCAATGAGGTGTCTCTCCTTACCACGTCATTCTTCGAGGGCCTTAGCTGCCTCCGGAGCCTAGCCCTTCAACGTTTGCAATTGACGAGACTAACGGATGACCAAGAGAGAGCGCTTCTGCTCCATGGGTCCCTGCAAGAGCTCAAATTTGGTTGTTGTGATCTCTTATTTCTTCCCGCAGGGCTGCACAGCCTGCCTTCTCTCAAGACATTAAAGATCAATTTTTGTGAAGACATCTCAGGGCTACCCGATGACGGCCTCCCACCTTCGCTGGAAGAGCTGGAGATTCAAAGTTGCAGCGACGACCTATCAGCACAGTGCAGGTCGCTAGCAACAGACAGGCTAAGGGTCAAAATTGATGATGACTTTGTGAACTGATTACTGGGTACCTCCACGCCGGTCGCCACCGCCGGTCGTCGCCACGCATCTCCGCCCGCCACCTCCACGCCGTCTCCCGATCGATATCATCTCCTGTTGCTCGCGGAAAAACGGAGAGGGGACGGCGGCGGCTGGATTCCCTCTCTTCCTGCTCGGGGAGAGAGCAGACCAGATGCGTCCGTGGAGCCAATGGACGAGGAGGCAAGCGCCGCCCCGCGGGCGGACGCGGAGGCCGACGCCGCCGCGGGCAACGACGGCGGCCAGGTGGGAGCATCGAGGTCTGCAGCCCGCGTCGTCGGTGGCCATCTCCATCGGGGACGTTCGGGACGCCTAGGAGGAGCGCGCCGTCGCCTCCTTCCGCGAGTTCCTTGCCGCCCACGGTCTCCTACCCAACAAGCACGACGACTACCACATGATGCTAAGGTCTCTTCACGGAAACTATCTTCCTTCCGTTATCCTTTGTTATTGTCCTGTACTATTTGGATGGGTTGTGAAATGCCTGGATCTGAAACTTACCGTGTGAATATGTGGTGCTGCAGGTTCTTGAATGCCAGGAAGTTTGACGACGAGAAGGCATTGCAGATGTGGGCAGAGTGGCAGACATGCTGAGATGGAGTTTGGCACCGACACAATTCTTGAGGTTATCATCATACTAACCTATGAGCAATTGCTTACTGAGAACTTGCAATGTCTGCACCGACACAATGTCTCTCTTGTCGGTCAAGACGGCTCCTTTACTCTCCACCATACGTCTCTGCAGAATGGTTCTCAGGAATGGAAGTTGGAAACGGTCGTACCGTTGCCTGTCCAGTATAAGGACTATTCCATTTCCACGGTGGGTGCAGCCGAGGGATTCTTGTTCTTTCGAGGTGCTCCAGAAGACATTAACAATGAGAATGTTGATTGCTACTAATTGGAGGCCAAGAATTATGAAATCACCAAGGTCTGTAGCAAGATGGAGATCTTCTTCAATCGCAAACATGCACTCCCCTACTTTCGCTTCCCGCCACTGTTATCGGAACCATCGACTGATCTACCTTATCAAGGGGTAAGTTTGCTATCTGTCATGTTTATATGGAAAAATGATTGCTTGTTAATTTGGGATTGGACTGAATCTCTCCTGTGAAGTTGTAGCTAAGCTTAATTACGTTATTTGATGTTACCACTAGATGCATGCTTTGTTTTTCCTAATTGAATTGTTATGTAGAGGTTGGTTAATTATTGGTATATAGAGACTAAAAACCTTGCCAAACTAGCTAGGGAAGGCAGTCAACTCATGGTTCGTTATGTTTTCATGTTCACCATTTGTATGTGATTAGAAAGCTTAACAAAGAAAGGATTGCATGCTAGTTTGGAAAGCTAATTCTTTTATTGTTACATATCCTCAGAGAAAAAATGTCTCTCAGGATTGCAACGGCATGCAGTAGATATTTAGTCATGCTTGGTATTTAAACATCATTCACTCTACTGAACCAATGATGTTGAAACTGAGAATGTTGCATAACCAGTAAGTTAATAGTCAAAGGCCTTGAGTTTTCTGTTCACGACACTTTAGTTACCGTGTTGTTTTTTTAAGCACATAGAGTTCACATGTTACTGTCTTCTATACTGCTTCCAAACTGCAATAAGATGCCTGTGAGATTTTTGTGGAGCACAAATAAGCATCTTGTATTTTGCATAGCAAAGATTTATGTTGCATCCACAGCAGTTGCTTCAAAATTCTCAACTAAATATATGTATGCAGATCAGAACTTGCTTGGGCCATAACATCTGGAGTTGGATGATCAAGACGATGGTTCTGCAAATCTGCTAGCTAGATGTAGTACTCAGATCTTGGTATTAGTATCAGAAATTAGTCATTATGTAGTTTGATGTGTGTCCGCATTAAGCGAATGTATGTAATCAGGATATGTTGGCAGCAGGTTGACTCTGTCCAACACAGACGTCTAAGACTAGCACCATCGTTTGTGTTGGAAGATTGTGATGACTTTTGTCATATTCTGATGTGCTCCCACTTTTTATACATGTCCTTAATCTAAATGGTATATCTGCACTTGGTCACTAGATGTGTGAACGGGTGAGTTTAATTGCTGTTGTACTATATTAAGATGGTTCCGACGAGTTTATCTTTCATTGTTTAGTTTCTTGTGCAAATATCAATGATGCACGCAGGCGTTCCCATAGAACCTGATGCATACAGGCAGGCAACCTGATTGTCAGGCCTCCGGTGAGGGCTCCGACGAGAGACAGAGGAAGAGGAAGGAGGAGAGCTCTCGTGGCTCAGATGGGCAAGGATAAATTCGCAGACGGAAAAACGATACAGATAAAAATAGGGTTTTGCATTGCTTGATCCACCTGACCACCCCACCTGCCCTTTATATCGAAAGGCAGGCTCAAGCAATTTACAATTATGCCCACTCAGATATTTGAACTATAGTCATACAGGAGTGGACAAAGAAGTAAATTCGAGAAAAGGCCCAATGGGCTGCTCCTAAGTTCTGGGACTGCTACAGATAACTGAAGGTGTCGCTGCCTTCCTTGTTCTTCAGTTCAGGATCCTGACAGGTCTCCCCCCTTGAGACAAGGCTTCAAGACTTGAATTCTGGAAATGTGGTGGTAATGAAGGCGGCGTCTTCCCATGTTGCATCTTCTTCCGTCATGTTTTCCCAATGAATCAGCCATTGTGGGACGGCGATGTCGTACTCACCAGCATTGCGCGGTACTTGCCTTCGTTGGAGAATGGCTAGCGGCGCGATCTTCACTCTGCCATCAGGCGTAACCAAGGGCAGTTTGGGATTGGGAATTGCCCGTTTGCCCAGGTGCTTCTTGAGCTGATTGACATGGAAGACATCGTGGATTTTGGCATCAGAGGGAAGCTGTATTTTGTAGGCGACTTGCCCAATTCTCTGCATCACCCGAAAGGGTCCGTACCATTTGCTGGTCAGCTTTAAAGCATTGCGGAGACCAAGGGAAGTTTCCCGGTAGGGCTGCATCTTGAGGTAGACGGGGTCTCCAACTTCGAAGGAACGCTTAGTTCGCTTTGCATCCGCATACTTCTTCATGCGTTGTTGCGCCTGTAGCAGGTTGTGTTGTAAGGTCTTGATCATGTGATCCTTTTCCTGGAGTGTCACCTGGGTTTCGGGAGAGACATTGCAGGGTACAGAAACTTGATGAAGCAAGGGTGGTTTGTACTCGTACAAGGCTTCAAAAGGTGTCATCTTGATGGATGTGTGATAAGAACAGTTGTACCACCATTCTGCTGCTGGTAACCATTTCAACCACTTCTTTGGTTCTTGGAAGGTCATACACCTGAGATATTGCTCCAGACACTGATTGACACATTCAGTTTGGCCATCTGATTCAGGGTGATGTGCAGTGCTGAAATTGAGAGTAATGTTATAGGCTCCAAATAACTCTTTCCAAAGTGTGCTTGTGAAGATTGTATCTCTATCACTGACAATGCTTGTTGGGGGTCCATGCAACTTGACAATGTTGTCCATTATCAAATCAGCAATTTTCTGGACATTGTAAGGATGAGACAGAGGTAGGAAATGAGCATATTTGGTCAAGCGGTCAACCACTACCAAGATAACATTTTTGCCTTGAGAAGTTGGAAGTCCCTCTATAAAATCCATGCTGATGTCCTTCCATTTTTGAGAAGGAATGGGAAGGGGGTTTAGTAACCCAGGGTACTGGATTCTTTCAGTTTTGGATATCTGACAAGTTGGACATTCTGCTATCATGTTCCTTATGAATTGCTTTTGCTGAGGCCAATAGAACAGACTCTGGATTTTGTGAAGAGTGACTCTGTTTCCAGAGTGTCCACCAAACAAAGAGGAGTGAAAGGTGTGGAAAATCTTGGTTCGCAAGTCTGTAGAATTTCTAATATATATCCTGTTTTTGAGGCGCAAGATGCCTGACTGTAAGGTGATGGTTGGGTGGCTGTTCTTGTCGATGGCCAGTTCTTGTAGGTATTTGAGGCAAGTTTCATCAGTGGCATATGAATCTGCTACCTCGAGCATCCAAGAAGGAACAGCAGCTGGGACAGGATAGCAGTGGAGTGCATTCAGAATGTCGTCAGAAACGCTGTCTGTGTCAACTGTTTGGAATTGTCGGGACAGAGCGTCAGCTACTGTATTTTCCTTGCCCTTTTTGTATTCGATGGAATAGTCAAATTCAAGGAGCTTGAGCATCAGTTTGTGTTGTATTCCTTCAAGCAGTCTCTGACTTCCCAAATATTGTAAACTCCTCTGGTTAGTTTTGATGAGTACCTTGTTACCCAAGAAGTAGTGGCGCCATTTTTTGAGGGCCTGTAAAATTGCTAAGCCTCCTTCTCATAAATGGATTGGGCACTGTTTTTGGGACCCAAGCATTTGCTGAAATATGCTAATGGTTTCCCCTCCTGCATGAGTACAGCTCCAATGCCAGATGCACACGCATCAGTTTCCAGGGTAAATGGCTTGGTGAAATTAGGGAGACTCAGGAGAGGTGGAGTGGACATGACAAGTTTCAGGGCCTCAAAGGCTTGCTGTTGAGCAGGTCCCCAAGCAAATTGGTCTTTTTTAAGAGCAGCATACAAGGGCTGACAGATTGTAGCATAACCTTTGATGAATCTTCTGTAATAACCAGTCAGGCCTAGAAATCCCCTCAGTTTTTTAATTGTATGAGGAATTTTCCATTTGACAATGTCAACAATTTTGGTTGGGTCTGTAGAAACTCCCTCTGCAGATATTATGTGACCCAAGTATTCTACTTGATTTTGGCCAAATGTACACTTGCTCAGTTTTGCCTTCAGCTCATGATTCCTCAGGACTGTCAATACTGAGTTTAGATGGATCTTGTGTTGATCCAAGGAGGGGCTGTAAATGAGTATATCATCAAAAAACACCAATACAAATTTTCTCAAAAATTGAGAAAAGATGCAATTCATGAGGTTCTGAAATGTGGCAGGAGCATTGCTGAGGCCGAAAAGGCATTACTGTGTATTCATAATGCCCTTGGTGTGTGGAGAAGGCAGTCTTGGTGATATCTTCTGGTTGCATTCGGATTTGATGGTAGCCAGATCTCAGGTCCAACTTGGAGAAGATTTTTGCACCATGAAGCTCATCCAACAGGTCCTCAATCACTGGAATGGGGAACTTGTTTTTGATTGTGATATTATTTAGGCTTCGATAATCTACACACAATCTCCATGATTTATCCTTCTTTTTCACCAATATGATTGGTGAGGAGAAAGGGCTAGAACTCTGGTGAATTTCCCCTTTTTCAGCAATTGTTTGATGAGGGCTTCCACAGTGTTCTTCTGACTATGTGACATCCTGTAGGGACGAATGTTAGGAGGTTTTGACCCAGGCAGGAGTGGAATACTGTGGTCAGCCTGTCTATGAGGAGGTAATTCTATTGGTTCAGTGAAAATATCTGAAAACTGATTGATCAGAGAGGAGAATTCCCTTGGTACTGAAGGCTCTGCAGTGTGATTTTGACTCTGCTCTTCAGTAGAATATAGTAAGAAGCATGTTGCTCCTTTTTCAAGTAACTTTGAACATGCTTCAGCTGTGATTAACAGGTCGTTAGTAGGGACTAGATGATCTTGAAATGTGTGCTGAGTACCCTTGCTTCCCAGGGTAATAGTCTGGCCAGAAAATCAAAGGTTACTAGATTGTGAAGTTTGAACCAATTAACTCCCAAAATTATATCCGACCCCTGAAGTTGGAGAATTCTGAATGTAGCTGAGAAAGGTTTGCCCTGAATGGTGAATGTGCAATTGGGTGCTATGGCAGTGGATGAAAGAGTACCACCACCTGCGACTGTCACTGTTCTAGCACTAGTAGGAACCATATGAATGTTATGCTTGACTGCAAACTTGTAGTCTAGGAATGTATTTGTGCTTCCCGTGTCAGCAAGTGCAACAGCAGATTGTCCTTGAATCGCCAATAGGAGGGAAATGGTGGAATCACTTGGAGAGCCTGTGTAAGTAGCTGCTGAAATTTGCATGAGATCATCTCCATTGTGAGCAGCCTGGACACATTCTGCGGGGTCGGCTGCCCTGGGATCAGCATGAAGGACCTGTGGCTCGTCGTGGTTGTCATCCTCAGAGCTGTACTGCATCTGAATTGCGTTGAGGGCCTTTTGCATGGGCAGGCATTTGTGTCCAATGGCCCAGTTTTCAGGGCAATACCAACATTTTCGAGGTTCACGTGGTCGGATATTACCCTCTCTGTTTCTGTTATCCCTCACAGGGCCTTGACGAAAGGGAGCTTGCGGTCCTGCCTGAAAAGGTTGTAGTCTGCGTGTGTTGGACAAATTGGATTTTTCATACTGTCTGGCATACCAGTAAGCAGAGAGCAAGGATGTAGGCTTCTGACACTGGACGACATGCTTGATATTGTCTTTGAGCCCACTGAGGACCCTGTCAACGAAGAAATCTTGGGGCAGGTATGTGCGACCACGCTTCATTTGTGTCATCCAACTTTTGTATTCATTGATGTACTGATCGACCGAGCTGACTTGTTTGAGGTGTTGTAACTGGTCCATTGGGTCGATCGAAGCTCTGTCAGGAAATCTGTCGATTAGGAGTTGACAGAAGTCTGACCATGTCATATGTTGAAGGTGAAAGCCGGAGCTGTTTAGCCATGTTTTTGCTTGACCCCGCACATGAGCGAGTCCCCAGAGCAGACGGTTTTCCTCTGTGATACCGACCAGTGTGAATATATCCTCGCATTCTAGTATCCAAGCTTGTGGATTTTCTCCCTGAAAGGTTGGTAATTCAACGTGGGGTGTGCGGATGTGTGGCTCAGTCTGTGTGTGAGCAAGTGGAGTATGAGTTGGTGGTGTGGATGTTTGTGGTGGTGGAGGTGGCGTAGGGTAGGAATGGTGGAACTGGCATGGTGGTGGTTGATAGTATGGCTGATAGGATGGTGGGTAATAGACGGCCGGGTGGTTGTGGTAGGGAGGGCAACTGTGGTTTTGGTTGGCAGCTGGAATGTAGGCTTGTGGGTTGAGGTTGGGGTTGGTGTTTTGAGTGTAGTGTGGGTGTGAAGTAGACGAAGACGGAACTGTGGGTGCTGTCGATGTGGTGTTGGTATTCCCTCGAACAGGTGCCACGTTGGCTTGAGCCGGGGAGAGCGGCATTTGATCTGGTGTGAGTTTGCCAAAGGTGGGAGGGAAAGGTGGTTGATTTGTGGTTCTGGTGGTATGGGTGGGTGGGTGTTCCTCTGGAATGGGCGAAAGGGAAGAGTTTGAGAGGGGAGGAGGGGTATGAAAGGCGCGATTTTGACCTTGGTGAGCTGGGTCGCCGGTAGTGCTCTCCTGCACCGTGAAGCGGGCCAGATTGGCCTGCATGCTGGACATCATCTCGGCCATCCTGGACATCTCGCCGTGGAGCGAGTTGAACGCCGCGGTGGAGTCAGACTGGTGGCGATCGAGACGGCGGCTGACGGCGCGGACGTCGGAGGGAACACGCTGCCGAACCCGTGCTTCTTCTCGTTCATCATCCGTGGGAGCGGTGAAGGGGTTGTTTTGACCATCTCTGGAGGAAGATCTGGAGCGCGTACTGGACGGCATGGTTGGAGGGATTTTACTGCCAAATTCGATGATTTTGGTAACCTCGAGGGTGGGAGAAGACGGGTAGTTGCCGGTGCAAGCGAGAGGGTGGGAAGAGGTAGGAAACAGGGGAGCGCGTCAAGGATGACTGCTCTGATACCACCGTGTCAGGCCTCCGGTGAGGGCTCCGACGAGAGACAAAGGAAGAGGAAGGAGGAGAGCTCTCGTGGCTCAGATGGGCAAGGATAAATTCGCAGACGGAAAAACGATACAGATAAAAATAGGGTTTTGCATTGCTTGATCCACCCGACCACCCCACCTGCCCTTTATATCGAAAGGCAGGCTCAAGCAATTTACAATTATGCCCACTCAGATATTTGAACTATAGTCATACAGGAGTGGACAAAGAAGTAAATTCGAGAAAAGGCCCAATGGGCTGCTCCTAAGTTCTGGGACTGCTACAGATAACTGAAGGTGTCGCTGCCTTCCTTGTTCTTCAGTTCAGGATCCTGACACTGATGGTGCACAGAGATGTATATCATGCAAACCTGATGCATGCAAAATAGACATCTCATCAACCTGATAAAGATTTGTACTGCACATAAATTCCACAAATTTGCCAACTATTCGGCAAACAAGCCGAGTCTCTGAATGCATTTTACAGCTCAAGTTCAATATACACACGCTGAGCATGGAGTGGTTATATCCCATAAAACCTGATGCATACAACCAGCCGAACAGGGTATACAGTTTAATTCACCAAGGCAAAGAGACTTGCTTGTATACACTGCCTTGCATTTTTGCATGCGCTCACCGGTTTAATTAAGGAGCAGAAAGAAGGTAACATGTAGGAGCTTACAAGCTTATTAGTTCCTCTCGCCGAACAGGCCATGCCAAACACAGAAAATGGACACTGGGCGGCCTGCGTGCCTGAATGTGACTAGCTGGGAAAAATTAACTACACTAACAATGGTACGTATGATCAGAGTGCTTGTACAAGTGTACACTGTGGAGCATTGACAATATATTCAGTCAAATTCAGACCATCGCGTTGTGCAGCAGACATCGACCAGCACCCGGTCGGTCCCTTATTCTTCGCCCTGCCGCCATGGACTGGATGGACAGAGCAACGTTGAGCCAGCTGCAAAGAAAGGCTTGCCGATGACAAATTGCCGATGTACCAAATCCCTATGGCCACCAACTCCTTCAAAACAAGACTCAGCGGATCCAATACAGAGGAACCTCCCCATTCTTATGTTAAGATCGGACACCCCGTGAAGCTTTTTTTTTTAACGGATAGCAGGCAAAGTAAAATAATAAGAGATGTGTTCCAAACAATGCAAAGAAAACCGTGCCAGGATGCAAAGCACTGAAATTTCAGGTTGCGGTACCAGTCTTTTCTAGAATATTACAATCCACGCATATAACCATGTCCAGTGCTTGCTGTAATTTCTTTGAAGAAATGTCTTGCTGTAATTCTGAACTTATTAGTGTCCGTAAGAGTTAAAGACATAACCTGAATTTTTTTGTTCATAGATGTGCGCCGTTACCCAGGTGTACCATTGTATTTTCGACGCAAGACATACCTAACCAGATGCATAGATTTGTGCAGAAAAAATGAGTTGTGCATAACATTTCATTGAGAAGTTGACTTTTTTTTAACGTTAAAAGATTTTATTTATTTCAACAGCATTTTACAGATAGAAGTGTGAAAGGATTCACACTAGCCACAGAGAATACTTCTCTGCACAAACATTGTTCTATATTGGAGGAGAGACATTTAAAAGCTAGAGAAGAATTACTGAGTCTGAGACCTAGTCTAGCTTGATGATGAGCCTTGACATTGAAACACCTGTTAGTATGTGCTATTCTGCTTCGATGGAATGCATTTGTTGCTTGAATTTCAGCCAAGATTGGTCTGATTACCCAATGACCTGGAGCATGTAGAATCGAGGTGGCTTTTGCTGCCAATTCTAGAGTAGAGCAATCTGTGAAGAATTGGGGATCTTGTATGTTGAGCAAGTCTGCAACCTTCAGGGCCAGCAGCAATCCAAAAGCTTCCGCCTGAAGAGGAGAGTGCGCTGGCCGAGACAAGGCTGCAATGTGTATTTGCTTGCAGTGATGACTTTCCTGGACTTGAATAACAATGCCTATGCCCACTGGAGTTGGACTTTGATTGTCTGCATTCTTCCAAGCCGCGTCGCAACATATAGCATTATCTGCATAATTAAAAGGATCTTGCTGTGGTTCCCAGACTTGTATTGTCGAGCAAGTCTGTTGTTGACCTTGTTCGGAGATATAATCTTCAAGTCTAGCTCCCTGCAAGATTGCATTTGCAGCAGGATATACTCGGCGAGGATCAGTAGATTTTTTATTAAAGAGTGCATCACCCCTAGCCTTCCAAAGACACCACAAAAATGTGTACAAATTAGGAATATTGATATGAGGATGACCGGACGAGAGTAAAGCCTGGATCATCTGGGATACCGACCTATGATTTTCTGCTAAAATTTCAGTTCGTATAAACCAAGGAGTAGAAAACCAAACTGCTTTTGAAAAAGTGCAAAGAAAAAACAGGTGCATCTCATCCTCCACAATACCACACCTGCAGTATGAAGCGACCATTTAATTTAACAAGTAGTGCTCCATGCCAAAAATCTTCTAAAAATCAGATGTAGCTTGCAAATCAGCAGAGTGAAAAACTCTACCTATTTTCAGCATCAGCTACACCAAAGTGTACAACAGCCCCATATACTGACTATTAAGAAAACCATGCCAGTCGCAGAAAATTCCAGTCTCCCTCTTAACGAAGAGGCCATGCCAGAAAGTTCACGCTGGGCAACCTAAATGTGAGCAGCTGGGCGACCAATTACGTACACTGCCATGGGACATAATAGAGTATGCTGTCAAAAATTATCAGAGCTCTTGCTTCTACTACTGTACTGTCACACAATTGATCTGGTGCTGTCTTCCTCGACACACAAAGCTTAATTCTCAGATAACAAGTTCCAGTAAAAAATTATCTCCAAAACTGCTGAGCAAAAAGTTCATACAAAAACAACAATGGTTGATATGCTACAAACATAAAAGGAAGAGGAATAAAGTGTTAAACCTGTACCAGAGGCACCAGGTGACATGCGAAAATATATTAGTAACAGTAACTTATGAAGTGGATGAGCATGAGAAGGTGCAAATTTCTGACTGATTCAGCTCTGATGAGAAAGGGTAGGTAGAGGACGGTGTTAAGAAAAAAGATAGATAAAAAGCAAAGTCACTTCTACATCCACAGTTAAAAAACAGATACTCCCTCCGACCCATATTATCTTTCGCAAATATGGATGTACGACATCCATATTTGCGAAAGATAATATGGGTCGGAGGGAGTACAATAAAGTCGGCACATAGAACCAACATTAGTATTGACATGCAGAGTAGTCCCTTAAGATCCCAAAAGGTTTCTAAATAAACATAGATTCACGCAAGAGTCAGAGCTTCTTGATCATAACTTCATATGCATCAATAAAGAAACAAGCCAGCTCATAGTTGAACCAGTTCACACACACATCAGATCATGAGGATAGTGACAATTAGGCTATTTAGAATCACCACATCGCTCAGAAGTTGTCAGATAAAAGGCCGAGTGTTGACAACATATCCTTCTAGTGTCGAAAAGAAGGTATGCGGAACAAGAGTTTGTTTGAGCTGAAGTTGAGTAGGATAGAGGCCTTTGTTATGGAAACTGGCAACCACCTTGCCATTGATGTCAACCTGGATTAACCAGTCGCCAAATCCTGCTAATACAAGCACATCACCATCCCAAGATAAAACCACCACATCGATTCTACCGCCTCGGAACTCCCCAAACTGCACCGTGAGCTGTGCAACCGGCAATTCAACCCGGTTCTTGAAGGCCCAGGCCTCGCCTTTGCAGTCCTCACCCAGATATCAATTTCTGTTGCTGCATCATTACATCTGTACACGGCGAGCATGCGATCCATCTCAAACAGGTCAGCATTGCCAGAAACAATCGGAGAGCGCATCTGCCTGAACGACTCCGTTGTTGTGTCAAATACCATTATCATTTGTCCCGTGGACCAGTGCAGGCTACCACAAAGCATAACAGATTCGGTGTCTTCTTCCAGTCCCTGCGAATGGGGGCATCCTATCCCTATGTGCCTCGGCGGCTGGCCGGAGCCTAATGCGAAGATGTGGTAGCCATCTTGAGAGTCAAGATGCCGACTGCTCAGCAGTAGCCGGTACTCGCCGGTAGGAGGGTGCAGGTACATTCCCACGAGCCTGGTGCCATAACGCAGCGGGAGGGGAGCGTACTGACGAGTGGCTGGGTTGCAGATGCACAAGCTCGTGCAGTTGATGGTGAGGACGAGGAGGCCGTCGCAGGAGGCCTCCACACGGAAGGACCAGTAGAGGGGGCCAAATCGCGCGACGGATTGCAGCTGGCCGTCGGAGGCGAGCACTGTCTGGTGTTCCAAGGGAATGATGTCTACGGCCATGCCGTCGAAGTCAGCGATGTCCTTGTAGCCGCAGAGCAGGGGGAGGGTGGGCTGGCGGCTATGGTGTGCGAGGAGGAAGCGGCGGGTGGAGGTGGCGCGACGCCAGGCGGGGCAGACGGCCCGGCAGCGGAGGAGGTCTTTGGGGGCTAGGCGTACGAGGATCTCCCATACCATGATCTCGTCCGGGATGCCATGGGGGAGAGGCGCCGGTTCTGCCGCACATGCAGCCTCCGCCATGGTCGCCAGCTTCCTAGGAGCCCCCAAAGCAAGTGGTGTTGAGGAGTGTGGACTGTGGTAGTGGCGGCGGCGGAGGGTAGGTCAGGTCGTCTTTCTCTTTCAGGGGATGTATTTGGGCTGGGCACCATCTCTTTGAACGGGCTGGACTTACTCAGGTTGTGTGATGAATGAACGAGTTTGATTTTGTCCAAGAAAATACAATTATTTACCCCTAAAAAAAGAAAATACAACTATTTTGTCTAAAAAAAAGTAAATACAACGATGGCCATTGGACTTGGCATTTTAAGGTCAGCGAAAATGTGCACATGTGTTGTAGACGGTCACTCCTCATGGCACTGCGTTGTATTTGTGGACATGGCAATTGGTGGATTCCATATGTTGGCTATTTTCACATAATAAAGAAACAAAATGGCTAAATTGACAAATTGATCGGTGAGGCCTTTGGTCTAACTTACGATGGGGACCACTAGTCAGTGTCACCCACCCACCTTCTTCCTTCTCTGTCTCTGTTTCTCCACCCTACTCCTCCGCCCCCTCAATCCTCTTTATGTAGCCGAAACCCAACAACGTCGGCGCATGCCCATTTCCTTCCAGGCCTGAGATGACTCACCTCCTCACCCTCGTCCCATTCAAACCACACTGCTGGAATTATGTGCAGAGCTCAACTTGCCACGTGCGTGATTTGTGACATGGCTACGGAGCTCGTCCCGGGGCGGCGGACAGAGCACAGTTGGAGGGAGAAGTGAGGGCGAGCAGGAACAAGCCATGTGATGCAACTGCTAGACCAGAGCACTGCGCACCTACCGCGTGGAGGTCCACTAATTTCCTAACTTGTTACAGATTTTCTTGAAATCTAGCTGACGAGGGTTAATTCGACAAATGTCCTAGATGAAGGACTTAGGATCGGGAAGATAGGGCGTCGGATGAACTCGAAGGTAAAGTTAGTCAAAATAGGTGTGTATCGAAAGTAAACTTGGGTGTTCAACCTGGCTTGCTTTCAATCTGCCCTACACCGTCCCCTCCTGGCCCCTATATATAGGTGGCCAGGTCTCGAGGATCGGGTAGGGTTCGATACAGATTACAAATATCGACATACGGTAATAACTCGTATTCGACTATCATTACAATTGGGCCTAGCTTAACGGGCCTCAGGGGTACTCAACCAATGGGCTCTATTAACTATACCCTTGTCAGTAGCCCCTGAGATTCTACCAGAATTGCAGATTCGGGTTGAATCTCTAATCTTCGAATCTTCGACTTGATCAATTCTTCGACTTTATCTTCAAATCTTCGACATGGTCTTTCGACTTATACTGATGATAATTTGCTCGCAAGGGGTTTCGATGAACAAGCCTGACAACTCTGACGGATCAAGAGGTCAGTTAACTGCCGGAACAGATACTTGTCACCTACTTCAAATTCAATCCCCTTGGACTTAAATTCGGGATACCGGTCAAACTCATTCTTTTGCCTCATTTAGGACTTACAAAAAATGAGTCCCAGTGGTTCTCGGGGTACCCAGTGCGTCCACCAGGATTTTCTTCGCGTCGTAGACACGGATACATTCCAGCAGAGCGCATCCATGTGCGTATACCAGGCCACACAGGACGGATCCCGGGGTCTTACCTTCGCGACAAGTCACGGCATTCGAGTTTTGTTGCGATAACACAACTCGAGAATCTTATGTCGCAGTCAAAGTTTGACTGAAAATATTCGGGTTTCTACAACCATAAAACTCGCTCCCGATGGGAGTAACACTTCTCCAATCTTCAATGCTTTGCCAATGAATATCGTCGGGTGCGCGCTCAGCGCTCCCGATGGGAGTAGCCCCCGAGGCTATAGTCGAAAAAAGATTTTTTCGAGTATAGGCTCAAGAAATAATATAGCTCGTCACACTTCAACTCGAAACACCTCACCTGCAAAGTTCTTCAACTCGAGATACTTTCAAGAACATCTTGTCTTCTAGTTCAGGTCCACTACTTCAATGAAGAGTTCCACTCGATATTTATGCAATTAACAGCCCCTAAGGCTTATAACCAAAAGATCCTTCATATCTGATTCCTTCGATAAGTTTCAGCATTCGTCGGCGCCATCCTTTTACCTTTATATATATACTTGATGACGTCAATAAAGACGTAACTCTTCATCAATGCGAACCGTTTTATGGGTAGCACTATAATTTCCCCGATTTTTTGACCGTTTAGTGGGCTGCACGATTTTTGACCGTTGGTGGGCTAACGTTTCCGATCTTTGCGCCACGACTCAGCCCACGATCCTTCTCCCAGAAGATATATAACTGGCATAGTGGGGAATCGTACTGTTCACCAGCTCGTTACCTCCGCCGCCTCCATTGCTGATCTCCTCTGCCTCTTCCTCTCTTGCGGAGCCCCCGAGCGCACTTTTGTGCTGTATGCGCGTGAAGCATCTGGCCACCAGGAGCGCTATGGCCAAGTCTTCTGCCACCAACTGGGTCCGCTCCACCATCACCGAGAAGGAGGTGGAGAAAGCCACGGCGGACGGCCTCATTGCTGCCGAAGATTCCATCAAGTTTCCCAGCACCGAACGGATCCCGAAGCCCCCGAGCGGTTACCAGGTAATGTTGCTTGCTCTCCTCTTCCGCGGTCTGTCACTTCCTGCCCACGAGTTTCTCCGTGGGCTGCTATTTGTTTATGGTGTTCAGCTCCATCAGCTCACACCAAATTCCCTTCTCCATATTGCTTGCTTCGTGACTCTCTGCGAGTCATTTTTGGGCATTGAGCCCCACTTCACTCTCTGGAGATCGATCTTTCGACTCCGCCCCAATGTTTCTCTGGCAAGGAAACCCGAACTGGGCGGAGCCGTCGTTTCTGTGCGCCCTGAGGCGCAATATCTTGAATTTTCTATGGCCGCATCTGTCCAAGGGTGGAGGACAAAGTGGTTCTATATCAAGGACCGCAAATCCTCTCCTGAAGATAGATTCGGCCTTCCTCCCTTTGACGCTTCTCAAGAAGTGAAGAAATTGAAGTCATGGGACTCGCTTCCCTCAGATGCGGAAGTTGCACAAATTCTTCCTCTTCTATCCCGCATTCAAAATCTGAAAACAGGCCTAGGAGGTGCTTTGTCGGGTACCCAACTCATGGCGTTTTTCATACAACGTCGAGTTCAACCCCTACAGCACCGCCTCACCAAGCTTTGGACTTATTCTGGCTTAGAAGACCCTACTCGCATATCTGAGGATTTGATGTCGAAAGAAGATGTCGACAAGCGAGTCAGGAATCTCACCAAGCTCACCAAGGAGCACTCAGTTGCTGACCTAAAGGCAGATTTCTTCGACTCCGTGCACCCTATTCCTGAGGTATACATCACTGCATCCACTTTTGTCAAACTTCTCTTAATTTCGACTTGCATTACTCTTTGCCTCTGCACTCTGCTGATTTATTAATATGCAGGGTCACCAATTCATTGTTTCTCGTCCCCCTCTTCCGGAGGAAGGGCCCCTTCCTGCTGATCTAGCATCTCTTGCATCCGAAGCCCCCGAGGCTGACGAAAGTCAGGACGGAGATGATGTCGAAGGATCAGAAGATGAGACTAGCTCGTCGACATCTCCTCCTCCTACTCTTACTGAAGATGTTGGTGTCGACAAAAAACGGAAACGTGTCGATGAAATTGCTTCATCGAGTTCTGCAGCGGCTGGAAAAACCCCCGTTCTTGCAGAAGATATGGAGTACTTTGACATGCTTGCATCGTAAGTATTGTAGTCGAACTTTTCAATTGCTTTGTTCTTGCCTCTTGCTTATAACTTATGCTTTTCATGCAGTGACGATGAAGAACCACCAACATGTGCGACGGCTGTTTCACCACCTTCTCCTGTGGCGACTGATGAGTCTGTCGAACCATATGTTGCTCCGAGGACTAACAGGGCCTCTGTAAAGAAGGTTTCTCAAACTCAAGCCCGAACCCTCAAACGCGCAAAGAAGACCAAAGAAGCCGAGGTTTCTCTGGAGGCCCATGCTTCTACAGTTTCTTCTGATGATGTGAGCGATTCTTTTTTTTCCTTCTTTCCTTTCATGCACTTCTTCTCTTATACTCTTCTTTTATCAGGCTTTGGTCAAGAGATTTATCGCCCTGGGCACGGAGTGTGCGGGGTACCTAAAGGTTGCAAAATCTTCCAAAGGTACAATTTTGATATTCAATCATTACTTTTCTTCTGCGCTTTGTCTCTTGCTGTTTATCTGACTTCCTTTCGTCTGCTTTTGCAGCTGCTTTAGCGACGGCTAATGCTCGCATTGCGTCGCTGGAAGCGGAGCTCAAAGCCTCGCAAAAAGCTTATGATGCTGCGACCTCTGCTAAGGCAATTGCTAAGAAGTCGCAGAAATCTGCGCTTGCCAAGGCGAAGAAGGCTGAGAGGGCGCTAGCAGATGCCAACAAAGAGCATGCTCAACGCGAGCAAGCTGTGGCGGAGCGTCTTCACACCATGTCTACTGCTGCCGAAAGTAAGTTCATTGACTTATCTTCTGTTTTCGTCCCCTGTTGCACTGGTGTATTTTGTTGACACTTGCCTCTTCCTTTCTTTTCTATTGCTTTAGAATTCACAGGGGTATCTCCATCGTCCCTGCAAACGGACGATGATCCTCTTATGGATGCGGTTAACCTACTCGAAGAAAACTGGATATCTATCCAGGAAACTTTTGAGTTGGTTGGCCGCGTTCTGTCACGGCTATTTGCCGGGTTGTGGCCGAAGAAAAAGATGGCAATCCCGAAGGGCAACCTGACTGAACTCGCCAAGACTTTTGACAGCGATGAAGACCCTACTCTCCATCTGAAGGGGCTGTCCATTAAGCGCGGCGCCGAAGGTGCCATTGCCCTTTCTCTTGCGCATGGCACAAACTTTGATTGGGAGAAAGTTAACTCCCCCCATGGTTATACCCGCGACGAGATGAAGGTGTTTTTCGAGAAGGCGAAGAAATTGGCGCCTGCATTGCTGAACACAATTTCTCCTTCGGCAGCCTCTGCTGTGCCTGCTGCACCATCTCCAGCGCCGAAGGCTCCGGTGCCACCATCGACTTCTAGCGAGGGACTGGCCGCGCCCCCTTCTTCCATGGAGCACAATGCTGAGGTGGCGTAGATTCAGCTTCTTTGTAGTACTTAGTTTTCTCCTTTTGAATGTAAAGACTCCAATTAAGTGCAACCCGAGAATCTTAGCCAGAGGGTTGTGCTCTTATGTAAATATATCTTCTTTGCATGGAGTATTATGCTATCTTTCTGAAATTGTTTCTCCTTTCTTTCTTTTTGTAGTCGATGCGTGACAGTGATCCTTCTTCTCATGCTCCTGCTCCTTCCTCTGCTCGCGGATTCAATCCTCAGATTTCGTCGACTCCTAGTCGATGTAGTCACTGCGAAGAATATTCTTCCAGGATTTCCGACCTTCAGACTCGCCTATCCTTGGCTAAACGCCAAGCACAGATGGCTATTAAAAAGGCTAGCCAGGCCAGTGGCTATATGAAGAAAATCTCTTCACTTGAAGAAAAGGTCTCCAGCTTGACGGCGAAGGTTGTTCACAATGAAGAGTGCGAATCTTTCATTCTTGGAATTGTCGAGTCTGCTTGCGAGCTGTTGCGATGTGAGTTTTCTTTTGACTTCTTCTTTTGGCTGCTCGTGCACTTCTTTTGTGATATATTTGTCATTGTAGGTACTTGCTTGGATTTTGCTGCTGAAGAACGTCGAGTTGCTGAGCGAAATGCTGCTTTGGAGAAGATGTCGACTGGCTATGAGACTCTGTGGTCTGATCCTCGACGCCGTAGCGCCATTGTATTGCTTCAAGATCGTGCCCAACACATTGGCGAGTCAGTTGATGGTTGCCGGCGAGCTCTTACAACTATGCACTCCATTATGCTTCCCCGTAATCCTTTGCCTGCAACTTTCCCACTTCTTCTTGATGCTTTCCGATCCAGCCATCGTATTCATAGGTTAATAGAACTGAACTTAGTGGCTGGTGCCAATTTTGCTCTCGGGTGGATACGCAAGTGGCACCCCAGGTTGAATTATAGCACGATGTCCTTAAGTTTAGCTCCAGGTGGAGCTAACCTTCGGGTTCATATGGAGAACACGCTTCAACCTGCTCAAAGACTTGTAGCTAGGCTTCTAGAGGCGGATGCTGCGTTTTTCCGCGAGTATCATTATTTAGATCCTTTAGGCGTAGATGATTCCGACAACCCGATGTTGTAAAGTATGTGTGTAACGCGAGAGATTATTTATTTCGCGACTATATGTCTGAAATTTATTCTCAAGGCGTATTTGTATGGTTCGTGCGTTTGCCACATCTTCTCTTTGAAAGACTCGTAAACTCGAATATGAGGAACGCTTTGTCTTTATTTATACTTTTAATGTAAGATACATGGGGTGACCCAAGAGATCCGGCCTATGACCCATGTTCTGGATCTAGAGGGCATTGCCCCTGGAATAACTCGTGGCTTTTACGGCCTTTATTGTTCTACTCTATTGTCTTCATGATGCTTGTGTCGCCGTAGCTTTCCCTTTCTCTTCTTCGCCTGTGTCTTCTCCTGATGTTCCCGTTCATGGCTTCTTCGTTTCGGGCTCCGCTGTGCATCCTTCGAGTAGCTTGACGCCCTCTGTAGTCGCGCTTTTTGCCTTTTCTGCATGGTTGGCTATTACGCCAAAATTTTGCGCCATCTTGTGGAATTCCCTGTCGCAGAGATCTGAAACTTCAAAGCTTCCTTTCACTGTGATTATTCCTTTTGGTCCTGGCATTTTAAGTACCAAATATGTGTAGTGAGGCACTGCCATGAATCGCGAAAACGCGGGTCGTCCGAGGATCGCGTGATATTGCGATGGCCAGTCCATGACTTCGAAGTCTAGTTTTTCCCTTCTGTAGTTTTGTCGGTTGCCGAAGCAAACATTGAGTGCTATTCGACCCAATGGGTAATTAGCACTTCCTGGTACGATTCCATGGAAGGAGCAATCTGTTGGTTTTAGGAATTCCAATGATATGTGCATTGCCCTGAGTGTTTTCGCGTATATCAGGTTAATTCCACTTCCTGCGTCCATGAATATTCTGTCGACATCATACGCGCCGATTTGAGCTTTGAGTACCAGAGGCGCGTTTCCTGGCCGAGGTACTGTTATGGGGTGGTCCTCTCTGTTGAACTCGATTGGTTGTTCTGACCAGTGCAGATATTCTGTTGTAGCTGGAGGCGACATGACTGCTAGATTGACTTGTCGAGTTATACTCTTTTCTTCTTTGTTCGACTTGGGCACAGGTTGTATCATTGCTGTAATGTGTCCTTTTGATGGGACGTACCCTTCGTCGTCGTCGTCGTGTCCCTTGTTTTGCTGGTCTTGTCCTTGAGGAGCTCCGTTGTTTCCTTGCTGGTTTGTCGCGGGATTGTTACTACCTTCGAATCCTTGTCGCCTTGCCTCGGTTTGTTTGCTTATTGCTGCTTCTTGTAGCTTTAAGAATGTTGTGCAGTCTTTCATCGCGTGCCTTGATACTCGCTTCCCGTCTACGAACGCTGAATGTATATGACAAGGCCCGTTGAGCATATCCTCTGGTGATGGGTTGTACTCTCTGGATTCTCTTGGTGGGAACTTCTTATACTCCTCTCTTCCGTAGCTGCGATATCCCGAGCTTCTGCAGTCGTTTCCCTGATAACTGTTGTCTTTATATCCTGCGGCGACTTGGTTATGAGAGCCGTAGGTGTCGTAGTTTCGGGATCGTCTCCTTTGACTTCCGTATCTGTTTCTTCTGTCGTCCTCTGGAGATCGTGTCCGTTTGTTGTTGCACGCATCTTCTCCATCTGCAAATCTGTTTGCTGTGTCCATGAGATCTGACACTGTTTTTGGCTTGATTCTACCCATCTCTTCGACTAGGTCTCTTCGCCTTAATCCAATGATGAACGCGTCTATTGCTCTTTCGTCTGAAACTTCGACTGCTGAATTTTTGATGAGGCTCCATCTTTGGATGTATGCCCGTAGTGTTTCGTCGCGTTGCTGTACGCATGCCTTGACTTCTTCTATTGATGCTGGCCGTTTGTACGTCGACCTGAAGTTGCTTGTAAATTGCTTTGTGAGGTCTTCCCAGCTTCCAATGGATTCCTTCTCTAGTTTGCTCAACCATGACCTTGCTGCCCCGGTGAGGTGTAACTGCAAACTTTGCATTGCTGTCTCTTTGGTTCCTCCTAGTATTTGAACTGCTTGTAAGTAATCTGCGAGCCATGATTGTGGTTCCTGTGATCCGTCGTACTTTTGCTGGTCATGAGGTAGCTTGAATCCCTTAGGAACTGGAGTGGTGCGAACCCTACGAGTAAAGCACGATGCCCCCATCTCCTTTTCGTCGTCCTCATAGTCGCGCCTTTCATTTGGGGATCGCGATCTTCGAGTTCCACCGTGCTATTTTGGTGATGGCGATCGGGATCGGCGTTTGCTGCTTCTATGCCGAGGACTATTGTGACGGCGAGGTGATCTTGCTTTGTGCGCTTCCTTGTGGTGATGTGCTTCTTCTCCTTTTGCTGATAGCTTGTGGCCCACCATATTGAGTCCGTTTAGCGCTGCTCTATGCATATGTTCTCTAGGATCTCCTGGACTTGGTCGAGTTGTAAGTAGATATGCTTGTGCTGCCACTAGTGCTGCTTCAAGAGTTTTTGGTAGGATATTTCCTTGCTCGTCGACCGATAGGAAGGACGAGTCGAGGTTTTTGGAAATACTTTGCCTGTCGGAGTACTCGAGGTTGTCATACCTTGAGCCATGTCGACGATTTTTCCTTGCGTTGCTGTATGATGCGTCGCTTCGTGCTCTACGAGCAGCTTCGCTGGCTGCAATGGCTGAATCTTTTCTTCTTTGTATCTCTACCTTTTCCTTTGCTAATTGCTTTGCTTGCTGCCTGAGGGCGTAATGATACCCAAAAAGCATGTCTTTGCTGGAGCTGGATGGTATTGGTGTGCTGTGTTCTACGGCTTCTCTTATTATTTTCCACTTGTCGACTGATAATCGAATTTTCTCCCTGACTGTGAGGGATTCCACTGTTTGTCCTTCTGCTAGGTGATTTGCTCCTCTGTCGATATTTGCTGGGTTTATCACTGGGTTGTTATTTTCATCGAATTCTTCTGAGTTGTCGCCCACAATGGCGAGTACCTGGCACTGCTTGCCGATGTTGCTATTAAAGCTTGAAAAGATCGAGTTGTTGTCTTCAGAAAGCTCTAACCCTGTCTTCCATGTGTCTGTTGAATTGTCTGAGATATTGTCGAGGCAGATCGTGAGATCGTCGAGTTGGACTTCCACGTCAAAATTTTCCTTTTCTTCGTCGTCTTCTGCGATCTTTTCTTTTTGCACTTCTTCTAGGCTGACCGGCGAGTTTACTTCGCTGGAAGAGCCTTCAGAATACTCCATCATTACTGTTGTTTCGGGTTCTTGTGCCGACGGATCTTGATCTTGTTTCGTCGGATCCGAAAGGCGAGAGGAACCCGACGGCCCGATGAAGATGCTCAAACTTCCAATTGTTAGTTCTACCTCTTGACTTCCGTCGACTTCTGGACTGCTGTTGGCTAAAAGCGAAAAAGCCGTCGAATTCATGATTCCAACGCCCAGGGTCCCCACGGTCGGCGCCAATTGACGAGGGTTAACTCGACAAATGTCCTAGATGAAGGACTTAGGATCGGGAAGATAGGGCGTCGGATGAACTCGAAGGTAAAGTTAGTCGAAATAGGTGTGTATCGAAAGTAAACTTGGGTGTTCAACCTGGCTTGCTTTCAATCTGCCCTACACTGTCCCCTCCTGGCCCCTATATATAGGTGGCCAGGTCTCGAGGATCGGGTAGGGTTCGATACAGATTACAAATATCGACATATGGTAATAACTCGTATTCGACTATCATTACAATTGGGCCTAGCTTAACGGGCCTCAGGGGTACTCAACCAACGGGCTCTATTAACTATACCCTTGTCACTAGCAAAATCCTTTTGTTTTTGCGATGTATTTGATGACCTAAACCCCGTATAGTGATATACGGTGGTGCACAACGAGCTCAAGTCCACTGACCGTAGTTGTATTTAATCTTTTGTCCTTGTTGTTGTACAATTTTGGATAAAAAAGATGATTGTGTTTAATTCGTATGATTATATTGAGCAATTTAAGCAGGTCAAAAATATCTAATTCGAGTTAGTTCAAGACAATTTCAGTTGGCGGATGTGTAAGAAACAAAGAGCATCTCAAGCCATTGGCGTCCCCCACGGTCAAATTCAGCGATAAATAGCGTCGGATTGAACAAAACTTTGGCGTGGGGAGCACCAAACTTCCAGCCGTCTCCCCAGGTAGACGTCCGCAGATCGGCGTTTTTGGCTTATTTTTACAAATAAACGTTACAGTTCGGCAAATTTGATCAAGTTTGCCAATATTTGGCTTATTTTTACAAATAAACTTTACAGTTCAATAAATAAGCAAATAATTTGACAAATTTTTAAACAAATCAAATGGAAACTAGTTGGTGTTGCCTCGAAGTCTCCATGTGTGCTCCACCAGATCATCCTGCAGCAGTTGATGCATTGTGGAGTCTCGAATCTCTTGACGCATAGCGATGAACGCAGCCCATGATGCCGGCACCTGGTGATTAGGCTGTGCAAGAGGACCCTCTCTCTCATATGGTGCAGCTTGTTCGCTCAGAGGAACCGGATACTTTCGCTCATTCTCAACAATCATGTTGTGTAAGCACACACAACAGTTCATCACCTCCCACATCTGATCTTTGGACCAACTCATAGCGGGAACCGGAATATAGCAAATCTCTGCTCGAGGACACCAAATGCATGCTCGACGTCCTTTCGACAACCTTCTTGTGCCTTTACAAACTCCACCTCTTTCGGGAGGATGGGCCTTGAGATAGTCTTCACAAATGTTGCCCACTTTGGATAGATACTGTCTGCAAGATAGTATCCCTTGTTGTAGTGCCGGTCATTGATCACAAAGTCAACCGGGGGAGCATGACCCTCAACAAGCTTGGAGAAGATCGGCGAGCACTGCAAGACGTTGATGTCGTTGTTGGATCCCGGCATACCAAAGAAGGAGTGCCAAATCCAGAGATCATGGGTAGCCACTGCCTCAAGTATCACAATGCAACCTTTTTTGTGACCTTTGTACATTCCCTGTCAGGAAAACGGACAGTTCTTCCATTCCCAATGCATGCAGTCAATGCTTCCAAGCATCCCTGGAAATCCTCGAGCTTCATTGAAAGCGAGGATCTAAGCAGTGTCTTGGACAGTGGGTGATCTCAAGTAGGTGTCCCCAAACACTGCTATCACCGCCCATGCAGAACCGGTAGAAACAATCAAAGGCGGTGGACTCCGCCATCCGAAGATAGTCATCGGTAGAATCACCAGGAGCTCCATATGCCAGCATTCGCATAGCCACCGTGCACTTTTGGAGGGCGGAAAACCCTGCCATGCCGGTGCAATCCAACTTGCATTTGAAATAGGAGTCGTAGTCTCGAAGGGCATAGACAATTTTCAGGAAGAGCTTCCGGCTCATCCTGAAACGACACCTAAAAATAGCCTCACCATGCAATGGATTGTCGGTGAAGTAGTCGGCGTAGAGTATGCAGTAGCCCTCCATTCGCTGTCTCGGCTTGCACTTCCGATGACCTGGTGCCGACCCACCACGACGACCAATGACCATCTCCGTGTACAAGCCCGACAGGCAAGCTAGGATCAAAATATGCTCCTCGTCTTGCACGGCGGCTGCCATCTCTTCTTCAAAAAGCTCGGCAAACATCTGCTCCTCCTCGTTGTCTGATTCCATGTCCGCCCGCCCAGGCAAATGGACGAACACCTGCCGGGCGTGTCGACAAGACGCGATGGGAGGAGTTGCCCGACGTCGGAATATAGGCAGATGGCACAGACGACACGCCGGACGGTGGAATATAGGCTGGTGGGAGGAGGGACGGCGGAGTGCAGGCAACCGGCCGGCGGATTGGGGAGGGGTGGTGGCAGTGGCGACAGAGCAACGAGGGGAGGGAGAAGGGGGATTTGCGACGAGAAAGTGGGGTTCACGTGTTCTCTCACCGACAGAGCGGGCCCGTCCCCGTTTTTCTCTCGTCCTGGAGTCCCCGAGCGCACCCCGGGGGCGGGGATGGCCTGTGCTCTCTGGATGGATGAAGGCCCAAATCCAGGGGAAAACGAGAAACCGGGGGTCCGGCTGAGCCGAATAACGTTGTCCGGATAAAAAAAAGGGCTGTCAGGGGCCTCGTCGGGGAGACGGCTGGAGATGCTCTAAGAATCATATGAGAAAAGTGTAGCACAGCAGATCACTCCAATTAGGTCAAAACACTTTCAACCTGACTAGAATGTAATACAAATAGAACGAACCCAATTTGAATCAAACACTGATACATCAGAGGCTGATAATCCAAGCAAAATTAAGGTGACATTATTACATTATTAAAAAATTAATCGCACATTGGCATGCCTTATTATACAAATACAATGGGACTACATCAGTAATGATTCCTATGGGAAAAATGAGTACAAAAGTACATGTTGCATCCATCGTACTTAGCTATATAAGTTGTTAAGAATCTAGGCAATTTTCCGATTAAATTAATCCATGAATAAAACATGATCAAGATGTGGACATACTGATATTTGAACATATAACTATGCAATACTAGGCAAATCGTAGAACCACCTACAGAAATCGCTAGTACTATGCACATGGAAGTAAGCAGGAGAGGGATAAGCATATAGTACCCTCCAGTAGGCCAGTTGGCCGAAGTAGCAGCAGCAGCGGCGGCGGCAGCCTCTGAAGCAGCAGCGGCGGCAGCCTCATCGGCCACCCTCTTGGCGGCAGCAGCTTGTTCAGCTTCAGTAGACATGATGATGATGAGGACGACGCGGAAGAAGAGGAAGCAGACGATCAAAGTTGAGCAGTCGTGTACAAGACGCTCCCCAAAAACCTAATCGCCCTTCTCCCGTACAGGATATTGAGAGGGCGGGGTTTCGGAGGCCTGCTCTCCCGCACACCGTGTACGCGGTGGATGGAATGGGATCACCGGAGGCAGCAACAGTGAAGGAAACGACTAGGCAGGCGCGCAGGGATTGTGTTCTGTATCTCAGAGAGGAGCGACCCCTCCAATATATAGGCACGGACACAGGGGCGGATGGAAAAGAAACGCACGTAATAAAGGCCATAATCGCCCGCAATGAAGGACTGGAAACGCCCGTACTTAAGAGCACTTAATACAGACGTTTCAGCTCGTATTCATTCTCATTAACGGCCCGATTAAATAGCGTTTCAGTCGCAACCGTTTGTGTCTGTTTCTGCGCGACAAAAAGAAACTCGGCTCGGCGAGATTCCCGCAACCCGCGGCGCGCGTCGTGACGAGGCGAGGCGTGGAGAGGCGGGCGTGCGTGCGTCGTCGGAGGAGGAGCGCGCGTGTGGAGCTCCTCTTCCTTCTCACACTTCCACATACTAGTGGTGGAAGAGCTCACCTTATATGTTGGTGCTCATCTCTCCCAACTAGCAATGTGGGACTAAACTCCCACCACTTCCCTTGCCAAGCATGAATGGGCCCTTAGGGATTTTCTGAAATTGTTAAGTGGGCCTAAAGCCCACCCTATATTTCAACAATCCCCCACCAGATCCCAAAGGCCCATAATATTGTCCTCTGTTTCCAACATTGTTTTGATATACCGGTATTTTCAGTGGAGACCTGTTAGGGTTGAACATCCACCTAGAACAGATAGCTACACTCCTTTACAACGAACAATGGACTATGCCTTGAATTGTCAGTTTGGCGTAAAGTAGTTTCACCAAATGTCTTACCAGTACTAGGCTGCCGAAGGATGACCCCTCGGGTGGAGCATATTAGTCACACTCCTGGCCTATTCATGAGCTTACTAGAGATCACCCTAATCTCATAGACTGTGACCAGCAGTCGGGCTCATATAGGTGTGTTCCTCCAAAGATCGCTCTGTAGGATAGCGTCTTGCTTATACAAGCTTTGGAACACATTAAGACAAAAGTCATCCTGCCATACAGTTTCTGAGAGTACTGCATCTCCAACGGAGTGGGTTAGTAAACTACTCTCCTCTGTTCACCACTAGCTTGTTTTCCCAGATCCTACTTCACGGGATCTCCGATCACGTAGGTTGGGTTACTACCATGGCAACTCATGTGGGTCTCATACCCATCTCCCTCGATGCATTTTCTATCACAACACGTGATAGCCCTTTAGTAAAGGGATCTGCCAGATTCTTAGCCGACTGGATATAATCCAATGCTATCACTCCGGAGTTTCTTAAATGTCTGACAGCTTTTAATCTCATTCTTATGAATTTGTTGGACTGCTTGTTGTTCTTTGAACTCTTTACTTTGACAATTACAGTTTGATTGTCACAGTTCATAAGAATAGCCGGTACTGGCTTTTCAACCACCGGCAAGTCCATCAAAAGATCTCGAAGCCATCCTGCTTCGACACTAGATGTGTCTAATGCTGTTAATTCTGCTTCCATTGTCGATCTTGTTAGGATCGTTTGCTTGCAAGACTTCCAGGAAACAGCACCACCTCCAAGGGTAAACACATAACCCGTTGTGGCTTTTATCTCATCAGCATCAGAGATCCAATTTGCATCACAATACCCTTCAAGTACTGACGGTTGTCCGGTATAGTGAAGTCCATAGTTCACAGTACCTTTCAAGTAGCGCATAATCCTCTCCACAGCACACCAATGCTCATCACCCGGATTAGAAACAAACCGGCTTAGTTTGCACACAGCAAACATGATGTCAGGTCTTGTGGCGCTAGCTAGATACATGAGTGAACCAATAATTTGAGAATATCTCAGCTGATCCTTAGTTGTGCCTTCATTCTTTCGAATCCGCACACTAGGATCATATGGGGTTGGAGAAATTTTGCAGTCTGAATATCCAAAACGACTCAGAATTTTCTCAACATAATGGGATTGCAGAAGCGTAATCCCATCCTCGTTATCTCTCAGTAGCTTGATATTCAAGATAACATCAGCCACACCAAGATCCTTCATCTCGAAATTCTGAGATAGAAATGACTTAGTCTCCTCGATGACTTTGAGGTTAGTCCCAAGTATCAGTATGTCATCAACATACAAGCATAGTATAACTCCTTCGCCCCCACCATAGCGATAGTATACACATTTGTCAGCTTCGTTGACAACAAAGCCAGCAGATGTTAAAGTTGTATTGAACTTCTCATGCCACTGCTTAGGCGCCTGTTTCAGGCCATATAAAGATTTCAGTAACTTACACACCTTTCCTTCCTGACCATCTATCACAAAGCCATCGGGCTGTTGCATATAGATTTCCTCGTCTAGCTCTCCGTTTAGAAAAGCCGTCTTAACATCCATTTGATGGACAAGAAGACCATGCGAGGCCGCCAATGAGAGTAACACTCGAATGGTGGTCAGTCTGGCCACAGGCGAATAAGTATCAAAGAAATCTTCCTCTTCTTTCTGAGAATAGCCCTTGGCCACCAGTCTAGCCTTGTACTTTTCAATAGTACCATCAGGCCTAAGCTTCTTTTTAAACACCCACTTACATCCCAATGGTTTACAGCCATAGGGACGTTCGGTAATTTCCCATGTCCCGTTAGCCATGATCGAATCCATCTCGCTACGGACCGCTTCTTTCCAGTAGTCAGCATCTGAAGATGCATAGGCTTCTGAAATAGAAGTGGGAGTATCATCCACGAGGTACACAAGGAAATCATCACCAAAAGACTTTGCAGTCCTCTGTCTCTTACCCCTACCAAGGGTTTCCTCGTCATCCTCCTCAGGATTTTCATCAGGTGATTGTTCATAATATTCCATAGGAATGGCAGGCTCAGGAGTCTCCTCTGATTCCTGTCTAGAAGTGCTTGGCATATCTCTCATAGGAAAAATATCCTCAAAGAATGTAGCATCTTTAGACTCTATAATTGTACCGACCGTCACATCAGGTACCTCAGATTTCACTACTAGAAATCTATAGCCGACGCTATTCATAGCGTAGCCCAGATTAACGCAATCCACCGTCTTTGGTCCAAGCTTACGCTTTTTGGGGATCGGCACATTGACTTTCGCCAAACAGCCCCATGTACGTAAGTATGAGAGTGTTGTTCTTCTCTTCTCCCACTGCTCGTAAGGAGTAATCTCATTGTCCTTTGTCGGAACTTTATTCAGGACATGACATGATGTCAGTATAGCCTCCCCCCACCATGCCTTGGATAAACCCGCTGTATCTAACATGGCGTTAACCAAGTCTGTTAGAGTACGATTTTTCCGTTCGGCAACCCCATTTGACTGAGGAGAATAGGGAGGCGTCCTCTCATGAATAACACCATGTTCCGCACAAAAAGAATCAAACTCATTAGAGAAATACTCTCCACCACGATCTGACCGGATTCGTTTAATCTTCTTTTCAAGTTGGTTCTCAACTTCTGCTTTATAGATTTTAAAGTAGTGTAGAGCCTCACTTTTAGTGTTTAACAGATATACATAGCAAAATCTAGTGGAATCATCTATCAGCGTCATGAAGTATCTTTTTCCACCTTTAGTCAACACACCATTCATCTCACACAGATCAGAATGTATGAGTTCTAATGGTGCCAAGTGTCTCTCCTCCGCAGCTTTATGGGGCTTGCGAGGTTGCTTTGCTTGCACACACGAATGGCACTTAGAACCTTTGGCTAAAGTGAAATTTGGGATTAAATTTAGTTTTGCTAACCGTGTCATAGAACCGAAACCAATGTGACAAAGACGTGAATGCCAAACTTCTGTTTTATTAACATTCGAATGAATATTGTTCACGACTTTATTACAGAAATCAGCAAGGGAGAAGCGGAACAGACCTCCGCATTCATAACCTTTTCCAACAAACAGTCCATATTTCGTAACAACTACTTTATTAGACTCAAAGACCAACTTAAATCCTTCTCTGCAAAGAAGGGAGCCACTAACTAGGTTCTTCTTGATTGCGGGGACATGCTGCACATTCTTGAGCTGCACGATCCTTCCCGAAGTAAACTTCAGATCGACCGTGCCAACACCATGAACAGAAGCACTCGCGCCGTTCCCCATCAGTACGGAGCCTTTCCTTGTGGCCCAGATGCCCCACTTTCATTGTTGCTTACAATCATGTTTGCAGTCTTGGAGTCCTGCCCTGGCTTCTTAAACTTGTTTGGGCACTTGTTAGCCCAATGTTCATCCGAACCACAAGTGAAACAGCCACTCTTCTTCTTATCCTTCTTGAAGGTCTTGTTGCCCTTCTTCTTGAAGTCGGTATTCTGTTGGACACCCATCTTCCCTTTGGACTTGTGGGAGTTGAAGTTCTTCTGTACCACATTGGCAACTGAAGTCCCTTCTCCTTTTCCATGCGAGTCCTTTGCTCTCGAATTCTGCTCAACACTCAGATGACCGATGACATCCTCCACTGAGAATTCACGCCTCTGATGTTTCAGAGTGGTGGCAAAGTTCCTCCAGGAATTTGGCAGCTTAGCGATTATGCATCCCGCGACAAATTTGCCCGGTAATTCACACTTCAGGAGCTCAAGCTCCTTGGCGATGCATTGTATTTCGTGAGCCTGTTCCAAAACAGAACGGTTTTCAACCATTCTGTAATCGTGGAACTGCTCAATAATATACATCTCGCTTCCAGCATCAGTTGCACCGAATTTAGATTCGAGTGCTTCCCACAAATCCTTGGCAACCCGCACATGTAAATATGCATCGACCAACTTATCTCCGATCACGCTCAGAACTGCTCCAACAAAGACGACAGTGGCCTCCCTGAACGCCTTCTCCTGATCAGGAGCAATCGTTCCAGTGGGAGTGACACTGGCGACCCAGAACACGTTCATCGCCGTGAGCCATAAGATGGTTTTGGTCTGCCAACGCTTAAAGTATGTCCCCGTAAACGGGACAGGTTTCAGTGTAGCAGCAAAACCTTGAATCGAAAATTGCCTACACATATTAGGTTTTTGGATTGTTAAGAATCTAGGCAATTTTCCGATTAAATTAATCCATGAATAAAACATGATCAAGATGTGGACATACTGATATTTGAACATATAACTATGCAATACTAGGCAAATCGTAGAACCACCTACAGAAATCGCTAGTACTATGCATATGGAAGTAAGCAGGAGAGGGATAAGCATATAGTACCCTCCAGTAGGCCAGTTGGCCGAAGTAGCAGCAGCAGCGGCGGCGGCAGCCTCTGAAGCAGCAGCGGCGGCAGCCTCATCGGCCACCCTCTTGGCGGCAGCAGCTTGTTTAGCTTCAGTAGACATGATGATGACGAGGACGACGCGGAAGAAGAGGAAGCAGACGATCAAAGTTGAGCAGTCGCGTACAAGACGCTCCCCAAAAACCTAATCGCCCTTCTCCCGTACAGGATATTGAGAGGGCGGGGTTTCGGAGGCCTGCTCTCCCGCACACCGTGTACGCGGTGGACGGAATGAGATCACCAGAGGCAGCAACAGTGAAGGAAACGACTAGGCAGGCGCGCAGGGATTGTGTTCTGTATCTCAGAGAGGAGCGACCCCTCCAATATATAGGCACGGACACAGGGGCGGATGGAAAAGAAACGCACGTAATAAAGGCCATAATCGCCCGCAATGAAGGACTGGAAACGCCCGTACTTAAGAGCACTTAATACAGACGTTTCAGCTCGTATTCATTCTCATTAACGGCCCGATTAAATAGCGTTTCAGTCGCAACCGTTTGTGTCTGTTTCTGCGCGACAAAAAGAAACTCGGCTCGGCGAGATTCCCGCAACCCGCAACCCGCAACCCGCAACCCGCGGCGCGCGTCGTGACGAGGCGAGGCGTGGCGAGGCGGGCGTGCGTCGTCGGAGGAGGAGCGCGCGTGTGGAGCTCCTCTTCCTTCTCACACTTCCACATACTAGTGGTGGAAGAGCTCACCTTATATGTTGGTGCTCATCTCTCCCAACTAGCAATATGGGACTAAACTCCCACCACTTCCCTTGCCAAGCATGAATGGGCCCTTAGGGATTTTCTGAAATTGTTAAGTGGGCCTAAAGCCCACCCTATATTTCAACATAAGTTACTCTCTCTGTTGTCGCAAATTTGTATACAGTAAGCGACAAGCAATATGGAAGTGCAGAAGTGCAGATTAACTACTGAGAAAAATAACATATGCCATAACTACCGAGTAATATTAGACAGGTCGACCATGTCCACAACACTTGTAAGTAAACAAGACCAGAATACATCAACCTTTTTACCCAAGAAAACAAGACCAGGCTACTAAATGTTACAAGCACAAGATGCCATGTCATGTTGCGCGTCATGGGCATGTTGCTTATTTGGCTGAATTGTGGTGATATTCTAGTTAATGAGTCATCCACAAAAATAATGGCCACACTTGGCAGAGGTGTGGCGACGCTAGATACCTAGAAAGGGAGGAGGCTGTAGATCCAGAAGCCGACAACCCTAATTCAGCGACGGAGTGGCAGGGGTGGCTAGAGCCAAAAGGCTGTGCGGTGGTGCCGGTGGCGGAGAGGAGAAAAATGGTATGCGGATTACCAAAAATCTACCCATGGAACCCATAGATATACAGGCTTGTGGGGGATTTAGGGTTTACCGTTTGCGGGCAAGGCTTGCATGTGGTATATGCTGGTTTCATTTTTTAGCCTAAAAAATCCCATAGTTTTGGTCCATTGTTTTTGGTTTGGACCGAAATGCCATGTCTGCTAGAGATGCTCTAACATGCCTCTAGACAAAGGGTTTATGCAAGCGCTCTCTTGATTAGAGATGGCCTTGTGAGAAACATTTTCCATATTTGAGGAAAAGTTTTCTAAAATTTAAGAAATGCTAAAACTGAAGGACGTACAAACAGAAACGCCCATTATCCGATGGCATGGGTACATTGATTCTCTCTGTAGAAGATTAGAAACATCTTACGGAGAAATATCTATATGCATTTTTTTAGAATTCAAAATGGAAGAAGGCAGCAATGCAATTCTTTAGTTTATTTTGAAGTAAATTATACGGTTTTCCTCTCTAAAGTTTTTTCCAACACTATTTATTCTATTTAATAAAACAACATTGCCCTATTTTACCATTTTAATTATTTTTTATACGAAATAACCTTCTGTGGCCTTGTAAACCAAATGGGAAGGCATGGTATAATATGTGTCACGAGAGAAGTTTTGGAGGATAACTAGTGCCACGATTTTTTTTAAAGAGGGATAAGTAGTGTGACAGGTGATAAATATAATGGTTAACATGTTGAAATTTTTTTTAAATGTGGGTAAATCGTGTTAGAGCAAGAAGTTTAGAGAGGTAAAGTGCTAATGCACTCGGCACTCGGCAAAGGCCGCATATATGGCAAAAAAGAGTTTTCCGGTGGTGAACTTGCGTTACGACGAGAATTTTAAGTATATTTTACTCTCTCTTTTTCGTAAGTGGTGATGGGACTATGGAACTATGCTGGTTTCTGGGCTAACCCCACACACAGCACTTTTGGAGACATGACTTAATTTAATGTGACGGTAGTGCTGTTCTTGATCAAGCCTTGGGTTTGTTTTCGTGTTTTTGCGCAGTTTTGGTCGTGTTCGTGTTCGGGTTCCACGTACGACTCCGCGTTTGAATAGCTGGAGGTCGACGTCGGTAATTTTCGTGACTTTGCCTGTGCTCGTGCTCGTGTTCGTGTTCGTGTGCTGGCCTGAGTTGAGGTCTTCCAACCTGATTAGCTGAAGATCGACGTTGGTGACTTCTGCACTGGATCGTGTTCACGCTCGCTCGCGTGCTTGCGGCCACGTACGTCAACCCTCTCTTTTTCATGCTTATTGTTGTAACTTAGAGTATCATTTTTGTATCTCACATGATGCTTCCTTATCGGGGAAAAAAAACACAAATGATGGTCTGTGCCTGTTTTCGTGTTCGTTTTTGTGTAACTGTGCTCATGACGCCCACTATAATATAAACATGGATATTTAGTGCCGCAAATTTTTAATAAAGATTCTTTCACCTAAAAATTAAATTGAGATAAGTACAGTTACATGTGACAAAATGATGTGGAATTGGGCAAGTTATCGATCACAACTTATGTAATGGGTCACATGGGTGTTTGCAAACTCCCGGCAGGTCTATATGATGACTTGACGAAGATCATTCGGAGTTATTGCTAGGTTGTGGAAAATGAGAAAAGAAATACCCATGCCGCGTCCGAGAAGGCCCCGATAGGCCGTCATCATTGAAGGCTGGCAACTAGATGCGTGGAGTCGGTGAGGAAGATCGCACGGCGGCACACGAGCTTCTTGCCTCCACGTCATGTGCACTGGCCACATTTGGCGGAGGCGTGAGGACATGGGAGATCGAGGAAGGAAGGAGGCGGTAGATCTGGAGGTTGGCAACTCCGATCCGGTAACAGAGTGGCAGAATTAAGCGGGGCCAGAGTGACGTGGGGTGAACACAACAATGTCCAAGAATTGAGGACTATGGTTTTAAAAGAAACATGCATAGACAAGGAGAAGACATGGATTTACCCATGTTCAGCCCCTTCGGTGGAGGTAAAGACCTATTCCTGCCTGTCTGATCTTGATTGATGGTTTTTGGGATGATTACAATGATGCCTTGATGGCTATGGTGAGCTTTTTCGTGGGAGAGATTATATTCCTGCCGGTGTCTCCTCGGTTCCAGTTAGGTTACAAAGTAGGTTTAAACCCTAGGACTCCCCTTTCCTTGCATCGCACACCAAGACTAGGCGGGCTTCTTGGGCTGCACGATTGCCTGGTGCTACTCGGTGATGGCGCCAGAAAAGAACTGTGGCGTTTGTTGACGTGGGAGCAGTAAGTCCTTATGCGTGGTGAATGACCAGCCCGTTGGGAACCCCAAGAGGAAGGTATGATGAGTGTAGCGGCTAGTTTTCCCTCAGTTAAGAAACCAAGGTTTAATGTCGATCTTGAAGAGGAGAGACGGTGACGACTGAAGGTGATGCAACTGGCTTAATAACACTCCAACAAGGGCGCCGTTAACGATACTTGTTGACTCATCTTCGGCCAGTAGCAACGCGGAACCTGCACACACACAACCAAGTACTTTGTTCCCAACTTACGATGAGGTTGTCAATCTCACCGGTTTGCTTGAAACAAAGATTATGAGCGTATCGAGTGGAAAACAATATAGTATGCGAGTAAAGTAAACAGTACGGGAAAAGTAAACAGGTGATTGCAATATGATGTAAATAGGACCGGGGTCCACAGTTCACTAGTGGTGTCTCTCCGTAGATAAAATAACATGCTGGGTAAACAAATTACAGTTGGGCAATTGATAGAATAAAGATAAACATGATATGTCAAGAAGATCACTATGAGATTTACTCTGGGCATTACAGCAAAATACATAGACCGCCATCCAACTGCATCTATGACTAATAATCCACCCCCGGGGATATCAATCCGAACACCCCAAAAGTATTAAGTTGCGAACAACAGATAATTGCATTAAGCAAAGTGTGTAATGTAAACAAAGCATATGTCCTTGAGCATATGAATGTTGTTTTCTCCCTAGTAGCAACAGCACATCTACCACCTTAGAGGTTTCTGTCACTCCCCTAGGTGAAATAGAGACATGAACCCACTATCGAGCATAAATACCCCCTCTTGGAGTCACTAGCAACTACTCGGCCAAGATAGCTACTAACAACGGAGAGCATGCAAGATCATAAACAACATAGAGATAACAAAAGATATAATTCAATACAGCAACTTAATCATAAACACCAATATTCATCGGATCCCAACAAACCAACATCATAGAATTACATAACGGTGATCTCAATCATGTAGGGCAGCTCATGAGATCTAAACATGAAGCACATGGTGGAGAAGACAACCATCTAGCTACTGCTATGGACCCATAGTCCAAGGTAGACTACTCACTCATCGCTCCGGAGGCAAGCATGGCGATGAAGAAGACCTTCGGTGGCGATTCCCCTCTCCGGCAGGGTGCCGGGAAGAGCTTCTGGACCCTCCCGATCTTCGGGTCGATGGTGGCGGCGGATCGCGATGTGTTCTGGAAATCTGATCGGGTACTTAGGTTTTTTTCGTCGGGGGGTCTTTATAGGCGAAGGGGCGATGTCAGAGGAGGGGCCAGGTGCCCTCACACAGGGGTGGCGCGACCAGGGGTTGGGTCGCGCCGCCCCCTTGTGTGGGGCCCTGGTGGCCCCCCTCCGTCTCTTCTTCGGATGTCTGGAAGCTTCCGGGTAAAATATGACTTCAGGAACTTGTTTCGTCCAATTTCGAGAATATTTCCTGTGTATCACTTCTGAAACACAAAAACAACAGAAAATAGGAAACTGGCACTGTGGCACTTGTTAATAGGTTAGTTCCGGAAAATGCATAAAAATACCACTAAGTGTAACGAAACAATAAGCAAATGGTGTAAAAACAAGCATGGAGCATCAAAAATTATAGATACGTTTGAGACGTATCAAGCATCCCCAAGCTTAACTCCTGCTCGTCCTCGAGTAGGTAAGTGATAACAAAAGAATAATTTTTGAGGTGACATGCACCTACACAATCTTGATCATATATGTAAGCATTGGTGAGCTGGGATCAATAGAACTTAAAACATAGGCATGAAAGATATAATCATGACAATAAGAACTTAGCAACCATGTTGTAAACATGTAAATGAACACAAACAAAAGATTATGATAATGAAACAATGAAAGTCAAACGTGTGTTCAAATCAGAAGGAAAAACATACAAGTGGTTTTCAGCTTGTCCTTCAAAGAGAGCAAAACATAAATGCATAGGACACCTTCAAATTTAAGAGGGTGACTAGATACAAATAACTTAAGAACAAGTGAAACCAATCATCATGAGTCAATCAATGAACTTTGGGACAATGCATATCACACTAAGAATGACGACTAAGCTCTCTTAATGGTGCATAAAGAAAGAAGGTGGTGACTCAACATAAAAGTAAAAGAAAGGCCCTTCGCAGAGGGAAGCATTGATTGAGCATGTGCCAGAGCTTTTCATTTGTAAAACAGAGAGATAAAAATTGGTTTTGAGAGGTGGTTGTCTTTGTCAACGACTGGCAATGGGGTTCTTACTATCTTCCATACAAAAATGAAGCAAGTTTTTGAGAGAGAGATTGGCACTTTTATGCTCTTTTTATAAAACTTGGCACTCCTCCCCACCTTTTTCCTTTCACATACCATGGCTAACCGATTCCATCGGGTGCCCACCAACATTCACATTCTTTGGAGGAGTGCCTTTTTTCTATTTTTTCTTTTTTGGAATAAGCAATATGGAAGATAGCAAATCCGACCACTACGTCCCCATGAGCTGAAAACAGTGTCACAAAACGAGAAGTGTTTTGAAGGTTTTTGAAAGGTAGCACATGAAAATTTACTTTGGAATGGCTTACAAATACCATGCATAGGAATTTATAGTGGACACAATGGAAAACTTTGGCTTTTAGGAGTTGGATGCACGAGTAGAGCTCATACTCAGTACAAGGTGAGGGCTAGCAAAAGACTAGGAGCGACCAACTAAGAGAGCAATAATGGCCATAATCATGCAAAGCGACAAAGCGATATTAAAAGAAGCATAAGATGGCATCAAAAGTCAAAAACTAAATGATCATGAAGGCTATTGACGACTTTGTATGAGTCTAACATGTGTGAGCATGCGCCAAGTCAACCCAAATAAAGCATCAAGGAGAAAACCAAAATAATGCTTCCATACAATAAAAACAACGCATGATTTTTTCAAAGGCTCATTAAGCAATCCCAGTTATTTGAGACAAGTCATGCTACAGCAAAACCACTAAGCATACTATCAAAAAGACATCAAGCATGACATGAAAAAGCCTAAGCCGCAGTCTACACAAGCTCCTTCTTGTACCACTATTTTGCACAAAGCTTTTTCTCTTTTCCAACACCATTTGAAATTTTTATAAACACCTCTTTTGATGAAAACCAATAAAGATCAGAGGCAAAAATACACCTTGATGAAAAGATATGACAAGATCTGAACGCAAATCAAGGTGAAAACAAAAACCAAAAGCAGCAGCAGAAAAAGTAGACTGCTCGATTTTTAATAAGAGTGAAAACTAGAGCATTCTTTGCAAATGAAAACAAGTCAACTTCTCCAAAGGAAATTTGTTGGGGTCCAATCATTTATTGCAGCAAACAAACAAACTAAACCAACTAAGAAAACTAAAACAACTGACACTCCAATAAAAACACATAGTGCATGAAGCAATAAAAATATAGTGTCTTGAAAGGTGACCTGATTTTTGCCGATGAAGAAGGGGTGCCTCGGGGGCATCCCCAAGCTTTGACGCTTGTACTTCTTGGATATTTCTTGGGGTGATGCATGGGCATCCCCAAGCTTGAGCTTTTGTCCATTCTTCAACTCATCTCATCATTCTCCAATCCCTACACTTAAAAACTTCCTTCATACAAAACTAAACATAATTCTATTAGCAACATTAGTGTAAGCATAAAATATATTCAACCTCTTTTAGCTTTAGGTTTCAACCCAAAACCACCACATATAAAGTATATACTACCGTAGCAACTTCCCAAAAAGTTCCATGATAAAAAAGAACTCAAAAGAAAGCGATAAAGTGGCAAAAACAAATATTGGCAGAAATCTGTCAAAACTGAACAGCTGACAAAGGACGAATTTTGAGGGATTTTATGTTGCTCAAATCAAAAAGTGTTCAGCTAAGAAAAGTTTGGATATAACCTGGGGCATATGCACAAGAAATCGCAGGTCCAAAAGATAAACAGAGAATTTATACGAATTTTTACGGTGCAGCACCGAAAACAGTTTCAGGACAGCAATAACCCCAAATCTTTACCTCGCTCAAATTAGAGGCTTCTCTTGGCACAAAAACGAAATAAACAAGATAAGGAGCAGTCATTACAGTAGTAATGACTTCCAGGACTCAAATAAAAGAAAAAGTACTGAAAAGAAAACATTGGGTTATCTTCCAAGAGTGCTTTTCTTTAACGCCTTTGAGCTAGGCGCAGAAAATTGCGAATCAAGTAATATCAATAGATGAAGCATCAAGCTCAACAGCAGAGATCTTTTCAACAATGAAGGAAAATATGTTTAACTGAGTTTTTGAAACTCCTTTACGATCACGCTTTGGCACACTACTTTTATCGAAAGGATTTTCAGGGCAAATCCAACTGGAATTCTTTTCCCAAGCATCATGAATTCCTATAAGTTCATAAGGTATTGGTATTTTAAAATCATCAGGCGTACCAACAACCTTAACAGGCGAGCCAAGCTTATTAAACTTCTTAAAAACTTTCCTAGCCTCAATTGCAACATCTCTAAATTCTGTGCGCAAAGTTTCTAAGATAAAAGACTTCTTTTCGGGATCCTCAATTTCATGAAGCTTAAGGAACATATATTGCATAAAAGGATTAAACTAGCAAACCTAGTTTCCAACATGTGAACTAAATGAGCAGAAGCAACTTCATAACTAGGAGCAAGCTCAACCAAAGACTTTTCCTCAACTTCCTTATGCATACTAATGTGATTAAAGAACTCCTCAATGTTACTTTTGCCAATAATCGAACCACTACCTACTGAGAGGTCCTCCAGAACGTACTTAGGGATCAACATGATAAACTAAAAGTAAAGAAATAACAACTACCAAGGATTCTAATATTTTTGGGTTTTTGATATAAAACAATGCAGGTAAAATAAATAAAGTAAAGCAAAACAATAACAAAGTAAAGGATGTGTGTGCGAAAAACTTCCCTCGCAGAAGTCTTCTCTTCCTCCCCGGCAACGGCGCCAGAAAAGAGGCTGCTACTCGGTGATGGCGCCAGAAAAGAACTGTGGCGTTTGTTGACGTGGGAGCAGTAAGTCCTTGTGCGTGGTGAATGACCAGCCCGTTGGGAACCCCAAGAGGAAGGTATGATGAGTGTAGCGGCTAGTTTTCCCTCAGTTAAGAAACCAAGGTTTAATGTCGATCTTGAAGAGGAGAGACGGTGACGACTGAAGGTGATGCAACTGGCTTAATAACACTCCAACAAGGGCGCCGTTAACGATACTTGTTGACTCGTCTTCGGCCAGTAGAAACGCGGAACCTGCACACACACAACCAAGTACTTTGTTCCCAACTTACGATGAGGTTGTCAATCTCACCGGTTTGCTTGAAACAAAGATTATGGGCGTATCGAGTGGAAAACAATATAGTATGCGAGTAAAGTAAACAGTACGGGAAAAGTAAACAGGTGATTGCAATATGATGTAAATAGGACCGGGGTCCACAGTTCACTAGTGGTGTCTCTCCGTAGATAAAATAACATGCTGGGTAAACAAATTACAGTTGGGCAATTGATAGAATAAAGATAAACGTGATATGTCAAGGAGATCACTATGAGATTTACTCTGGGCATTACAACAAAATACATAGACCGCCATCCAACTGCATCTATGACTAATAATCCACCCCCGGGGATATCAATCCGAACACCCCAAAAGTATTAAGTTGCGAACAACAGATAATTGCATTAAGCAAAGTGTATAATGTAAACAAAGCATATGCCCTTGAGCATATGAATATTGTTTTCTCCCTAGTAGCAACAGCACATCTACCACTTTAGAGGTTTCTGTCACTCCCCCAGGTGAAATAGAGACATGAACCCACTATCGAGCATAAATACCCCCTCTTGGAGTCACTAGCAACTACTCGGCCAAGATAGCTACTAACAACGGAGAGCATGCAAGATCATAAACAACATAGAGATAACAAAAGATATAATTCAGTACAGCAACTTAATCATAAATACCAATATTCATCGGATCCCAACAAACCAACATCATAGAATTACATAACGGTGATCTCAATCATGTAGGGCAACTCATGAGATCTAAACATGAAGCACATGGTGGAGAAGACAACCATCTAGCTACTGCTATGGACCCATAGTCCAAGGTAGACTACTCACTCATCGCTCCGGAGGCAAGCATGGCGATGAAGAAGACCTCCGGTGGCGATTCCCCTCTCCGGCAGGGTGCCGGGAAGAGCTTCTGGACCCTCCCGATCTTCAGGTCGATGGTGGCGGCGGATCGCGATGTGTTCTGGAAATCTGATCGGGTACTTAGGTTTTTTCCATCGGGGGGTCTTTATAGTCGAAGGGGCGATGTCAGAGGAGGGGCCAGGTGCCCTCACACAGGGGTGGCGCGCCAGGGGTTGGGCCGCGCCGCCCCCTTGTGTGGGGCCCTGGTGGCCCCCCTCCATCTCTTCTTCGGATGTCTGGAAGCTTCCGGGTAAAATATGACTTCAGGAACTTGTTTCGTCCAATTCCGAGAATATTTCCTGTGTATCACTTCTGAAACACAAAAACAGCAGAAAACAGGAAACTGGCACTGTGGCACTTGTTAATAGGTTAGTTCCGGAAAATGCATAAAAATGCCACTAAGTGTAACGAAATAATAAGCAAATGGTGTAAAAACAAGCATGGAGCATCAAAAATTATAGATACGTTTGAGACGTATCACCTGGTACCATCGATATGGTACCGTGGTAACATCTGGTACCATCGATTTGGTACCGTCTATTTTACCACCGTCAAATTGGGGTGAACGGACGGTTCCTAGAAATGCCAATCACAGTAAAAAAAATTATCTTATGGAAGAATATCTATAATTTTTTAAATTATAAAAATGAAAATGGCAACATGATGAATTTACTTTGAAGTAAATGAAAATGCATACTCTCTAAATTTCTTGTTCCAACACCCTTTATTCCTAAAATATTTTACCATATCTAACTTTTTAAATTATATTTTAATAGTAGTTCAGTCTTTTCCTCAAATGCGAAGACATTTTGTTGAAGACATAGTGTAATATGTGCCAAATTAAATTAAATTAGATAAGTAGTTTCACGACAAATGTTTTAGAGGATAATTAGTGCCGCAATATTTTGAGTAGGGATTAGTAGTCACAACTCACAAGTGATAAAATAATGGCTAACATGTGGAAATGGATTTTTTTAAGGAGGAGTATAGTACAACAATATTTTAGAGAGGTAATTTGTCATTAACCTCGTAACTGGTGATGGCGACTCATCATACTATAGTATATAGACTGAGTCCATTATCTGATAATCATATCCAAACATAACAATTTGGAAGACATCACTAGTGGAAAAAATGCCTTTCATAGGAATATTTAGTCCCCAAATAATTTGACCCGCGGCTAATAATCACATTAGTCTCGGTTCAATTGAAAATGTGGGCCAGGGAGCATTAGTCCCGGTTCAAATTTGCCCTTTAGCCCCGGTTTGCGCCACCAACTGGAACTAATGGGTAGGGGCGTTTAGTCCCGGTTGGTGGCTCAAATCGGGACTATAGGGTACCCTTTAGTCCCGGTTCGTGTCACGAGCCAGTACTAAAGGCCTGTTCAAACGAACCGCCCATTTCCCACGCCAGTTACGTCGCGATCGCTTCAGAATTTGCTCGCCATTACAACGATCGCTTTGGAAATTGTCGAAAACACTTCGGACACCGCCGGCGGCCTTGATCACACCGCCGGCGGCTGTATCTTCACCTCCCTCTATCTACTATATAAGATGCACTCATCTTTATCCATAAGCACATCTTCTTTATCCTCTAATCCTCCCAAAACATCTTCACATCTCCATAGCATCTTCACACACCAGCGCCGGCCTAGCTCTCTCTCCCTCTCATTCCAATGGAGCCGACGACGCGAGTACCTCGATCTTGGGTGTACCACACACCGTCGAAGGGATGCACTTCATGGTCATGGAAACTCTCCGTGCATCAAGGGTGGAGAAGTGGATCCGCGCCGTCAAGCAGCAGTTACTCGATGCTGCACGGATCAAGTGTGTGGGCTTAGACTGCAAGTTCACCAACCCTCGCGAGGGTAGGTGCAATCAGCGTGCCGCCATCCTTCAACTCTCGGTGGTGTCCGAGGTATTGTTCTTCCAGATATGCCGGGCCAATGGCGTGCCACAGCTGCTCAAGGAATTCTTGAAGGAGACCACCATCAGATTCTATGGCGCGGCTATCGCCAATGATATGCACATGCTGAGATCCGACGGAATTGAAATTCTGTCTGTGTACGATCTCCAAAAAATTGTCCTGAACCCCACCAAGAATCCAACTCTGAGTCTCTATGATCTGTCCAATGCTACTATTGGGACAAATCTTGAGAAGAAGAAGAGGAATAAGAAGGACAAGAAGAAGGAGATGAAGAAGAAGGAGATGAAGAAGAAGAAGAAGAAGAAGAAGAACTAATATTTGGTTGGGGCAAAGTTCCATTGAGCTTTGAGCAAATGTTGTATGCCGCTCTAGACGCTCGCCTGGGCTTCGAGATTGCTAGAAGGCACTGGAAGCTACATGGCTACAATAGCCATGTTGATAGTCTCAACATTTATTAGGTGGATGATTAGTGTGGTGTGGTGCGTGAGTCTTCGAGATTTCTCGTGCCTCTTATTATTATTCTATTGGATGAGTAGCATGTTTGATAAAAGGTACTCCCTCTGTTTCGGTTAACAAGTCTATTAATTTTAGAATTTTGGATTTTTTAGTTTATGATTTTTTTAATATTTTAATTATTAAAAATTAATCATTAAATTATGCATAAAGATTTTTTTGGAATTCATTGATGCTTATAATTACTTAATCATTGTTTCTTATTTTGTGAATTATTTGGAATTTAAAAAGTAATATTATATGTTACTAAAGTGTATAGGTTAATAGAATTGGTAGCATAATATTATTAAGAAGTCACGAGCTCAGTCTTCAAAGCTACTATGGAAGGAATGGAGAAGTTAATCGTGCTAAGGGTGGAGCAGTGTGAGGATGGGTGACCGACAGGGAAGTGAGGACCATAAGTATATAATTTGATATGAGAATAGAGTGAGGACCACAAGTATGTAATTTGATACGAGAATAGAGATGATTAGATATTATAGAAATAAAGAAAATAGAGAAATTCCAAAAATAAAGAAATTCTGAAAAAACAAATTCAAATTTTCTAAACGGACCTTTAGTCCCGGTTTGTGTTACCAACCGAGACTAAAAGAAAAATAAAGAAATTCCAGCCGCAGCAGGCCCTGGGCTACATGGAGGCCCGTTAGTCCCGGTTCGTAACCAACCGGGACTAAAGGCCGGTTCGTAGCAAAGCGGGACTAAAGCCTCCAGTCTTTAGTTCCGGTTAGTTACGAACCGAGACTAACAAAGCGGAACTAAAGGCCGGTTCGTAGCAAAGCGGGACTAAAGCCTCCAGTCTTTAGTTCCGGTTAGTCTCGGTTGCTCCAATCGGGACTAGTGGGACTTACAGGACTGATGGCCTTTTTTTCACCAGTGCATGATAACGCTAGCATTTCGTGTTCGTGCTCAAGTTTCAGGTTCGTGTTCATGTTACTTGCTGGACTTTGCGGCTCCGCGTCATTGAGTTCAGATGATGTTTTCAGATCTGAATATAATTGGAGATTGACGATGGCGGGCAACCATGTTAGGGTTCGTGTTCGTGTTGCTAGCAGGATTCCAGGACTTGCCCCCCCCCCCCCCCCCGACGGATTTGAATAACTGGATACCGACGTCGTTGGTGATTTCCGTGGCTGGACCCGTGTTCGTGTTCGTGTTCGTGTTGCTTGGTGGATTCTGCTGCCCCGTGCTTCAATGAGTTGAGGTCTTTGCACCCGATCGAATAATTTGAGATCGACGTTGGTACGTGTTCGTGTTCGTTCTCGTGTAGGTGCTCGCCTGCGTGGGTCGGCTACGCCGTGTCGTGCGACCTGGATGGTTGGCGAGCGAAGGGGAAGAAGCTTCTTTGGTTCTCAATCCTCGCTGTTGTGGTGCTCATTGGCCTCGGAGGAAATTTAGCGTTGGCTGTCCCAAATGGTAGTACTAGGTAAGCTAGTACCTACATTACCATGCCTTTTGTCTCCTGATCGTACGTCTCCTATATAGTTTCCAAGTTTATTCATTATATGTACTATATACATGCGTGCAGTTGGTGTATTGTGTTGTAATTATTTCATTTTCAAGGATATCTATAGTGCTGTATTGTCATCTATCTACTATATACTAAAAGCACAATACGGGGGTCTAAAATAGAGCCATCACGTTAATCCACATAGGTTAAATTAAAATAAACCATTGATTTTACTGCTAACGGTTAAGATTTAATTGATCTAAAGGTTACGTAAAATTATTGTCACGTCACAGTCTATCTATATATTTATATATTAAAAGGATTATTTTAAACAGCCACGCTGAATTTTTTACATATGGTTAGATTTTGACATGTAGTGAACCCTGTGGACACCATGCCCAAGTAACTAGACGTGTCGTTTATGGACACTTTCAAATTAGAAAAAGAGGCTGTGGAGAATACGTACCTAACATGGTTTATTTTCGTGTCCATAAAATACAAGCTATGCTATTTAGGATCACATGTCACGTCAAGATTTCATTAGATTTCAAAGAGTAAAGTTATTTATTTATACTAAAAATAGTGTAAACTTATTTATTGATATAAAATAATTAATTGAGAAATAATTGTACCAATCATCATTATATTACAAAAATATAAAAATTATTCATAGAACCTTCGCCTCAAGTATACACGTAAATTCACCTCCAATCGTATGACTGGGTGCTAATTAAAGTTTCTAAAACAACGAACATTAAAATTATGCATCAAGGTGGAGGCTTCATTGGTCAGTAATTAGATATGTGATTGCATAGGTAGCCTATAATACCACTAGGGCAAAATCAATATCATAATCGATATTGTCAATAAGATAGCATGTTTTTCATATAGCGGCAAAACACACGTTAATCCTTTTTATTTAAAATAATGAAAAAATGTAGAATTTTAATTCCCAGATTATCCTTACAAGAATTTTTGTTTTGACGAATTATATATCTTAAGGATTGGTCTATAGATAAAAAACTAAAGAACGAGCTTCTTAAGTAAAACCTTTTGAGAAAATACTATTTACCATGAGTTTATTCCTTCCTAATGATGTAGTCGGACATTCTATATGTTAATTTCCATGAGTTATAATTTTTTAAATTTTATTAGGAATGTGTCATTACAAGCATGAATAAAAATGAAACATTAAACTGAGGCAAATACTATGTCGTGCATGCTGTCATAGTCATGTTATATGACAAGAAAAATACATTTGAGTGAGAGTGTAAAACAACTTAACCAAATAGTGGGATGGCTAGGAGAATGTTAAAAAAATATTAAAAATACATCTGCGGTTTCATAGACTATGTAATGTAGCAGAAATGCAAGTAGTCAAACTTCTTTTACTATCTCATATTTCAGAATGTAGGAAGTAAATGAGATTAAAAAATGATGTAAGGAAAATTGGACAACTTATTCTTTACATGGCTTATTCTGAGACTTTTTATTCTGCGTCATTAAGGAAATTTATCTAGGTGTTCCATTAGAAATATCATCTTGTACTGCACTCTTAAGTGGACCGTAAATGTTTTTGCACCATAACATATCGAATTCAATTGGTAATAACCAACATTTATAATATACCCATATTTTAGTAATCCAACATCACATAAAATCTATTGAAAAGCTTCGGAACTAAACTTATCCAATGTATTATATCAGTAATTTGACATGTGCTTGCACATGGAAACTAGGACATCGCTGGGAAAATATTAGGACCAAACATCGACATTGCCGTAAAGAAGTTCATCGATATAATTTTTATTATGTATCTACAACGAGTAGATGAATCCTTTCTCATTTAAAGGAATGTCGGAAACATTGTGGAATTCAATTCTCAGATAGTCCGTACGAATTTGAATAACAATATGTTTCCTGGGATTGTACCTTAGGTTATCTTTCTATTCATCCAAATCAATCTACTATATACTAAAAGCACAATACGGAGGTCTAAAATAGAGACACCACGTTAATCCACATCATCAAAATTAATTTTAACAGTTAGATCTAAAATATGTGACTAGGATTTAAAGATAATAAAGGTTACGTAAAACTATATTTAGTACAAACAACTGTCTGTTGTGTCACGTATGAGAAGTTACATAGAAAAATAAAAGATGCAAAACGGTGCCGGCCGGTCCACACATGTGCGCTCCTAACAACTTGGCCACGTCAAAATAATTTGCCACATATACGAACCAAAAACTATCCAAATCCATATGCACTTCTGTAACGATGCACTTCCATAACTTCAAACACCTAAAACTATCGGTCCATTTAAAAAGGAAAAAAAAACAGAAGAGACCGGATCAACTCTAAATCGTGCAGTGCTAGGACTCTTGAATAATAATGCATGCTAATTTAGGGTACTCTCTATCAAAAATATAAATTAGATATCTCAATTTTATCTACCCACATTTTAGTATGTATAAACTTCCTCGGTGCATAAAGAGATTTTTTTCAATTTTTTGAAGAATAAAAAAGTTTCAAATTTTACCAAAACGTGAAGCACCTAAAGCGGACAGTCCATTTAAAAGGAAAAAAATGAGAGAAGAGACCGGATCAGCTATAAATCGTGCATTGCTAGGACTCTGGAATAATAGTGCATGCTAATTTATGGTACTCTCTATCAAAAATATAAATTAGTTGTCTTAATTTTATCTGCATACACATATAACTAGACCCCATATTTTAGTATGTATAAACTTCCTCGGTGCATAAAAGAGAGTATTTTCAAATAAATTGAAGAATAAAAAAGTTTCAAATTTGACCAAATTTACGTAAAAATATAACAATATTTGTGAAACCAAATAGCTATACGATGAAATATATTTCATAGTGAATCTAATGATACTAATTTGATGGCATAAAGACTTGATGCCATTTTACTTAAACATGATCAAACTTAGAAAAGTGTAACTATCCAACAAAGTTAGAAGTACAATCTTTCATGGACGAAGGGAGTACATAATATCTGATAAAGTTAAGACAATTAATTTGAAACAAAGAGAGTAGTAAATACTAATGAAAAATATACGACTAATAACTACTACTCATATACCATGACACAAGTTGGGCTATTAATTATTACTCATGCCAGAGGAAAACTACTCCTACCTGAAATGAATGAAGGAGACAGCTACACTGCCGTCAAGCCGAGGCATCACGAAATTCACAACATACACTTAAGTTGCAATAGATTGTGCAAGTCGATTTAATTATTAATATATAGTATCAAAGGAGAGAGGGTGAGTTTTCCATATAATTAATCATATTAATATATGCAAGCTACACTAGACCACCCACATATATGATGATTATGCCTCATATGATAAAAAATATATACAAACCCATATATCATATATTAATATGTCTAGATAATATCATATTATTTAAACCATTTTAAATTATAATTTATTACATTTGATATATAAACATTCATTAGGTGGATAAATAGACCACTTTATCTAAATTAGTCTGATCGCTAGGTCAAGAATTTGTCGCCACAATTTAAAGAAAGACCATTAGTCATCAAAATGTACCTTTAAAGCAACTTATTTATGTGGGATCATATTGTAAGCGCTTGTATAACTAAATTAACTAATAGGGATAAATGTGAACTAGCATACCATACCTTACAAGTTTTAAAATAAAATAAAAGGCACTATGAAAAGTTTAGGACGACCTCGTGCTTTAGGTTGACTTCTGTGAAAGGCCCGGACAGCTACTTTATTGATCGATACATTGCTTATATTATTATTATTTTTCACAGAACTCCTACAATTTAATGGTTCGGTCTATGGAAAACAATCTCTTTACAATACCAACTCCATTAGAAAAATATTGCATGTGATTGCTGCATGGCTGACTAGCTAGATAAAACATGAATAAATATGCTTGTATATAAAGTATATACTGACCAATATGTACATAATAGAGAATTGAGTGTAATGATTTGTACATATGCATGTCTATGTGTTTTGATAAAATGTGCATGGTTGATTGTGAGTACGAAAAAGTCATCACATGACATCTAGATTTTTAATTTGAGTGCAAACATCAAATGAGATAAAAAAATCTGACACTCTTGCCGTTAGACATATAAAATCTTCACAAATTTGAAAATTTATAGAAAATCCATGGATGCTTGATTTTATATTAGGTTGAGTTTAAGCATGTGGCCCACATAGTCACATTTAGCACATTGATATTCGTATTAATCAAATAATTTCTATGAATATATTAGGACAATATTCTTGATCCATAATATATTACAGTCACACAATCGGACTAAAATGAGAGATATATTATAACTTTTATAGAACAACAAATCATCCAACGGCTGATGCACTCGCATTTGCGAGGGCCACTATGCTAGTTTGCAAAAAATAAAGATATTGATGTATATTGTGTCTTGAGTGTTACTAAAGGGGATGGTATAGATAATCTTTCCGGCGATGCCTCTCTCTATGTGTGGCCAACTTCACGTACCGATCCAACCGTGGAGCGCTCGTTTCCGTGTTCGATCGTGTTCGTGTTGCTAGCAGGATTCCAGGACTTGCCCCCCCCCCACCCCCCCGGCGAATTTTTTTTAATAGTGCACTTTTTTTCCAGCTTTTCCAAATGTAGCATTAATATGTAGCTAACTTCATAACTAGGGCACCGTTGCGTCCGGCGGACGCGATTAGGAGGAATTGTATCCGCCGGATACGAGTAGCGGAAAACGAGGTGGCCGACGCATGCACGGCCTGCTATTGTATCCGCCGGATACAATAGGTGGTTTCCGGGCTAAACGCACCCAACCGGCCAAGCAACGCGCACCCAAAAACTCATTATTTTCATTACTTTGCATTATTTTTAGTAGCGGCAAATATTTCGGAAGTTTTATCTTAGAGTAATATTTAAGAATATATATTGGAAGTAACATTTATATTAATATAGAAAGTGTGTGATACATCGGTATTACATACCGCAAACTAAAATATTAAAAGTGCGTGATACATCGGTATTATATACCGCAAACTAAAATAGAAATACATGATTCGGGACAACTAAAATTAATTTGAGCTGGTGGGTTCAACATACCGCGCTCTGGATCAACGACAGCCACAAAGATGAAGATATCTTCATGCCTAGCGATTGGGCCAAGAAGAAAGGGACATCATCGAAGAGCAAAGAATCTACCTCGTCTAAGCCCAAGGATGCTGCTTGCAAGGGCAAAGAAACTGCACCGTCATGGTTGAGCGACGTAGACGATCTCGACGACGACGACCACTTCATGCCTAGCGACTCGGCCAAAAAATCTTCTTCAATAAAGGGCAAGAGAGTCGTCAAGCCTTAGTTATTCGTACTATATTTGTATCTTAATTTTAGTTGTCCTGAATCATGTATTTCTATTTTAGTTTGCGGTATATAATACCGATGTATCACGCACTTTTAATATTTTAGTTTGCGGTATATAATACCGATGTATCACGCACTTTTTATATTAATATAAATATTACTTCCAATATATATTCTTAAATATTACTCTAAGATAAAACTTCCGAAATATTTGCCGCTACTAAAAATAATGCAAAGTAATAGAAATAATGAGTTTTTGGGTGCGCGTTGCTTAGCTGGTTGGGTGCGTTTAGCCCGGAAACCACCTATTGTATCCGGCGGATACAATAGCAGACCGTGCATGCGTCGGCCACCTCGTTTTCCGCTACTCGTATCCGGCGGATACAATTCCTCCTAATCGCGTCCGGCGGACCCAACGGTGCCCTAGTTATGAAATTAGCTACATATTAATGCTACATTTGGAAAAGCTGAAAAAAAGTGCACTATTAAAAAAAAATTCGCCCCCCCCCCCCCCCCCCCCCCGGACGGATTTGAATAACTGGAGACCGACGTCGTTGGTGATTCCCGTGGCTGGACCCGTGTTCGTGTTCGTGCTCGTGTTGCCTGGTGGATTCTGCTGCCCCGTGCGTCAATGAGTTGAGGTTTTGTATCCGATGGAATAATTTGGGATTGACGTTGGTACGTGTTCGTGTTCGTTCTCGTCTAGGTGCTCGCCTGCGTGCTCGTGACATGTCAAACCTCCCTTCCCATTGCTCAACTTATCATATTTTTCTATCACAAATGATATTCCACGCCGTTTGTGCTTTTACTTTGAAGTAAACGACACTAGTTACTCTCTAAATTTCTTGTTCCAACACCATTTATTCCTAAAATATTTAACCATATCTTACAAAACAATTTTTACACTAGTGAAGACTTAAGAGTCAATATTTATACTAGTTAAGTCTTTTCCCAAATGCAAAGACAGGGTGTAATACGTGTCAAATTAAATTAAATTAGATAAGTTTTTTTTAACCATGCAGTGTATATATATTAAGATGGAGAAGAATTTCCCATGGGGAAAAGTATAAAGATAAGTTGTTTCACGACAAAGGTTTTAGAGGATAACTAGTGCCATGGTATTTTAAGTAGAGATAAGTAGAGTCACAAGTGATAAAATAATGGCTGACATGTTGAAGTAACTTTTAGGGTAACTACTACAACTAGATTTTAGAGAAGTAATTTGTCATTTATTCTCTTTTTCTCGTAACTGGTGATGGCGTCTCATCATATATAGGCCGAGTCCAGTTTCTGGTTAATCCACACACAACACTTTGGAAGGCAGGACTCTATGTGACGCTAGCTATTCGTGTTCGTGCTCAATTCTCGGGTTCGTGTTCGTGTTACTTGCTGGACTCTGCGGCTCCGCGTCATTTAGTCGACGAAATGGCGATCCTTGGCTGCAACCATGCATGTTCGGGTTCTTGTTCGTGTTCGTGTTGCTTGGTGGATTCTGCTGTCCCCTGCGTCAATGAGTTCAGGTCTTTGCATCCGCTGTTCCTGTTCGTGTTCGTGTAGGCGCTCGCCTGCGTGCTCCTAACTTGTCATATTTTTCTATCCCAAAAGATATTCCGCTTCGTCTGTGCTCGTTTTCGTGTTCGTGTTCGTGTTCGTGTTCATGTTAACCGTGTTCGTGACGCCCTAATGCCCTATATAAACCCCCTGACCCTTTTCCCCATTCAACCATTCTCTCTCACCTCGCAAGCTTTAAGCACCTTCCCAGCTCACTACACATTCACACAGGTCAGGAGTAGCTAGCTGCTATGGATTTGGAGAGGAATGTGGTGGGAGCGATCTTGGAGGCGAACGGCGACGGGAGGAAGCTGCCGTGGGCGCTGATGGTGTGTGGCGTTCTAGAGGCCGCAGCGGCGCTGTGGATGCTGGTGCACAAGCCTCCTGTTGGCATCTTCCTCGACCACGGCAAGGTGGTCTTCTACTCTTATTACCTCATTCTGGTTGCCGTACTCCTCTTCGGCTTGGTGGAGGCGTGGATCGGATACGCCGCCTCGGGCGACATCGAGGGTTGGCGAGCCGCCGGGATGAAGGTTCTTTGGCTCACAATCATCCCTCTCGTCGTGCTGATTGGCCTCGGTCTCGGGGGAAGTATCAAGTTTGCATAGTGTTACTAGCTTGAGATCATGTTCCTGAAGTTCTCCGCCCAGATCGGTGTGTGTAAGCTGTAGTGTAATGTTTCTTTCTCGAGGATACTGAGGTATTGTGATTTCGCAAAATAAAAGGATATTGATGTATTGTATCGAGTAGGACCAGTTAGATCTTTTATCTCCAATCAACTATAGTAATAATCTTTCTGGCGATGTGTGGCAAACTTGCCATGGCCGATGCGAGGTGGATGGAGCGTTCGCGTTCATGAGAGCTGATCTCAAGACGCAGATCGATCCTTTTCGTCAGGCCTCGTGTTCGTGTTCGTATTCGTGTTCGTGTTGTGTCTCGTTTTTCTTTATCCTTTTCGTTTCCGGGTTCGTGTTTTTAAAATTCCTACTCATCTCGTGAGGCCTCGTGTTTCTGTCTTTGACGTCTTGCATGTGTTGTAATGGGTCTTCATCTCCCTTCGCTGCCCTCGACGCAGATATATACGCGATGTCGCGCTGTGTTTTCAGTCTTTGTGCTCGTGCTCGTGTTCGTACTCGTTTTGCTGGACAGGTTGTATTTAGGGGTGGGCAGAAACCGATGGCCAAAAAATCAGAATCGAAACCGAACCTGCAAAAGACCGAGACCGAATAAAATATTGGTTAGCAAATTTTACAGATCGAATTTAGTTTAGTCGATTTAGTCATAGTTTCCGAATAACCAAGCTGACTCAACAGATCAACTTTCCGTGAGACTGCCCGGTTTGTGTGAATTATGATATTGTTAAATGGTCACCAGATGCAATAGCGTGGTTACAAATACAGTTGAACTGCTGCCCTTTTCTATAGTACTATTAAACAAGCAAATATAAACTTTCTTAAATTCACCCCGTTAATTGTACACAAATCAATCATAACCGTCGGATCAGATCCACATATCTAAACTACCCGCAAGGATACATCTAATCAACTTAATTTGTGCAATTAGCAATTTCCCTGGCAGAGCACACCTGAGCAGACGAAAACTTCCCCTGCAGCCCGCACGCGCAGTCAGTCCCCAGGAGAAAAGGAAAACATCCTTGAAACAGGCTTTCGCCCTGCTATATTAATATAGCAACCACATGATACAACCACGAGATTCCCGAAACAAAATAAAATGCTGGGGCAGCAGCCAACACACACCCAAAAAAAAGAAAAAAAGAAACGAAATGGAGACAGAGGCGGATCAACTAAACAAAGGTGACCTGCAATCGTTGCGCCCTCCGGAGAAGTACCACCGCGCTCCTAGCATTGAATCGTCGAGTACCAAGCAGCACCTTCAAGAAGGAAAGCAATGACGTTGCTGCCCAGACCAAATAGGTCCTACGGTTTCCCCCGGCACACAGAGGGAAGTGGATGAAGGGTAGCCATGACGCCCTCCAAGAAGGAATGGTGCCACCCAAAGGCGGCACCGCATCAGTGTCGCAAGCCAACAAGGATTTCTCCCAAAAAAACCCTATCCACAACCCTTGGGCGATCCGTTGCATAGGAGTCCCACGAGGTCGAAGCCTCGACACCACCAAACTCGACATCCACGAACATGCGCCACTACGGTCACGAAGTCGCCATCGTCGACTCACCAAGGTTACCGACACGAGGCCTGCACGATAGCGGTGAAGAGTAGCTTGAATCGAGGCCAGCAGTACTGCGGCCTTGCGGGAGGGAACTGCCTCCACCACCAAAGGCGGTAGTCAACCGGACGCGGCCGCAAGCACACCAGTCCTAATTAGTTCCGGCCAGGCCCAGAGGACCCGTAAAGCCCCCATGGAGGCACACCAGTCCCAAGAAGATCCGGCCAGACCCAGATCAGGCCCGTAAGAGCATCTCCACCGGCGCCCCCAAAATGTTGGCTAGACGGGCCGTTTTGGGGGCATCGGCAGGCCCTCCCAAAATTTTGGGGCCGGGCTCCAACACCGGCGGCCCCAAAAATATGTCAAATATATAGAAAAATGCATAATTTGACATGTATTGCATTTGAAGTTTCAAATATGAGATTCAATAGATTACATGCCAAATAAAAATTTATGCATTGGTCCCACTCCGGGTAACCAAATCACCATGAACACACGGCTACCAAAAAGATGCATCAAAGGCTCATGGAGTGCGCAAAGAGATGACGGCACATCCTCCACCTCATCATCGACCTCCTCCACCTACTCCACCTCCACCATCGGCGGCACCACCGGAGCAGGTGGAGCAATAGGTGTACAAATGAAATAATTGTTGTTTGTGCTAGTAAAGTCACACAACTTAGTGTTCTCAGGATTACTCATTTTAGCAAGATCAAGACAGACCAACAAAAAACAACTATAAAAGGAACTAATTTTTTTTTGTATTTTTTATAAAAGGAAGCAAACAAGACAAAGCAAGTTTTCTCTCAGTATGAAACCAAAGTTTAATCGACCAGTAGGAGAAAGAAATCACTTCTGAAGGTTGTTGCTAGCTGACTTTGGCAGGGCGCACTACCGGTGTCAATAACAACAAGGAACCTGCATACAACACAACCAAACTACTTTGCCCCAACTTACAGTGAGGTTGTCAATCTCACTGGTTTTGCTGAAAACAAAGGATTAGACGTATAGTGTGGAAAGAGATGTTTGTTTGCAGTGAAAGAAATAAAATAGTACTTGCTGAAATAAAATAGTATTTATAGTAGATGGTATTATCAGTGTAAAAGAATGGACCAGGGTCCACAGTTCACTAGAGGTGTCTCTCTATAAAGATAAATAACATGCTGGGTGAACAAATTACAGCTGGGCAATTGACAAATAGAGAATGCATAACAATGCATGTATATGCCATGAAGATCACTATGAGATTCATTTGGGCATTACAACATGATACATAGACCGTAATCCAGCTGCATCTATGAGTAATAATCCACCTTCAGGATATCATTCGAACAACCTTTGGGTATTAAGTTGCAAGCAACATATTATTGCATTAAGCAAAGTGTGTAATGTAAACAATATAATTATCTTTGGACAAAGGATTGTTATTTTCTCCCTAGTAGCAACAACACATCTACAATCTTAGAAGTTATTCTCACTCTCCCAGATTACTTGAGGCATGACCCATTATCGAGCATAAATATTCCCTCTTGGAGTCACAAGTATCTACTTGGCTAAAGCATCTACTAGCAACGGAGAGCATGCAAGATCATAAATAACATAGACATGATAGATCAATAATCAACCTAACACAGTACTCAATATTCATCGGATCCCAGCAAACACAACATGTAGCATTACAATAAGATGATCTTGATCATGTTAGGTAGCTCACAAGATCTAAACATGGTGGCACAAAATAGGAGAATACAACCATTTAGCTACTGCTATGGACCCATAGTCCAAAGATGAACTACTCACACATCACTTTAGAGGCAGGCATGATGATGAAGAAGGCCTCCGGTGATGATTTCTCTCTCCGGCAGGGTGCCGGGAAGAGCTTTAGAACCCTCCTGAACTAGGGTCGATGATGACAGCGGCTACAGAACTTTTCGTGGATGGAGGCTTGGGTCTTTAGGGTTTTCCCGAGGATGTGAATTTATAGGCGGAAGAGCGAGGTAGGTGGATGCCCGAGGGGCCCACACCATGGGGCGGCATGACCAGAGGGGGGGTCGTGCCACCACCAGGTGTGGCTGCCTCGTTGCCCTACTTTGTGTCCCCTTCTGACTCCGTGAATGTGTCAGATAAATAGGAACTTTGGCTTTTGTTTTGTCCAATTCCAAGAATATTTCCTTCAGTAATAATCTAGAATAGAAAAACAGCAGAAAACAGGAACTGGCACTGTGGCATCTTGTTAATAGGTTAGTTCCAGAAAATGCATAAAAATGCCACGAAGTGTAAACAAAACATAAAGCAATTAGTTTAAAACAAGCATGGAGTGTCAAAAATTATAGATACGTTTGCAACGTATCAGCATCACCAAGCTTATCCCCTGCTCGTCCTCGAGTAGAGAAGTGATAACAAAAATAATTTTTGAGGTGATATGCAGCCAACACAATTTTGATCAAGTTATTGTAAAAGCATTGCAAGCTAAGATCAAAGTACTCTAAACATAGGCATAAAAGATATAATTCTAACAATAGAACTTAGCAACCATGTTACAACATGAAAAGCAACACAAACAAAACATCATGAATAATAATGCATTTAAAGTTATTTGATTGTTTTGAGCATGGAGAAAGCATAGCTGACAAGGGTTAAACTCGACAAATGTCCTAGATGAAGGACTTAGGATCGGGGAGACAGGGCGTCGGATGAACTTGAAGGTAAACTCAGTCAAACAAGGTGGCTATGAAAGTAAACGTGGGTGTAGAACCTGGCTTGCTTTCAATCTGTCCCACACCATCCCCTCCTGGCCCCTATATATAGGTGGCCAGGTCTTGAGGATCGGGTGGGATCCAATATAGATTATAATATCGACATACGATATGAACTCGTATTTCGACTAGCATTACAATTGGGCCTAGCTTAACGGGCCTTAGGGGTACTCAACTGACGGGCTCCATTATCTATACCCTTGTCAGTAGCCCCCGAGATTCTACCAGAATTACAGATTTAGGTTGAATCTCAGATCTTCAATTCTTTGACTTAATCAATACTTGATTTCTTCAAATCTTGAAATCTTCGACTTGGTCTTTCGACTTATCTTTTTCGATAATATCTCGCAAGGGGCTTTGATGAACAAGCCTGACAACTCTGACGGATCAAGAGGTCAGTTAACTGCCGGAACAGACACTTGTCACCTACTTCAAATTCAATCCCCTTGGACTTGAATTCGGGAAACCGGTCAAACCCACTCTTTTGCCTTATTTAGGACTTATAAAGAATGAATCCCAGTGGTTCTCAGGACACCCAGTACGTCCACCAGGATTTTTCTTCGTGTCGTAGACATGGATACATACCAGCAGAGCGCATCCATATGCGTATACCGGGCCACATAGGACGGATCCTGGGGTCTTACCGTCATGATATATTTCAACCATGGCATTCAAGTTTTGTCGCGATGATGCAACTCAAGAATAATACGTCGCAGCCTTGTTTGACTGTTCTAGCATACAAAATATTCGGGTTTATTCAACTTTGATCGATAAAAAATCTTCCTCCCGATGGTAGTAATGATACTTCCAGAATCTTATTTGCCTTCATTGTTCATTATAAAACATCATCGTTTGCGCGCCCAGCGCTCCCGATGGGAGTAGCCCCCAAGGCTATAGTCGAAGAATCTTTTTTTGAGTATAGTCTCAAAGACAACATGCCTTCTTTCATATCGTGAGATCATAATGTGACTCAATAATATCGTCGAGTGCGCGCCCAGCGCTCCCGATAGTAGTAGCCCCTGAGGCTATTGATACGTCTCCAACGTATCTATAATTTTTGATGCTCCATGCTTGATTTTACACTATTTGCTTAGTGTTTCGTTACACTTCGTAGCACTTTTATGCATTTTCCGGAAATAACCTATTAACAAGTCGCCACAGTGCCAGTTCCCTGTTTTCTGCTGTTTTTGTGTTTCAGAAAAGTTACACAGGAAATATTCTCGGAATTGGACGACACCAAAGCCAGTCGCCCAGAATTTTACCAAAGCTTACAGAGAACCGAAGAGGAGACGGAGTGGGGCCAGGAGGGCCCCACACAATAGGGCAGCGTGGCCTGGCCCCTGGCCGCGCCCCCTGATGCGTGGTGAATGACCAGCCCGTTGGGAACCCCAAGAGGAAGGTGTGATGAGTATAGTAGCTCATTTTCCCTCAATTATGAAACCGAGGTTTATCGATCAGGAGAAAAGCAGACAATGATAGCTGAAGGTGATCCTTGCTAGTTTGTGACAGCAGCGGACAACTGGCGCTTCGTCCAAGCTTTGCTTGCTAGCTGCAACGTGGAACCTGCACACACACAAACAAGTACTTTGCTCCCAACTTACGATGAGGTTGTCAATCTCACCGGTTTGCTTAAAACAAAGGTTATGAGTGTATCGAGTGGAAAATAGTAGAGAATGCAATAAAGTAAACAGTGCGAGAAAGTAAACAGTTGAAAGCAATATGATGTAAATAGGACCAGGGTCCACAGTTCACTAGTGGTGTCTCTCCATAAAATAGCACATGCTGGGTAAACAAATTACAGTTGGGCAATTGATAGAATAAAGATAAACGTGATATGTCAAGAAGATCACTATGAGATTTACTCTGGGCATTACAACAAAATACATAGACCGCCATCCAACTGCATCTATGACTAATAATCCACTCCCGGGGATATCATCCGAACACCCTAGAAGTATTAAGTTGCGAACAACAGATAATTGCATTAAGCAAAGTGTGTAATGTAAACAAAGCATATGCCCTTGAGCATATGAATGTTGTTTTCTCCCTAGTAGCAACAGCACATCTACCACCTTAGAGGTTTCTGTCACTCCCCCAGGTGAAATAGAGACATGAACCCACTATCGAGCATAAATACCCCCTCTTGGAGTCACTAGCAACTACTCGGCCAAGATAGCTACATACAAGTGGTTTTCAGCTTGTCCTTCAAAGAGAGCAAAACATAAATGCATAGGACACCTTCAAGTTTAAGAGGGCGACTAGATACAAATAACTTAAGAACAAGTGAAACCAATCATTATGAATCAATCAATGAACTTTGGGACAATGCATATCACACTAAGAATGACAACTATGCTCTCCTAATGGTGCATAAAGAAAGAAGGTGGTGACTCAACATAAAAGTAGAAGAAAGGCCCTTCGCAGAGGGAAGCAGTGATTGCAAGTTTTATAACCTTCAAAAATTATGGTACTTACCGGCTTTGAGCTCTCATTGCCCCCATCATAAGCATCTTGAATGGTTAAAGTTAATGCGAGAACAATTATGATGCATATGCTTGACAAATCATAAGTTGAAGACCTCATGCCCCGTGAATACGAGTACCCAAACCTCATGCCACTTTACTTAGAGTCCCAAGCAAGGCTCTTGTCATTGTAAATATATGTGTATCATTGAGAACCGCCAATGGGTTACCTCCATGCCCGATGACATGGAACAAGCCCACACCAAAATGACAGGACAAGCAGACAATGAACACCTCGACATCTCTTTTATTTGCCTTTTGTTTAGCATTTTATTGTGAGATGCGTCGTCGAATGTTCACCATGGGTATGCTGCAAATTTCCACCATGAATTATGCATGGCTTAGATTGGCGGCCTGGCGTTCCCCTAACACATATAAAAACTCCATGATCCTCACAAGTTTCCCAATTCATTTCACACCGCAGGCATCCATAAACAAAAGATCACGATATCAACTCAAATAAGAAGTGCAATGTTGAAAGCTTGCCTATGACAGCATGGCTGGGCTAGAATCCAACTTACAACTTGCAAGCATAACAACTCAACATAAGAGACCACAATGTCAAATTTTTAGAACAGGAAAAAGTAAAGTGTGCCTTCCGGTTCGTGAGAGCTTTACTGACCGAATTTCGCATAACACTGGTAAGAGTTTAATTTGAAGAGAAAATAAAAGCAAGTCAAATTTACTTGGAATAGCAAATTGCTAGTAGGTATGTATGGTGGACACTTTGGAAGACTTTGGCTTTTAGGAGTTGGATGCACGAGTAGAGCTCATACTCAGTACAAGGCGAGGGCTAGCAAAAGATTGGGAGCGACCAACTAAGAGAGCAATAATGGCCATAATCATGCAAAGCGACAAAGCGACATTAAAAGAAGCATAAGATGGCATCAAAAGTCAAAAACTAAATGATCATGAAGGCTATTGGCGACTTTGTATGAGTCTAACATGTGTGAGCATGCGCCAAGTCAACCCAAATAAAGCATAAAGGAGAAAACCAAAATAATGCTTCCATACAATAAAAACAACGCATGATTTTTTTCAAAGGCTCATTAAGCAATCTCAGTTATTTGAGACAAGTCATGCTACAGCAAAACCACTAAGGATACTATCAAAAAGACATCAAGCATGACATGAAAAAGCCTAAGCCGCAGTCTGTAGTGGTTTCGTCAACAGATCTGCCATAGGGGTAGGGATATGGCGGTTTGTGGAAGGGGGTGAACACGGAGGAGCGATCCAGGACGGTGGTAGCACGAGTTTACCCAGCTTCAGATCCCGCAACGGTGGCGAGACCCTACGTGCTGCTATAATTCACTATAAGGCAACAAGTGCTCGGTTACAATGATGAGGTTGGCTGTTTCGCTATGCGATTGGCCGTAAGCTTGGTCTCTTGCCTCAAGGGCTGCTCCATGCCGGGCTTATAAAGGCGCCTGGCGTGGGCTGCACGTTGGTACCGGAGCGGATACAACTTGGAGTCCTAGACTAAGTCCTATGCGTGCGCTACAAGGTCACCCGCCATGGGCCGTCATGCGGATCCGCCATAAGCTCGCCGCCAGTAGCCCGCCATAGGCCTGTCTCCGGATCCGCCATAAGCGCCTGCGTCTGGCACCGCCGTGCCATCTTCAGCAACTGGGCCGCCCGGTATGGCGAATCCGCCATACCACCCCTGATGGGCCACCCTGGCTTGCTGATTTAGGACTACGTCGCTGGTATACCTATTTGGTATATCCCCAACAGTAGCCCCCAGGGAACTTCAAGATCACCATCTTCATCCGCCATGCTTGTCCTTGATAGGTCGTTTCCGCCATAGCTCTTCTTCACTGGGATGGCGGTTATCTTGAGATTCCTTCTTCCATCTATCAATCCGCCGTAAATAGCGGATCAAGCGACGTAGTTATCTTAGCGAGATTTTCAGGATCCGATGGATCATACCGTTGAAATCCGCCGTAAATTTCGGCACACAGTTCCTTCTAGGGTAAGGTTCACAGAGTTACTTTTTTACCCTTGGACACGTGTCACCAGATTAGGGTTTCTGCGATCGGGACGAGCGGTGGTGATGGCGGGCACGAATCTCGAGGCCCGGGGTCTATATATACCCCGGCCTCTCACCCCCGGCCGATCACTCCTTCATTCGCCCCCGTCGCCTCTCTCTCTTCAGCGCCGCCACGAGAGCTTCGCCATCTCCGGCGAGCCACCGCGAAAGACCTCGCCGCTGGTAGCATTTTCCGTCGGAGAAGACTTCCTTCCACCTGACGCCATGAACTCTGGATCACCAGCTCGCCACTATTCCGATGCGGAAGAGGAAGACTCTCCTCTGCAACAGTCAGTCCTGGGAGATCATCCTGGGATGGCGGATTTGGAGCCAGAGGACAATCTGTCCGAAGCTGAAGAGGAGATGGCGGGTGCTAACCCAGATGATCCCATTGCGGATGGCGAAGCTGAGGAGGAGGAAGCAGAGGACGAAGAACAGATCCCTCAGAACCTCCATGGGTACTGGCAGAAATCCCATGTCAAGGATTCTGACGTCAGGGCCATGGAAAGCGAGGGCACCGTGGCTCCTCAAGCTGAATCTGGATGTAGGACTGACCTCAAGGCCCCAGTGCCTCTTCCTAACCCCTCCGAAATCGTGATGCTCAAATTCCACGTGGAGAGGGGTCTCAGTATGCCTCCATCTCTTTTCTTCACAAATCTTCTGAAGTATTATGGACTGCAGCTCCACCACATATCACCAAACAGCTTGGTGTCTGTGGCGGGTTACACAGCTTTATGCGAGGGATACCTTGGGATCCGCCCCAGGGTGGACCTCTTCCAGCTTTTCTTTTCTGTGCGGCCCAATTACGAAGATGACGGATCTCTTCGAACCTGCAGGACAATTTGCTTTCTTCCGCGAAGGTTGAAAGAATACCCCTTCATCACGCCACTGGACTCCGCCATAGGATGGAGAGGGTCCTGGTTTTATATGGCGGACAAACCTGCGCCATCTCAAACCCGCGGCCTCCCTTCATTCACAAACGTCGCTGCCGAGTCCCGCGACACCTGGACAGCTGTCAACGACGAAACCGCCACTCCCTATGTCAAGCTCCTGGCTCGGCGAATTGCCAAGCTAACTGTGGATGGCTTGAAGGGAATAGACACCATCAACTGCTGGATATCCCGGCGGATTCAGCCGCTGCAACACCGCGATCGCCTGATGCACAAGTATACTGGTGCAAATGATGGCATGCGTTGTTCAGACCAGGAGCTAGACCCAAAGGTGGTCGAGAAGCGCATCCGTTCCCTGATGAAGTCTCCCAGGAAGAAGCCTTTGAAGTTCGGCATGGCTATGTTCGAGAATGGCACCTGCCCTTCGGTAAGTTCCCTTTCCGCCATAATACTGTATAATATCTTTTATATTTTATAGGACAACATTTTTCTTGTTATCAGCTCAAATCGCTTGGCCCTGCTCACTTCGCCCATCCTCTTCACCGTCACAACCTCAAATCTGCCGCAAAGGAGGAAGTTGTTCACTCTAGCGGAAACAAAGAGGGGATGGCGGGGAATGTGGAGGACACGGCCCATACGATCCAAGAGAAGGCTGTTTCCAAGAAACGTGGCGGTAGCGGGAAAACTCGTGGTGGTGGCGGGAAACCTGCTGATTCCCGTCGTTTCGAAGCTCAACGCAGGGCGGAGCTTGAAACGCCATCCGAGAGTACCGCTACCATCAATCTGCCCAAATCAAGGTAATCTTTGGACACCCTTTTTCATTGTTTTACTGCTGTTCACTTCTAATCCTTTTTCTCTTAGAAGAAAGAAGCCTATTGTCAAGGAGCCATCCTCCAAGCGAGCCAAGCCCTCCCCTGCGACTATCCCGCTCACCCCTGATGCACCAACTCCTTCTGTTCGTATCGATATTGATATGGAGGATGCTGGTGGTCAGTTTGACCCAATGCCAGAAATCAACCCAACGACTGAAGCTGCGGCTAATGATGTCGTCCAAAGTGAAAAGACTTCTGGCTCTCAAGGTCAAGTGGCGGATACTCCGTCTGGGGGCAGTCTATATTGGAAGCAAAAGCAACTTGAGGTCGTCAACCTCATTTCTAGCCAGGAAGATGCCAACAACCAGCTGTCCAGCGGCATTGCCGCTTTTGTTGAGAAAACATCGACTATGAAAAAGGTATGTACTCCCAGTAGCCCCCGAGCGCCATGGCGGATTCGCAATTTTAATCCGCTATGGTGCTCTAAGGTTGACTTCTGTAAGTTTTTGAATAACTTAGCCCTCGAGCTCTGGTAGTTCACACAGTGCTCTATAGAGAACTTAATTTTTTATACTAAGTAGCCCCCGAGCGTGATGGCGGATAAGCATCCAGCATAAAGCTCTTAGAAGAAAAAATCAGCATAAGTAGCCCCCGAGCATCATGGCGAATTCCATTCATCGTGATGCTCTAAGAGTAGCTAAAAAATTAACATGAGTAGCCCCCAAGCGTCATGGCGGATTCTATCCATCATGATGCTCTAAGAGTGACTAACACTTCAAATTTTGCCAGAACTATAAGAAGGTGGTGGAGGACCTGGTCCAGGTCGTCAGCTCGCAGGAGAAGGAGCTGGCGGAAAAGAGCACTCTTGTGGCGGATTTGCGGCAGCAGCTTGAGAATAGCGGTAATCTACCTTAAGTTTCCTTTATGCTTATTCAATCAAATGCTGAGCTGACAAAATTCCGCCATGCAGATGCTGCCAAGCTTAAGTCCACAATCGAGGGGATGGAGCAGGGCCATGCCATTGCGATGGACGGGCTGAATCAACAGCTCCGAAAATCACTGGCCGAAAACGCCACCCTCGAGAGGCAGCTGAAGGACCAGGAGAACCAGGGCAAGAAAAAGGACAAGGAGATAGCGGATCTCCGCAAAGCCGCCGCTGACTTTGAGAAGCGGCGTGAAGGCTTTAACGAGCTCCTCCATCACTTCCAAGATAACTTGCTAGGTACCATTTCTTCTTATAGCGTAGAATGTTCAATTTCTGCTACGCAGTTTGTGACGCATCTTCTTTTTTCCGCCATGCAGCTTCCTTGGA